>JBBBDQ010000575.1:1002500-1542500 GCA_037127315.1 Ascarosepion bandense
TAGAGATGAAGACCCAAACAAATAATGGAAATGTAACCCCACTCCCACCAAATCCTAAATGAATCAAACCCCACATCAGATACACTTATTCATTTCAGAGACTCATCTTAAACAGCCACCACTCATTTTATAGACAACAAACTGTTGTGTCCATAAAGAAATACATAAATAAAAAATTAATTATACTGTAACTCTGGCATATCCATAAAAATAAAAATTAAAAATAGTGTCAAAAATAATTATAACAACTATAAATATCATTAATTCACTCTTTTGTTAATCAATAAGAACTGGCTCCACTTTTCTCCTCTACATACACTAACACATGACATTCTCATTATCAGACATGCAGTTAACATGAACAGGCTGTTAACACATGCATCAATGAAAATTTTGGCTCCTTTCCCTTTTTTCAAACCATAATAGTAACATTTATCTCTTATCACTCAAAAATATGAGGTCAGAAAACCCCAGACATTTCTTGAATTTTCAAAGTAAATTATCAGGAGACTCATTGCACATATCTATAAAAAAAACTTATGAGAATGACTGTATACAATAAGAGTTGGCAATCTACGGCCCGCGGGCTGGATTCAGTCCACAAAGACATTTTGACCGGCCCATGAGCCTGATTACCAATGACTCTATTTTTAACATGAGAGACGAGGCTTTTTAATTCAACCAAAGGCTTGCTGTTATCTTCCTTTGACCCACCCAACCGAATTTGAATACTATGACTGCAAAAACATGATCAAAATCAAATCACCTCCATTTCTGTGTAAAAAATAAAAAAATAAACATAAAACAAAAACTGAGAACTGATTTGACCAACCAACTGGCGACAGACATTAGGCGAGGACACCTTCAAAGGGACAATCTTTTAATGGGCCATGTTCTTATCTTTTCATATGTAAGTGTATATATTTGCAACTATTTGTACTCGTATGTATGGGTATATGTATTTTCGTTTTTTGTTTGGTGTGTGTGTGTGGTTTGTTTGTGGTACAATTTTCAATAACAGTTTAAAACCTGCATATCATAATTTCATGCATTTTACTTCGGTTGATTTTTTTCACTTTTGAAGTATTTTGACATTCCTTGAGGAAAAGTAATTTTTGTTAGGTGTTTTTTAATTTTAGATTTTCTTTTGTTTTTCTGATTTCTCAATGTTTATTTTCATTATGGTTTTAAGTATTTAGGTTGACAGGGGTATGCAAATATGTAATTTTCCTTAATTTTTCATTAATGGCCTTTGCCCTGGTCCACGACTCGTCATTATAACACAATTCAGGCCCATGGGGTTGAATGAGTTGCTGACCCCTGGTATACACTCTACTTATTCTTTATCTTATTCTAGCAGATTTTGATTTATATTTGATCTACATTTGACCCCAATCTTACAATTTTACTCATTATTATTGTCTCACATGTTTCCAAGACAATATAGCAACCAGATAATAAATAATCGTTATTTTGTTGTTTCCATGTCTTGCTGTTTTTCATTTTTACGAGTATCTTTGTAAGGAATTTTATAATTATTTACTCAGAGTAAATTGAATTGTTGAATTGTTGTTGGCTTGTTTGCATAGACCTTACTTTTGAGATGACCCCAAAGGAAGAAATCTAAAAGCATAAAGTTGCATGATCATGGTGGCCATATGACATTACTATTTCCAGAGATGATGCGACCTGGGAATTTCTCATTCAAGAAAGCCATTGTTGCATTGACTGTGTGGCATATGGTGGCGTCCTGTTGGAACAACAAATCTTCAACATCCATAGCATTCAATTCAGGCCATAATTACCATGACTCAAATTACAAGATCAAATAATGAAATCAATAAAATGTCACCAATAACACTGTTTTATTTACTACTAATTTTAATCCATCTTAAGAGAACACCCTATATAATTATGTACCTACTACTGAGTATCTTACATTAAGACATAAGAAAAAAAAAAAAATCCAAACCCCTGAGCATGACAGGAGAGAAATATATATATATATATATATATATATATATATATATATATAAAAAGGATTAATTCAATGATGTTGAATGACCATTTCGATATGAAAATCCCCATGGGCGATAACACATCACCTCAGCAACAGAAAAATCCTTTCAGAAACTGGAGAAAAATCAGTCTAATTTTCCTTTTTAAATAGATTTGCAAAGAAATTAAAAAGGAAAATAAAAAGGGAAAAGAAAAAAAAAGATAAAACAAAATAAAAACAAATCAACAAGAAAAGAAAAAATTGACATCGTCTGGGTTCACAAAAAAAGAAAAGAGAATTGTAACTTAAAAATTAACAGACTGCAGTGTTGAATTGATGTAAGGTTAAGCAACATGGAAAAAAGTTGGGAGATAAGAAAGATAAAGGAAGGAAGGGAGGGAAAAAGAAAAGAAAAGAAAGAAAAATTTTTTTTATATATATTTTAATTTTTAAATTTTTTTCTTTCTTTTCTTTTCTTTTTTCTTTCTTTTTTTCTTTTTTTCTTTTATTATTGTCGACCTCTACCTTTTCCACAAGAAATGTACATTAAATGCAAAAAGGAACAAACAAAACACATCAATTCAGTATTAGACAAACACGTAAATTGAATAAGCTACACTTTAGGAATTTCTTGTTACAAGGAATCTCGCCCAGTCCTATATATATTTTTCAAATTATATTTCTTTTCATAAATGTATGGGCATTAAAGAGAGTGGTAACAACTTCTGTGAGAGTTGTTAATCTTATTGATTTGAGTATTAGCAAATTAATTCTTTTTGCTGGGGGTGGAAAAGCCTCTTACAGTTATGTCGGAAATCTTTAACAAGCTTAAATCTACAGAACCATTCTTTTTATATTTTCTGAATTAAATCACGCCAATCATTCAAGCTGAAATTTGTTTATAATACCAGTTCCAATTCGATCAGTAAAATTAAACCATTTTTAAATTCAGAAGCTGTTAAATAATAGTCACTGTCTAACCTACCCACTTATACCAATGATTATTCAATGTTATTATTTTATTAGAAGAGTCCTTTTGTACCAATAGACCTCTTTATGAATTAAACCTCTATAACTTTTTACTGAATAAATCATACATATTTTTATAAGTGTTGTCTTGATTGTGTGTGGTAGTTTAAGAAAAGTTATGCCTGTTCATTATCTAATATCTGTTGATCTGAGAATACATGAAAAATATCTGGTCTTACATTTTTTTTTTTTAATCATGTCACCCCAAGCAAGGCGGTAACGCCACTGATGTGCAGGGGGCTACATAAGAGTGAGAAGATTAGAACTCTTCATACTTTCTGTTTGTGTTATTGTAATTCTTTTTTTTAATCATGTTACCCCAAGCAAGGTGAGACAGCCACTAGTATGAAGTGAAAGAAAAGTTTGGACATAGGGGGTATTGAAGAAGGAATAAAAGATGAATGGGATTGTTCTAATAAAATATTCTACACCACCTTTTCCCTCTGGGGACTTACTAATACAGAGAACTACATATATAGAGAACATATATAGAGACTTACATATATAGAGAACTACATATATAGTGAGCACCACATTTTTTTTTTTTTTTTTTTTTTTGTAAGCGTTTCACCCCGAGCAAGGCATGTCACTGCCACTACTGTGCAGGGGGCTACATAGAGTGGAGAAAGGATGATTAAATATAGGAAATAACAGAGGGTGGGTGATAGGCGGGTGAGGATACCGAGAATGAGGGTTGGGTAGATGAGAGTGTTGTGAGAATAGTTGGGAGTTAGTGTGATAGGAGGTGTCTATTGACCCTACATTTAAACACCTGGAGATTGTAACTGTCGGGAAAGCAGACTTGTGGAAGGGAGTTCCACAGGCGGGAAGCGCGAGAAATTCACCAGTGTCTTGCTTCAGAGATTAGTAATGTCTTACTAATCTCTGTCTATCCACTTATTGTACTCTCTATTGCAATAATCCTTTCTTCTGTCTATCAGGTGCGCCTTTTTTCTAATCATTTTGCCCCAAGCAAGGATGAGACAGCCACTAGTATGAAGTACCTTGAGGAGGTAGTGCTGTCCTGGTCAAGAGGGTGGTGCTGGAAAACCCTATGTTGGTCAAGAAGACTCTGCGCCATGCCACACAAGCAGGAGAATGTAATCATGGATGTTAAACAATTTATTCAAACACACCACCTCTTACACCTGGCCACCTAACTCCCCAGACTGCAATCCCCTTGATTATTATTATTGCAATAACCTTTTCTTCTTTCCATCAGGTGTGCCTGCTGTTCATCCCAGTGTTCTCGACAGGCTCCAAAGGAGAATCTGCAATGTGATTGGTCCTGACCTGGCAGCTCGACCCAGCCACTTTCTCACCAGCGGGATGGAGCTTCCCTCTGTATCTTTTACAAATATCTTCATGGCTTCTGCTCTGACAAACTTAGGTCACTGGTGTCCCCTCTACAAGAATTTACTTGTATAACCAGACTAGTAACAAGGTCCCACCCTTTTACAGTTAAATCAACCAGCCGACAATTCTATTTCATCAGCTTCTTTTCTCACACTTCCTGCCTGTGTAACTCTGTTCCATATACTTGCTTTCTTGATGGCTATAACCTTCAGGAATTTAAATAGAATATGGAATTCCCATCTCTTTTCCTCTTAACTCCAGTCCTTTATACATCACCCTGTGTATCTTGTCCTTTTCCTTTCTCTCTACCTTTGCAAATGTCTTCACACCTGTGTTCCCATCCTTCTCTTGCCCATTCTCTGACACTCCCTGTAACTGGTTCATCTTTCTCTTCACACTTATCCTGTCTAAACTTTTACTCTCTTATGTAGCCCCCTGCACATTAGTGGTGGTGCTGTCTTGCTTGAGGTGAAACAATTAAAAAAAATATCTACTATTGCATTGGTTGTTTTTTCCCCTCAAGTAACAACCTTGTATATTGTAACCATTTTCAAGGATACAACATGGATTCAAGAAGATAAAACATGGCAATTGACATTGCATTTAAACTTTTGATGATTGTAACTATCAGGGACACAAGTAAATAGAAGTGAGTTCCACAGGTAGGGAGTGTAAAAAAAAAAAAACTGTTTCAGTAGAAGTGGCAATTAGATTTAAATATTTCAATGGTAAAATGGTGGGACCTAGATGCCAATCTAGTAGCACTCTTAAATTCACATGGACAGGACACCAGAGTAAAAAGCTTATCAGAGCAGTTGCCATGAAAATTTTTGTAGAAAAGACAGAGGGGAGCCACGTCACATTGGTGAGAAAGTCACTGAAGTCAAGATTACATAGCATATCCTTCTTTGGATTTTGTCGAAAACCTTGAGATGAATAGCAGGAGCACCTGACCAGATATGGCAACAGTATTCAATACATAGATAAATGGTTGAATTATAAATGTGCAAGATAGATTCTGATAAGAAAACCTTTTGGCCAAACCCAATCTTCCTAGCAGCAGAAGCAACAAATTACTTTTTACCTATTATGATGGATGAATGTTCTCTCAGGAAGGCCCCTTACATTGAATGTCTATTGGGACTCAAGCTCTCCCCAGCCTTCATGTGGGACTCATATCTCTGATCTCTTGTTAAAGATACTGGCAAAATGGTTGGTTCGTTGTGCCACCCCAGTAATTATCTGACATCGACCTGCTATATACTATCATTACAAGAGCCAGATCAGACCAGAAATATAATATTACTGCTATATCTGGGATGGAGCTGTCTAATCTTTACTTGCCTGTCTTGATACGGTTCAAAGGTATCTATGCAGACTTGTGGGTGGCGAGTTATTTTCCAGCCTACAATGCCTTTCCCATAGATGAAATGTAGCGAGCCTCTTGCTGCTTTATTGCTAATTCCATGACATGTGTTTTGATGAGCTATATTCCTTAGTCCTACCACCCCTGACCATTACAAGTGGGACCTGCCCTGCTATATACACAAGAGTGAATCATCCCCATTTTCCTTTTTGTTTCCATTTTTGCTAAAATCTCATTGTTTCTCATATGTTTTGGCTCATGGTATACTCAGCATCTGTAGAACCACACTTCAAGTCTCTTCCATATCTTTGAGAAGATTGCCCAGCATTTTCTGCTCTACAGGAGGACAGATATCACATAGTTCAGTACTCTTTCCTTTATTTCAAATGGATATTTTTGTTTCTCTTAATACTCTACTTAGCTTTTTGAAAGCATCTTTATTCATCCCCATACATCTTTGGATCCCAGTGTTGCACTTTCCATCTTCTGTTAGAACATTTCTCAGATATTCAAATTTCTGTAACTGTTTGATTTTAGTACTACCAACCTGTGATTGGCATTTTGGACTCATCCTTTTGCCAATGACCATGCATTCTGTCTTTCTCTTCTATTGCTATAGCAAGAAGTAAGTTCTATTTGCACAACTTCTTCTCAAGAACTGCTGCTTTGTAGAACAGATTCCCAGCTTGTGGTTATCCCAATGACTATCATCTTGACCTTTTCTAGAGTTAACCATTATCTTTTCTGTATAGCCTCAGAAACTTCCTGCCTTTTCTTACATTCATGCAACACCACACAGTAACATTCTACATTGAGTGGCTCTTGGGCTTTGTGTTGGGTGAACATTTGTATATATAAAAAAAATCAAATAATATGACAAAACTTAAGTATCATAAAAAACAACCCACTACCTTGAGTGGCTCTTGGGCCTTGTGTTGGGTGAAAATCAAATAAGATATCAAAACTTATATATCATCAAAAAACCACCCACTACCTTGAATGGCTCTTGGGCCTTGTGTTGGACGAATTTTAGTGTATATAGAAATAAATTTCAAACAATATAATAAAACTTAGATGTAATAAAAACCACTACTACCACTACCACCATGACTGCCCATGTCAGGAAAGGACATTGCATATTATATGACAAATAGACAAACAGTTGTGGAGGTGAAATATCACCCTGGATATATCTACCAATTTCAAAACAGCCATCTGGTTAATCTTGTAAGGACAGGTCCATTACTAGATAATTTACATTTGGTCTTTACAATAACCTTTATCACCTTTTTAAAAACAGGACAGGGCCAAAGATTGAAAAGTTATATGAATAATCAGAAGGCAGTTGTCAGCATGTAGAAATGTCATTATAAATTATAAATCAAATCATCAAATAGTGAAAGGCAATAAAAAATATGAATTCTGACAGTGGGTCTGAGTTAGAGGAGAAATGTAGGCACCATTTCAAACTGTCCTTATATATTTTTGCATGATTTATCTAGAGTTATATAACAAATCTAACACAGGAGATAATGACACTGAACGGAGAATAGGCTGTGCAAGTGGTAGTTTTGTCCACCATCACAAGCTGCTACAAAACCAAAACATTAGCCTAAAAACTTGAGTCATGACCTTAAATAGCTTTGTCAGATCAAGATTTTCATATAGAGGCCATTCATGGCACCCAAGATGTTCGGAAATCTCTAAACCACATAAAACTGTTTTCTCAAATCAATGATTAAAAATGGCTTTCAGTGACTAAAACATATCAGGTCTTAGAGAAGACACTCCTTCTTCAAAGCTCATAGACTGGCGCTACAGATCACAAATAAAAAACTCTACCAAATAACTGAAACCGCATTACTTTCAGGACTTTCAGCAGCGGCAAAAACTAAAATGTATAACATGTGCAACTCAAAGAGAAAATAGTGACATAATTAAGATGTTGATGTTCCCCATTACTTCAAACAAAATATTTGGAGGTAAGACCTCACTGATAACAGTTCAGTCAGTCAGTTAAGTGCCATACATGATACATGCTTGGGCGATCATGTCTTGAAAGAGACATGACTGACTTGGCAGAATATTATCCTGCAGTAGGTTGTCATTACTTTCTGCAATAGACTGGTTGCCAGCCAAGACTATAGAACCCAATCTGTCCTGTTATTTAACCCATAACTGGAAGGATAAAACGGATTAATACCTTTCCCAAGGGTATTTGCGTGTAAGTGAATGCATGGAAATCAAGTGGAATTCAAACTCAGCTCCCTGATTTCTCATTCTGAGCCGATATCTATTGAACCACAATGCACATCATCCAGTTACTGGACTTGAAAAACATACTTTATTGAAAAATTAATAGAAAAGATTTTATAGATTTCAACTGAAAGTAGTACTGGCTGTTTGGCCAATCAATGTCAAATGTTTCCTTATAAGGAAATGGGCTAATATTACCTTTACCATTAGAGTTGGTACTAAAAGAATTTGTTTAACTTTTTTAAATGCACAAGAAAAAATCTATCTAAATCTATCTAATCTAAATGTAAACTTATTTATAAATGTAACTTTGTCTGTGTGCGTTTGTGTGTGTTTGTGTGTGTCTGTGTGTGTGTGTCCATTACCTATAGACTACAAAACGGCTGAACCGATTTTCTTGAAAATTTACACAGTTGTACCATAAGCATCTGTGAGTGTTCTTAGCTAGGTTTTGTGTCGAGGTACCCTGGATAAATATCGAAAATTGATAATCGAAAAAATCAGGTTATTGAAGGAAATTTGAAATTTGATACACTCATAAACAAGGATGTAAGAAACGATATTCAGAAGTTCAAGGTTGCAGTTCTTACAAGGTTGCAGAAAATTTGATATCGATACCAGGAACTCAAAATTTGACTTACATCCATTCATTTTTCTTTCAGTCTACGGTTTCGCTTTAACTGGAAACAACTATTGCTTTTAGGTCATTCGTGCCAATGTCCAAAAAGTTTGAGCTCCAGAACCATGGATTAGTTTTAAAGCTTTCATTACACCTGAGCAACACCAGGCTATACTGCTAGTCTTTAATAAATGAACCATTATAATGGTGAACACCCATCTAACATAAATTAAAAAAAAAAAACACACATTACTTTATTTTTATCTGTGTTAGAAATTTCCATTGCTTCTACTACAGCATCTTCCAGTACAAGGCCTATATCATCAATATCTTCTTTTATGTATCATGTCACTTCAGGACGTAGACAATGTGGCCCTTCACATCTTCCTGCCCCTTGTAGTGCTTAAGAAGTTGTTATTTCTCCTAAACCCTATTCTGCCATTCATTTGCTCTAGCCCATGAAGTATGTTACACACTGCTTTCTTTTGTCTCTCTTTTCCTCAGTCTGCCCTGTGAGTATCAAACTTTCTAAACTTTCCATCCTCATTATGCATCTCAGAAATTTCAACTGCCTCTTCCTGTTGTTAATTATAAGTTTCCTTTTCTTTTCATTTTCTCCATAACTTCATTGTTGCTCACATGTTTGGCCTATGGTATCCTCAGCATCTTTCTGTAGGACCAAATTTCTTTTGCTTCAAGTCTTTTCCTCATCTTTGAGGAGATTGCCCAGTATACAAGAGAACAGATATGTAATAACTCAGTACTCATGTTTTTTATTTCAAATGAATTTTTTTTTGTCTCTTAATATTCTGCTTAGCTTTTGGAATGCACCTTTGGCAATCCCAATACGTCTTCAGATCTCAGTGTCGCACTTTCTTTATATTTTGATATTCTTTATATATATTTTTTTTAATCATTTCACCCCAAACAAGACAGTACTGCCACTGATGTGCAGGGGGCTGCATAAGAGAATAAAAGTTTAGGCAGGAGAAGAGTGAAGGGAAAGACAAACCAGTTATAGGGAGTGTCAGAGAAAGTGCCCGAGAAAAATGTGAACATAGGAGAGAAGTCAGTTGCGAAGGTAGAGAGAAAGGAAAAGAACAAGATACACGGGGTGATGTAGAAAGAACTGGCATCAAGTGGATAAGAGACAGAAATTGACTTTGCATTTAAATTCCTGGAGTTTGTAGCCATCAAGAAAGCAAGTATATGGAATGGAGTTCCACAGGCAGGAAGTGCGAGAAAAGAAGCTGATGGAATAGAATTGTTGGCTGGTTGATTTAACTGTAAAAGACCTTGTTGCCAGTCTGGTTGCACAAGTAAATTCTTGTGGAGGGGGCACCAGGGAAAATTCTGTACTAGCTTGATTTTAGTATTACCGACCTGTAATTGGTATTTTTGGCTCATCCTTTTGCCGATGACCATGTATTCTGTCTTTTTGTAGTTTATGCTTTGTCCTTTCTTCTCACATTCACTACCTTTTGCAGAAAGTTTGTACTTTCCTTTCTGTATCTGCTATGAGCACTGTGTAATCTATATATTTTTTATTGTTAAAATTGTAGCCACCATTAATAAATCCTGGCAGGATGTTTAATTCTCTCAGAGTTGCCTCACCATATAGTTTGAATAAATCTAGTGAGAAGACTACTAAGATCTAAAAATGCTGCTCACAGTTTTTGCTTAGTCAATGAATACTGAATATTTACACATAAGGAAATGACTAATGTTACTGTTACCATTAGAGATAATGAAAGCAGATACTACACTTTGATCCCAGTCTGATGGCCATGGGGTGAAGAAAAGTGTAACTTGAGTAGCATTGGCTATTCAGTTCTATAAATACCAAATGTTTCACATAAGGAAATGACTACCATTATGATACATCTACTTGAAGAAGATATGCTATATTTACAAATCATAGAACAGAATAAATAAAAAGAAACGTCAACTATGGATGTATGGGTGGTTGAATTGGTTAGTAACATGGTAGACAAAATTGGTAAATAGTTCAAACTCTGCTTAGAACAGTTTGCATTCCTTTCTTTAAAACAAGAATTAATTCCAGCAAGACAATAAAGTCACTAAGATGCAAGGAGTTACTTAGTGTTAGAGAATATGAAAAAACTATTAAGGAGAGGGCTCAATAAAATAACAAGAATCAAAGTTGACTAGGAAGCAAGAATTGGTTAGTAACATGGTAGACAAAATTGGCAAACAGTTCAAACTCTGCTTAGAACAGTTTGCATTCCTTTCTTTTATTTTTTAAAAAACATTCATCCTAGCAAAGCAATAAAGTCACAAAGGAGTTACTTAGTGTTAGAGAATATGAAAAAAATTACTATTAAGGAGTGGGAACAATAAAAGAACAATAATTAAAAAGACATAAAATAATGATTGACATAGCTTTTAAATTTTTGAAGATCAAAGTTGACTAGGAAGCATGAACCTTGAAAAGAGTTCCACAAGTGAGAAGTGTGATAAAAGTTAGCATAGAATCTGTGGTTACATCAAGACATTTCAACTGTAAGATAATAAGACCTTGCTGTCAATCTAGTACTATGATAAAATTCATAAAATCTAGATGCCATAGAAGAAAGTTCATCATAAAAATTGCTATGAAAGTATTTATAGAAATGGCACAGGGAAGCTATATTATGGTGATGAGAAAGGAACTGAAGCTAAGATGCCAGGTCAGGGCCAATAACATTGCAAATTATTTCATGTTAATACCTTTGAGAAAGCTCTCAATCCACTTTATCCACCAACTATGGATAGGGAAATTGGAGCCTTTTAAAACAGTCTGACTTAGGTTTTGGGGTAGTAATCAAGTCTTGTAAAAAATTCCCTTACTACTGAAACAACAAAAGTATTACTTGATATAGTTGTTGCTTGATGGTCCACAAGGAATCTATAGGAACAAGAAAATACAAGACTTCTGCATCATCAATAAAAAACAATATCAGTATACTTTACTAAAGTGTCCTCCCTTTGTTTTACCAGAGGGAGTTGGCTTCTTTAAAATTTTAGATCTAATTGACTCATCAGCCAACTAACAGATGCTGGCAGCATTAGTAAGACACAATAACACACTACTATGAATGGACCAAAAAATTAAAAACAAATTCCTGGAGATCAATTTATATATATATATATATATATATAAATTAAAGAAAATTTTAAAAATTCAAAAATGTCGAATGCACATTTCGACATGAAATCTCTCATAGAGAATTCACGTCTCCTCAGTGACACAGTTCTATCTCAAAATGAAGAAAAAAATGGGATAAAGAAGGGGACAAAAATAAATAACGGTCAAGATTTGAGAAATATACGTCACCAAAATTCTTTTAAGATCAGTCTATTTTTGGGTTTTTCTTTGTAAGTGAAGGGATGGGAGATTGGCATGTCTAGCTTGATAGACGAAAAGAGTTAAGGAAATAGGGGGTCGTTAAGTTGAGGATTGAACAGAAAAGGAAGGGATGGAATATAAAGGGTGTATAGAGAAAAGATAAGAGAAAGAGGGAAAAGGAGGGAATATCAAATATCAAATAGAAAACGCTCGTTTGGGTTTCAATCCTGGGTAAAAAGCAATTGGATATCTAACCGCACTGATGAGCTGTGATACAGCAAAACAGATCTGTCTGCGGATGACTATTTACGCTCTCACACCTTGATTGAGCGCTCTGGAAGAATGGTAGACTTTGAAAAAACAGTAGCTATTCTAGCATCTACACATTGGTCATTCAGTAATGAATTAGAACAAAGACTTTCAGCTATTGGTGCATGTATACATGATATATCACATGCTAAAAGTCTGCCTCCTTCTACCAAGCACCCATAGCTCAGAGATAGAATCACTGACTGATGCCAATTTGGTCGGGTTTTAATCCTGGGTAAAAAGCAATTGGAGTCTAACCGTTCTGATGAGCTGTGATACAGCAAAACAGATCTGTCTGCAGATGACTATATATATATAAGAAAAAATTAGGCAGACATGTTATTTCATGGTAAATTTACCATGAAATAACGTGTCTGCTTAATTTTTTTCTTATATTTGTTCTATATGTATTTATATACACATATATTTAGAGCTCTCTTAGAGAGTTATCCTACCACTGTATGTACAGGATACTTCTTTGGATTCTTCTATATCTACACCGCATGCTGATATATATATATAAAAGATATATTTAGGTAGCAAGTATCCATTCAAGCAAATTTGATTAAATGCTGCCAAAAAAGTCTGTTTGTTTACTTTATTTATTGTATAATTGTATTTTTTCAAACTCAATGGAATATTGCTTACCATGCAGAGATCATTTTTCTTGAACATGGCTGTGAAAGTACTTGAACAAAACAACCACACAGGAACTTTGGACATTTTATACACTCTTTTGATCACAATATTCAACATCTTACTCAAAACCTGTCTCTACACATGCTAAATTAGTCACCTCAATGTGGTGTAATAGTTGGCAAACTTGTCTCATTAGAATCATTACGATTGAGTGGTGACTTTGATCCTTGTTGGGTGCTACATAATTTTGGCCTTGAAAATCAGCTCTACTTGTGCTGAATAGCAACTCATTATCAAACCCCAAGAACTGACATCACTTACTGTGAGGTGATCCTCGTAACTTTGTTTTAACCAAAGAGAGATAACTGATAGACACATTAAATTGTTTGATTTGAAAAAATCAATTGAATTTAATTGGATAAACACACACACACACACACACACACACACACACACACACATGCATATATATATGTGAAAAAATATAATTTTAAGGTATGATATTACTGGCTATTTAAGTTATAATATTTATGAATATTCAGAGAAACGAGTTTGAATTTCAATTGAATTCATTGCATTCACTTACATGCAAATACCCTTGGGAAAGGTATTAATCCCTCTCTTCTCCCTCCAGCTATGGGTTGAATAGCAGGACATATTTGATTTATAGCCTTGGTTGGCAACCAGTATACCATGGAAAGAAGTGGCAACTTACTGCAGGAAAATCTTATGCCAGTTCAGTCATGTATCATCTAAGTGCGTATCACGTATGGGACTTAACTGACTGATGTGCTCAATATCAGGCATATAGCATGTATAAATATAAAGTGTACTCTGAGGTCAGTACTGAGTGGCAACAGACTGTTTTATGCTTGAACACAATCTTCATGATCTGAAAATTGCAGCATTCAAGCAAGAAACATACTGTTGAAACTCAGTTTTAACATCAGTGCCAATTTTTTTGTGTGTGTGTGTGTGTGTGTGTGTGTATATATATATATATATATATATACATATATAAATATATATAGGAAAGAATATTAAAAAGTTTTGAATTTAAAAATGTATTTTTGGACAGTATTTGTTTATTTTTATTATTCTATTTTACATTTCAGACCGCCCTCGGTCCTTCATCAGAAACAAGAGATTTTAAAATTTGAATTAGAAATGTATTTCGCGAGAGTGTCTGAATTTTCTCTCTTTACAACAAGTGATGCATTTGTTTACATCACGTGACGTGTCTGTGGAGAGAGTTTGTTTTATACCAAGTGATGCTGAAAGTGACAGATTTTATTTAAAAAATATATTCGTAAACGTAAATCTATCTTTAATAATACTTATTAATTTAAAATTAATTAAACGTAAATCTATATACTATTAATTTAAAATTAATTAAACGTAAATCTATCTTTAATAATACTTATTAATTTTAAAATCACTTGTTTCTGATGAAGGACCGAGAGCGGTCTGAAATATAAAATAGAATAATAAAAATAAACAAATACTGTCCAAAAATACATTTTTAAATTCAAAACTTTTTAATATTCTTTCCTATACATATTAAGACAGTATACGTGGATCATCACTATGTTATGTAAATATATATATATATAATTAAATTTGTCTTTTACTTAAAAATACATTGTGACACAGAAATTTCTGTGTTTAGAGATTTCTACTTCATCATCAGGCAATGCTAGATCATAGTTGTGAAAATGATTTTCATTTGAATATAAAAAACAATATGCTTGTTATTTGTAGATATGGGAAGACAAAAATTTATGTGTGTATTCAATTTAACTAATCAGAAGAACACTAATGTTCTGAAACATTAAATTTTTGTGTTGTGATATAATGTATTATTATTTGGAAAATATTTCTTAATCAAAGCAAGGAATTTTTTGCCTAATTTCCTGCTAACCCTTTAGTTGAAAGGTGGGTGTATACCAAATAATTTTTCTATTTCTATTTTTTCTTCAGGGGTAAATCTTCTCTTTTACATACCTCTCATTAGCATGGACCAGGCTTGCCTCCCAGGGAGTAAAACACTGTGCCTCCTTGGTCTCACACTTTCAGCGGACCTCAAGTGGAATGACTACATCGAATCCATTGCTAAATCCGCTGCTATGAAAGTCGGTTCTCTGTGCAGGGCCTGGCGGTTTTTTCCGACTGAATCTATCCTGCACATTTATAAATCTTCCATCTGCCCGTGCATTGAATACTGTTGCCATATCTGGTCGGGTGCCCCTGCTATTCTCCTTGGGCTTCTTGACAAGGTACAGTGGAGGATCTGTAATGTGATCGATACTGACTTGGCAGACCGCCTGCAGTCTCTCTCTCACCGGCGTGACGTGGCTTCCCTATGTCTCTTCTATAAATGCACCCATGACTTCTGCTCCGGTGAACTTAGATCACTGGTGCCCCCTAGGTTTGAATTTGCACGAGATACTAGATTAGCAACTAGATCCCACCCTTTATCAGTGAAACCGATAAAATGCAACTGCAACTTCTACTCCAACAGTTTCTTTTCTCGTACTTCCCAACTGTGGAATTCCCTTCCACATGACTGCTTCCCCAATGGCTACAATCTCCAGGAGTTTAAATGTAAGGTCAATAGACACCTCCTAACACAATAACTCGCTTCCATTCTTTCAAACACTCTTCCCATCCTCCCAACTACCTATCACCCCCCTTCTGACATTTCCTATATCTAACCACTCTTTCTATTTACCTTCCCCTATGTAGTCCCAAGCGCAATAGTGGCGGTGGAATGCCTTGCTTGGGGTGAAACGATTAAAAAAAAAATAATTTAATATTTGGGCTTTTATATCCATTATTTTTAAGGCAGTATTATAAAAATTACTGGGCTTATTAAACACTTTTTCATTTGCAAAATTTCTACTAATTTTATATCCTGTGAATGAGGGTACATGCTTAATAATGGATAGATTTTGTGTGGATATATAAAGAATTTGTATTTCTTTTTTAATCATTAAGCAAAATTTTCAAAAAAGTTATCTAAAATTAAGTTATAGTTGTATGAATAATCTGGAAAAAAATCATAATAATTATATTTTAAATAAAAATTTAAACCTTACTGAAAATAAGAATCATCAAAAGACTGAAAACAATAATTTAGACAGTAATAAATGTAATTGTAGAAATCCTATAGAGTTTCTTTTGGAAAATAGCTGCCTTACAGAATCCATTGTTTATCAATGTATTATTTCAACAATAAATCAACATTGCCTGATGGCGAGGTAAAATCTCAAAACAGAAATTTCCATGTTGCAATGTAAATTAAATTAATTTTAAATAAAAACAAATTTAATGGTTACATCTAGCTAATTAAAGTGTTAGCTGATGAAACCTAGCCACCAATATAGTCAGTCAGTTAAGTGCTATACATGATACAAGCTTGGGTGATCATGTCTCGAAAGAGACATGACTGACTGGGCAGAAGATTTTCCCGAAGTAGGTTGCCATTGCATTCTGCGGTAGACTGGTTGCTGACCAAGGCTATAGAACCCAATCTGTCCTATTATTTAACCCATAACTGGAGGGAAGAGACAGATTAATACCTTTTCCAAGGGTATTCGCGCGTAAGTGAAAGCAAGGAATTCAACTGGAATTCGAACTCGGCTTCTCGATTTCTCATTCCGAGCCAATATCCACTGCACCACAACGCACATCCTTCATTTATATACCTATTTCAGCCCACAAACCATTCCATCTTTGAGAGTGCCAGAGGGCTGTCAGCTGCTCAATAATGATAATAATAATAATGATTATAAAACAAAGATTAGAATTTGTAAGAAATTTAAAGAATTGTTGCAAGTAATGATATTTGGTAATTAGTAAAATATCTGGGGTGAGGAGTTATCATTATTTACATTATTGATATGCAGACTGATTTCCTCATTTTTGTTGCTATTATAACATTTCCTCCTTTGTACCCTACCTTCTACCGTCCAGTCTTTTTCATGTCTGCCAATCTGGGTATCCTCCAGGATATTTCAAACTGAACCCTTTATTTAATCTATGTAGGTAGATTGTTGTTGTAGTATTACCGTGTCTAGGAATATCTTGTCTTGTTTATTTTACTACAGTAATTCTTGCTCACTCTATTTTAACTGAACATGAATTTATACTACCCAGTCTAGGGATTGAACTCACAATTGCTATACTCCCAAATTGCATCCATTTACACACAAATACCCTTGAGAAAGGTATTAATCTGTCTCTTCCCACCAGTTATTGGTTAAATAATAGGACAGATTGGGTTCTATAGCCTTGGCTGGTAATCAGTCTACCGCAGAAAGCAATGGCAACCTACTGCGAGATAAACTTCTGCCCAGTCAGTCATGTCTCTTTCGAGACATGATCATCCAAAGTGTGTATCATGAATGGCACTTAACTGACTGAAGAAGGCCAAAGGGTGCAACAACTAAAGCATTGGGATAATAATGACAAAGATGAGGCTGTTGGTTTGAATTAAATAATGTAAATAGTAAGATAGAGATAATTTATAAAGAAAATCTTTATATTTTGTTAATAATCTAATTTTTGCTATATATAATAGTTATTTGACTGACAAATTCTAATTTTTATCTGAATTTTTGAGATAAGGTACTATCATTATTGTTGTAGATCTTCATAGCTAGTTTTTTGTGGCAAATCTTAACGCAAATCTTCGTCGCCAATTTGTTGTGGAATTGTGGCGAAACTTTGCCGCAAAGCTGTAGTGACCGGTTTGGTCGGAAGTAAGACACGGAACACAGAAGGTAAGTTCAAAACTGTGTACAGTATAACCCGGATATAAGAGACTCGGATATAAGATAGATTTTCTCAGGTCCCAAATTAGAGCCTGTGGTAATGTATATAAAATAGACCAAACCCAGATATAAGATAAACCCGGATATAAGAGAAACCGGGATATAAGATAACTTTTATTCGGTCCCGGCAACTCTCTTATATCAGGGTCACACTGTATTAGTATAACAAGAAGATATGTACAAAGTAAGTGTTAATAATAAGTAAATAGAAATAAGTAAGTCCGAACGGTACAGTTACGCTGCTTATTGCCTGACTAGTAGGAGGCTTTAACTGAATACTAGCTGTCATATTAACTGCTGGTTAACTGCCTTCTGCAGGTAATTATATAGTAAGAGAAAAGAGTCCATTCCTTGTAGGAGAGCACCATAATAATTATGATAGACTGATTTGCTTGAACTTTGTTGTTATTATCTTTACATTTTGGTCTTTAAACTCTCCATCCTTCTTCAGGTGTATTCTCAGCATCCTTCTATAGAACCACATCTCTGTTATCTCAAGTCTCCTCTTTATCTGTCCAGCATTCACTGCCTTATAGAAAGATTGATATCGTATAGCAGTTCTGTACTCTTTTTATTGTTTGTAGTGAAATTTTTCAGTCTCTTTGTTTAGCTGTTTAGAAGCCATTGTTTGCTATTCCAGTGCACCTTTAGATTTCTGCTGATTGATTTGTTTTTTACAGTTTATCAACTCTTTGCATGTTATTTAAAGCCAGAGAATATTTTTAGATTGTAAGAGTTTTTTTTTTAAAATAATAATTGTTTAGTGAGACAAGTCTTACTAATTAACCCATAGCTGAGGGAAGAAGAGGTGGATCTACACCTTTCCCAAGTGTATTTGCATGTAAATGAATAACTGAACTTTCCAATTAACAATTCTGAGCCATTATCCACTAAATAACATGCTCAGCTAAGCTTATAGCACCTGGTATTCCTAAGCACTCACCCATCTAGGTACTGACTTGGCTCGATGTTACTTAACTTTGGTGATTGTACAGGAACTGACGTTTCAACATGGTGTAGCTGTAAAGCCTTCTGATTTCTATACCATGACAAGTGAACCAGAGTACATGACATTTTTCACCCAATCTCACCTGAGGATTGAACTAATAACCACCTGATGACTCAATTTGCTTAACCACTTTACTCTTTCATTGAACCACTATCTTTATTATGTACTGTATCCCTTCAGGATGTAAGTGATCAGGCTCTCCACAGCCTCCTATCCCTTGTAACTCTAAGTAATATTTCTCCCCTTAATATACTTTTCTGTCACTGTTATGCCATTCATTTTTACAATTTCTTTAGGTAGATTATTTGATGCTTCCTCTGTCCAGCTTGCCTTCAATATGTCTTGAGAGTGTCCAATTCTCCAAGCCTTCTTTCCTTATTATGTGTCCCAGATTCTAAGTACAAGTGTCTTTTTTATTTCCATTTTTCTTAAAATTTGCTTTTAACTCTTCCAAACATAAGCGATCATGGCTCTTGCCAACTTTCTATCCTTTATAACTCTAAGTAATGTTTATCTTCTTACTATACTTCCCAGTTCCTATTCTGCTATCCATTTACACTAACTCTTATGTGCCTGATATATCCTTATTAGGCTGGGTACTCTGATGGGTATATTCAGTCAGTTGGTTAAGTGCCATACGTGATACACGCTTTGGGCGACCATGTTTCGAAAGAGACATGACTGACTGGGCAGAAGATTTTCCCGAAGTAGGTTGCCATTGCTTTCTTCGGTAGACTGGTTGCCAGTCAAGGCTATAGAACCCAATCTGTTCTATTATTTAACCCATAACTGGAGGGAAGAGATTGATTAATACCTTTCCCATTTGTGTGTAAGCGAATGCAAGGAATTCAACTGGAATTTGAACTCGGCATCCTGATTTCTCATTCTGAGCCAATATCCACTGCACCACAACACACATCTGTGATGGGTGTATTGGACTTTGTATCTCACTGTCACTTTGTTGGCATGTTGCTGTAATAATAATAATAATAATAATAATAATAATTAGTTTTAACCCATGAAAATTTCACAGTTTTCCTATTTGAAATTTCTGGTGAATCTGATGAATCTTAATTTGTCAGTTAACAATTCAATAATCTCAAGATGAATTCTATGCCAATAAAATATCCATGGAAATTCCCCTCATTTTTAAATATTTAAGTTTAGCGACTTAAAAAAATATTGCAATAACAGTCGTAAATATGAATGCTGGTCATTATTTTAAGAAATAAAGGGGTATAAATGAAAAGATTTGACAACATTTTCCATTTTACTGAAACAAATGTTAAACACTTCTATCTTTCTTTCTTTCTTACATTTGCTCACCTCCCTGAAACCAAGTAGCTAGGCAATCAAAATGGAAAAGTTCCTTATTTATGAGGTATTAGCAAGAGATGTTGAGCAATTCTACCTTTCTTTATTTTTTTCATTTTCTTACTGAGACCAAGTAGTGTCTTTGATATCTTTTGTCTTCTCAGACAATCAAAAATGGAATAGTTCATTATTTATGAGGTATTAGCAAGAGACGTTAAACTCTTCTACCTTTCTTTCTTTTTTTCACTGAAACCAAGTAGCATCTGTGACATGTTTTTAGCGTTACAATGCGACCAAATTGGAATAATTCATTATTTATGAGATATTGGCAGGGTGTGACAATCATGCAAACTAACCAAGGGAAGAACAAGCACAATTATTATATGGTAATAATAATAATAATAATAATAATAATAATAAGTTTAGAATTCTGAAATAGGAGCAAATATGGAAAATTGAAGGAAAACAAAACATTGTAGAGGGAAAAGGAAAAAAATGAAAAGTGACTGATGTGTAGCAGGAAGTTGAGTAAGAACCTTAAAAAGAGGAATGCAGTTAAGCTAGTGAGAATTCTGGTAGATTTAATATTGGCTAGAATTTATCTGCAGTGACAAGCTTTCTATTCTCAATCCACTCACTGTTTTGGTTTTTAGTATGAATCAATCATGGAATTGAGCCAAGCATAAATTGCAAGAAAAGCTAGAGATATGATTCAAGTTGAGGAAGAGGCAACAATATTTTTTTGATTGCAGAATAATAGTATATGAAATATTGGTAAGTGTATATATATATATATATATATATATATATATATATATATATATATACACACTAGCCAAATAGTGGCTGGTTGGACCAACAGACAGTAGTTTGAAAAAAGTGCTCAATGTACACCCAACACAAATGAACTTAATATGCAGAGCTCACAATATGATAAGACCAGAATGCATACCTCTTACTTGCTTTCTCTGTCTCTGTCTCTGTCTTTGTCTCTCTCTCTCTCTCTCTATATATATATATATATTTATATATATATATATATAAGAAAAAATTAAGACACGTTATTTCATGGTAAATTGGGAGTATGGGCCTCTTTCAGGCGAGCCATCATCAGTTTCCTTCTTCATTGTATAGAAAATTTTACACAAATTTGTGTAAAATCTTCTGTACAATAAAGATGGAAGCTGATGATGGCTCACCTGAAATATGCCTATACTTCCTATTTACCATGAAATAACGTGTCTGCCTTAATTTTTTCTTATATTTGCTCGATATGTATTTATATACATATATATTTAGAGCTCTCTTAGAGAGTTATCCTACCACTGTATATACGGATACTCCTTTGGATTCTTCTATATCTACACCGCATGCTGATATATATATATATATATATATATATATATATATATATATTGTGTATTTAGCCACCAATCCCATTTTTTGGAAGTTTCATTAAAAATGACAGATAAGGAGTCCGTGGAAAAGTTTTTTATATAATTTTTCATGTGATCTTCTCCTCAGTAGATAAATTATATAAAAACTATCTGAATATTTTATTTAGCCTAGGACTTTTGGCTATACCTTTAGCCATTATCAAGGATGAATTTAATTTTACTTTGAACTGAATAGTTATAGGAATGTTTTATTTTCCAAATACGGTCAGAACTTTGTGGCCCTGATCACAGTTGATATTAGTGAGTTTAACCACCATAGACAATCGCATCTACCTCCCATTAGCATGGAACAGGCTTGCCTCCAAGAGAGTTAAACACTATGCTTCCTTGGCCTTATACTCTCGGCGGACCTCAAATGGAATGACTATATCGAATCCACTGCCAAATCCGCCACTATGAAAGTCGGTTCTCTGTGCAGGGCCCGGAAGTTTTTCCTGTCTGAATTTATCCTGCACATTTATAAATCTACCATCCGCCCGTGTATTGAATACTGCTGCCACATCTGGTCAGATGCCCCTGCTACTCTCCTCGGACTTCTTGACAAAATATAATGGAGAATCTGTAACGTGATCAATACTGACTTGGCAGACTGGCTGCAACCACTCTCTCACAGCGTGCGTGGCTTCCCTGTGCCTCTTCTATAAATACTTTCACGGCTTCTGCTCCGATGAACTTAGATCATTGGTGCTACCTAGGTAAATTAGCAACCAAGTCCCACCCTTTTACAGTGAAACAGATAAGATGTAACCATAATTTCTACTCCAACAGCTTCTTTTCTCGCACTCCCTGCCTATGGAATTCCCTTCCTCATGTTTGCTTTCCCGACAGCTACAATCTCCAGGAGTTTAAACCACATTATAAATTTACAAACTGCGTCTGCTATTTGGTGACTGTTATCGTAGCATAGCAATGTTTTATGTCAACACAAGATAATATCATCTTTGATGGTAGATGTCTTTATGTTAATGTCCCTGTTACCTCTCTGCAGATGGCTCATGTGAGCCAAAAGCTTAGAACCAGCAATATAAAACAAACATCCAAACCTTTGACAATTTTTGTCTTTATTTTCATCTGAAATTAAAGCCCAAATATGATGTTTAGAATGGCTCATGATTAAACATAATAGAGATTCATTGACTGTTATATTTAACAATATATGTTTAGAAAATATATATATTTATATTATATTAAATAAAATTCAGAGTTCTACCCACATTGTATAGTTATTTCAGTGAGAAAAATCTTGCTTCTTCTGCAATGATCAAAAACAAAAATATTTTATTTCAAATATAGTAGAAAAATTCACATACCAGAAGGAGCCCAAAAACATATCCATACACAAGAAGTTTGCATAAAAAAGTGGAGGGATTTAAAAAAGAAAAAAAAAATTTAAATTTGTCATCCAGATATAAATACAAAAGGGGCAGAGAAAGAGATTCAAGACTTGATATTAGAAGAAAACTTTTAGATTAGATCTGTATTAAAGAATTAAAAAATCAAAATTTAACTGTGTCACAGGAATAGAAGTGGTGGGGGAAAAGAAAAGGAAAAGAAAAATGGAGTAGACAGTGGAAGAGTTAGGGGAGAAATACAACATAAAAAATTATCTTCGGCAGCCATGGTGACAAATGTTGGCTTCAGATATATATATATATATATATATATATATATAGGTATGGATATAAATAGATATATATATATGGGTATACACACAGATACACACACACATATATATTTTTCTGGTGTTAATAGAACAGTGCTCAATGTAATGTAACAATGTTATTAAGTATGTATTAATAAATATACATATTATCCTATGTCTATAGCATGACTCTTGTATATACCGGATGATAGGTGTTAATAGAACAGTGCTCAATGTAATGTAACAATGTTATTAAGTATGTATTAATAAATATACATATTATCCTATGTCTATAGCATGACTCTTGTATATATACCGGATAGGTGTTAATAGAACAGTGCTCAATGTAATGTAACAATGTTATTAAAGTATGTATTAATAAATATACATATTATCCTATGTCTATAGCATGACTCTTGTATATGTACGGATGATAGGTGTTAATGAACAGTGCTCAATGTAGTAACAATGTGTATTAAGTATGTAATATAATAAATATACATATTATCCTATGTCTATAGCATGACTCTTGTATATATGGGATGATAGGTGTTAATAGAACAGTGCTCAATGTAATGTAGCGTGTTTATTAAGTATGTATTAATAAATATACATATCACATATATCGCATGATGTGACATATATACCGGATGATAGGTGTTAATAGAACAATGCTCAATGTAATGTAACAATGTTATTAAGTATGTATTAATAAATATACATATTATCCTATGTCTATAGCATGACTCTTGTATATAGGATGATAGGTGTTAATAGAACAGTGCTCAATGTAATGTAACAATGTTATTAAGTATGTATTAATAAACATACACATAGTATTATCCTATACATAGCAGCAGCTCTTGTATATGTCTCCCAGTTTGATAGGTGTTAATAAAGACAGTGCTCAATGTAATGTAACAATGTTGTATGGTATGGTAATAAACATACATATTATCCTATGTCTATAGCATGACTCTTGTATATATACCGGATGATAGGTGTTAATAGAACAGTGCTCAATGTAATGTAACAATGTTATTAAGTATGTATTAATAAATACATACATCCTATGTATAGCATGACTCTTGTATATGGGATGATGACATAGGTGTTAATAGAACGGTGCTCAATGTAATGTAACAATGTTATTAAGTATGTATTAATAAATATATATTATCCTATGTCTATAGCACAGCTCTTGTATATACCGGATGATAGGTGTTAATAGAACAGTGCTCAATGTAATGTAACAATGTTATTAAGTATGTATTAATAAATATACATATTATCCTATGTCTATAGCATGACTCTTGTATATATATACCGGATGATAGGTGTTAATAGAACAGTGCTCAATGTAATGTAACAATGTTATTAAGTATGTATTAATAAATATACATATTATCCTATGTCTATAGCATGACTCTTGTATATATACCGGATGATAGGTGTTAATAGAACAGTGCTCAATGTAATGTAACAATGTTATTAAGTATGTATTAATAAATATATACATATTTATCTATGTCTATAGCATGACTCTTGTATATATACCGGATGATAGGTGTTAATAGAACAGTGCTCAATAATAATCATATTAATGTTAATAAGTATATTTAAATATATACATATTATCCTATGTCTAGCATATTGTATATATACCGGATGATAGGTGTTAATAGAACAGTGCTCAAGGTGTGTAACAATGTTATTAAGTATGTATTAATAAATATACATATTATCCTATATCTGTAGCATGACTCTGAGTTGTACGTACTATGCATTCATTAGCTGCATATTATGAACTAACAATTTCTAGATCTGAAATTTTATATTTAGTTCTTTCACTATTTAAGGTTGTCATAAATTGTAAATCTGGGGTACCATTTTTTAATTTAGTAAATGTATAATTTAATTTGATTTATACTGAAACTTCAACATGAAACTGGAAAGCAAAATCATAGAAGTATTAATAAAAAGTAAAAAATAAATGAAAATGTTAGGGGCAGATTTTAAACATATATTTTAAATAATATATATATATATTTCATATGTTGTGTACTTGGGCAGCAGTCTCTCTTTTATGCAGGTTTGATTAAAAATGACAGATAATATCTGAATGTTTTGTTTATCTGAGTACGTTTGGCTATACTTTTAGCCATTATCAAGGATAGATTTTATTTTATGTTTAACAGAACATATATAGTGTTATGTATGTTTGTATAGTAGTGTGTTTTGTTTTATGTTCTGAACATGGCAAGCATGTTGTTCATAGTTTGAACAACAAAAAAACAGCCTCAATGAGTGAAGACATCATAATGGTGCCCTCATGAAACTTCAAAGTTGACATGAACCTGCTCAGTTAAAGTGACAGATTCTTTGCATTAAACCTATCAATGCTCCATTTCCACCTCAATATTGAGCACTTTATGATAAAAAACCTGCTTAACAAAATACCTTTTATCAGTAAAACTACTGATAAAAGCAGCAATCTTGGTGCTAAACATTACCACAACTCAACACTTTATATAAATGTTGTGTATATAGCAAGCTAAAATCTGCCTTTCTTGGTGTGCCTATAGCTTAGAGGTAGAATCTCTGACTGATATCAAATTGGTCAAATTTCAATCCTGGCTGGAAGCAATCAGATATCTAACCGTACTGATGAGCTGTGATATAGTGTAACAGGACCGTCTGCGAATGTCTATCTATCTATATATATATATACATATTTTATATATATATATATATATATATATATATATGAATTAGTGATTGGGAGAGTGACAGTGTGAACATACCTTTTGAAAAAGAGCAAGTGAA
Organism: Ascarosepion bandense; assembly: GCA_037127315.1. Taxonomy (NCBI): domain Eukaryota; kingdom Metazoa; phylum Mollusca; class Cephalopoda; order Sepiida; family Sepiidae; genus Ascarosepion; species Ascarosepion bandense. The sequence goes on from JBBBDQ010000575.1 coordinate 1,028,506, forward strand.
AGATGTTAGTAAGAAGAGGAAAAATGAGGAGAAAAAGAATGAAGAGATGTCACCAGTTTCTTTCTAGCACAGTTTGCTTTAGTGCCAAATTCTAGTTGCAATCAGATTCTATATTTTTGCTGACATTTACTATGATAAATATAAGTCGATACTTGAAGACACAATGAATAAATAAGGTAGATAGATTGCGTTTGTGTATGTGTTTTTATCTGTTAGACTAGGTCAATTTGGCCCCCAAATTTAAATGCAACATCAATTGTTGTCCTCTGCCCCCTTAAAGCCTGTTCTTTTATTGCCCTTACTCCTTAACAATGTCTTTGTCTCAAGCTCTTTCATTCTGAGTAACCTCTTGCATCATAGTGGCTTTATTGTAATTGCTTTGCTTGGTGTGAAATTTTAAAAAAATAACAAAAAACAAATCAAGACCAAATTAAGATAGTGGTTGGTGATGATCAAACTCAATTGAAATAACTTTCAAGACTAACCTTCAAACCATTACTTAAACTCTATGCTTTTGTATTTATGTGCAGCTCAAAAGGAATGTGCTTCTTTTTTGAGTTCAGTTACTTAAAAAATTCTTCATTTACTTATACAGAAATGTCAACATTGAATTGAATGACGTCACTGAATTGAATCTGAATTCCAGCTGAGGTTGTTGGTGCACAAAATGAACTGTTACATTACCAAATAGACTAACACAATGATTCTGTCAACATCATGTCATGATGGCAGGCAAATTAACACTATTGTAGTTTTCAGCTCACTATCTAATATGATGACACACCCATTTATTCCTGTCTTAATAATAAATCTGAGCGGTTTGATAAGGTCAATTTGGCAGTTGATCTGAAAAATGATCTACATTCTGGCTGCAAGAATCGTGTTGTTAATTTTAATGCCTCCAAAAGGAAACTGCTTACTTTTAATAATCTGAGAGAAACCTTTTCACCATCCATCATTATGACTGATGTTAACATCCAGGAGAGTAACTCATTGCGTCTTCTTAGACTAATTTTTTCCACTGACATTGAAGTTGAAAAATTATATGGACTCAATTGATAGGTCTGCTGCTAACAAAATTGGTTCCTTGTGTTATGCTAAACAGTTTTCTTGCCAAAGTCTATCTTATGTATTTATAAGTCTACCATTCTTCCTTGCTTTGAATATTACTGCCACATTTTGTCTGGTGTTGCTGCTATATATTTAAAGATTATTGATAAAATTTTAAAATAATCTGCAATGTTATTGTTCCTGATATGGCATCTTGGCTTCAGTCACTTTCTCATCACCTTAATATAACTTCCCTTTGCCTTTTTCTATAAATATTTTCATGGTGTTTATTCTGATAAACTTTCATCTCTAGTATGTAAACTTTAAGAATTTAAGCACAGTGCATTGTGGTGAGCTGAGTTTGAATTCCAGTCAAATTCGATGCATTCATTTATATGAAAATATCCTTTGGAAAGGTATTAATATATTTCTTCTCTCTCCAGCTATGAGTTTAATAACAGGAAAGATTTGGTTTTATAGTTTTGGCAACCAGTTTACCGCAGAAAGTAATGGTAATCTACTATGGAAAAATCTTCTGTCCAGTCAGTCATGTCTCTTTCAAGACATAGTCACACGAGCATGTATCACATAAGGCAGTTAACTTACTGACTATATCATCAGTTGAGTCTCATCATTTTACAGTTGAAATGGCTACATGTAACCCTAAGTTCTATGCTAACCGTTTCTTCTATTGCACAACTCTCTTGTAGAATTCTTTACCGGTTTCTTGCTTCCAAGTCAACTTCAGAAATTTAAATGCCATGTCAATTGTTATGTTCTGTCTTAATTCTGCTCACCTGGTTAGTTGGAGTCAAAAAGAGGTCACTTATTTACTGTATCTATGTATATCTTTGTTATGTCGTTAAGTATAAATGAATAACTCAACAACAGAATCAAAATATAAGTTGTATTCTGCGGAAAGACGGTTAGTATGTACAGAAATGATTAGTAATATTTACAATAGAAAAGATACAAGAGTCCAATCCATTGTAAGACGTGTGTATACGTGATTACTTCTGGTCCGCCACCGGAAGTGTGACTAACTCTTCACTGACTCGCACTGACTCTTCAGTAACTCATTAGAGACTCTCAAGTGACTCTCTATGACTCCCCTGTAGAGAAACCACCATTGCTATATATAGCAATGGGAACAGTCCATTTGTAGTCAAATAGGAGCGGTGCCCTAATAATCTTTTAAACTATTATGCAAAGCAAACCTTAGAAACGAAGAAAAGGGTTCTGAAATGTTAACTAAAATCTGACCTCGGTTATGACAGTGAATGCTGGACAATTTCTTCACAGATAAAAAAGAGACTAGAAGCATCCAAAATGTAGTTCTACAGAAGGATACTGAGAATACCATGGACCAAATATGTGAGCAACAACAAAGTTTTAGAGTAAATGGAAACAAAAAGGAAACTTATACTTAACATCAGGAAGATAGAGATGAAATTTTTAGATCACATAATAAAAATAGAGGGCTTGGAAAATTTGATACTCTCAGGATGGACTCAGGCAGGAAAAACTTCTGGGTTATCTACTCTATAATTGAAACTTTATTCTATAATTAAAACATCTATTCTATTATTAAAACATTTGTTTTAGAATTAAAACATTTGTTCTATAATTAAAACTCTATTCTGCAATTAAAACATCTATTATTAAAACACTATCATTAAGCAGATTTGACTGGTGAAATAACATAACTAAGTTTGTGTAAATAAATGGATGGCAGAACTGGGTTTAGGAGAGATAACAAAAAGACAAAATTTATTAAGAGCTAAAAAGAAATTGAGAAATTGTGGAGAACCATGATCACCAATATCCTGAAGAAGAATAATTAAATAACCTGGAAAAGGTTGATATAGTGTAAAAAAATATGAAGAAAACTGTTAAGACACACACACACACACACACACACACACACACACACACACACACACTCTCTCTCTCTCTCTCTCTCTCTCTCTCTCTCTTCACTTTCTCTCTCTCACACACGTTTTGCTTAATCTTTTCTTTTAATGAATATTTGGAGATGAAAGACTTTACTGTTTTTCATCTGGCTGCTAAGATTTTCTTAGAATCAATCAAAGTTTTTCAACTTGTAACCATTTTTGGCACCATGCTGCCATAGGTGGCTTACAGCCATTTTAATGAATTGAAAAAGAAATCTTGTCAAAATGTCTGATAGTTACTTTGGTAAAAGCCTTTGCCTATTGATTTGTGGTAGATTATATTTGTACAAGCACTCACACATGCAATACAAACACCCCCACACAAATATATATATATGTGTGTGGTGGTGTGTGTGCGTGTGTGTGTATCTACAAAATTCAGATAGCATATATCTATAAAAGGACAATAAGAATAAAAACAAAAGAAAAACTTATCTTAGCTGACGTGTTTGCCTTTATAATGCCCCTTAGAAGACAAAACACGTTAGCTAAGATAAGTTTTCCTTTTCTCTTTATATATATATATATATATATATATATTTTTTTTTTTCATTAAAACAAAAGAAAAAGCATATAGCTAGAATCCCCAAAACTAGATCCTATTAATATTAATTTTATTAATATTGAAAATGATCCAGGAGTAGTGCTTGATGTAAATAGTATTATTTATTTACAGAGCCAAATATGTATATTATAGCAAAAAAATTCCTCATTCTACATATGTTGTATATACAGTTATATTGTGTTGAATACACCAGTTCCCATTCAATCACTGAAGTTAAGCAACTTATATATATATATATATATATATATATATATATGTGAACAAAATAATGGAAACACCTAGAACTATAATAGCAAAATTAGGAAAATTTGATTAAACTGTCAAAAGCTTGTTTATTTTTGTGTGTTGATTGAATATTAGTAGTACTGTATGCTTTTTTTTTAGAAAAAATTAAGATATTAAAATATCCTAAGCAAAATTTGATTTTAAACTCACAGAAAAAATTATAAGCAAATTTTGTCATAAATTTTGATTTAATTCAAACTTCCTAACAATTAATCTCAAATTAAAATTCCTTTAGATACCTGTTTATTCCCTCTTATTAGCAATATAATTATATTATACAATAATTTCCCATTCTTAAATCCATTTTCCCTCTAATTTTATGTTTATCTTCAACTTAAGTGAGATTTAAGCTGTTTATTTTGGTATTAATGCCATCATAGATTTAAATTTAATTTCCTAATAATTAATCTAAAATTAAAATTCCTTAAAATAGTTGTTTCATTTCTTCTCATTAGCTATATAATTTAATTATATTATATAATAACATCCCTTTCTTTGGTGAGGAGATGGGTTTTCACCAGATCTGTTCAACTTGTACAGCGAGAATATTTTGAGGACCCTAGAAGTTATGCCTGGATTTGTAATTGGAGACCACAATTTAAACAACCTAAGGTATGCAGATGATACAGTGCTGATAGCAGACACAGAAAAGAAACTACAAGACTTCCTACAGAAGGTAGCTGAAGAAAGTAACAAGAAAGGACTTGAAATAAACTGCACAAAAACCGAATACATGGTCATCAGTAAAAAGGGCAGCCCAAAATGCCAAATACAGGTTGGGGATACCAGAATCAAGCAGGTACAAAAATTTAAATACCTGGGAAGTGTTATAAGAGGTGACGGAAAGTGTGACACAGACATCCGAGGGTGAATTGGCATGGCGAAGGAAGCATTCCAGAAGTTGAGTAAACTCTTAAGAAACAGGACAATTTCGCTAGAAACTAGGAAGAGAGTATTGGATTGCGACGTGATGTCCGTCCTTCAATATGGCAGTGAATGCTAGACAATACCATCAAAGATGAAGGAAAAACTTGAAGCAACTGAAATGTGGTTCTACAGAAGGATGCTGCGAATGTCATGGATTGAGCAATGATGAGGTCTTGGAAATGATGGAAACAAAAAGGAAATTAATACTGAGCATCAGGAAGAGACACCTGATGTTCCTGGGACATGCAATGAGGAAGGAGGGCTTGGAGAATCTGATACTAACAGGCCAGATAGAGAGAAAAAGAGATAGAGGAAAGCAGTGGATAACATATTTGAAGGACCTAATCAGGTGGATGACGGAACAAGGATTGCATGGCATAACAGGAGAAGGCGTGCTCAGAGCCACCAGGGATAGGGAAAAGTGGAAGGCCATGATCGCCTACGTCCTGAAGGGACAAGGCACATGGAAGAAGAAGAAGATGAGATGGGTGTTAAATTTACCTACTGAAATGGCCATCAGATTTAAGAAAATTTGAATTTTTTATTTGCAATATATATATATATATATATATATATATTTTATATAACTTTAATCCAAAAGGAAAAGCAGGTAGGTCAATCCCAAAAACCCGATCCCAATTAATATCAATTACATTAATATTAAAACTGATCAAGGTGGAGGGCTCAATGCAATTTGTATTCAATTATAAAATAAAACAAATTCTGATGTTCAAATTCGTTGTATGGCCATTTCTACGAGAAATTTCTACGAGAAATTCCTTATATCATCAGCAACGAATTTTTTATTACAAAAAGCCAAATGACAAAATGAACAAAGATATTTTACCAGTGGAAGTTCAAAAAACATATTCATCATGGGAAATTAAAGGGGTGGGATTAATAAAAAAGCAGACAGAAATCTATATCTATTTTTATTATTAGATTTTTTTGAAAACCCCTACTCCTTAAGTGAGTTGAGAGTTGAAAGTTGAAATCTAGCCTTGTCTGGTCAAAAGAAATGGTAGGGGGAAGAATAAAAAGAAAAGGGCGGAAGTAAAAGGGAGAAAGTAAAATGGGGGAAGGGGTGGTTGACAAGGAAGTAAGCTAAGAAAAGAAAAGAAAAGAAAAGAAAAGAAAAGAAAAGAAAAAGAAAAAATCTATTTCCATATATATATATAATGGCTGCCCACTCATATTTGAGGATATCCGTCTACCAGGGTGGCTAGCTAATCCCTATTGCAGACCCTTGCTCAAGCACACTTATGTTTGTTCAACACCCACAGAGCCCACCTGTGGTTTATACTGCAACTATGGTGAGCAGACCTTAGTTACAGTTTCTGGGAAAGAGTGCGTTATGTAGCATGAACAACAGTCTGAACAACACCAACTCTCAGTCATGATGATTTGTGAATTTAAGCTAGCACAACCAACGACGACTCCTCAAAGAAAGGTGTCTACCCAGTTTCACTCACAAAGCTTGGGTCAATCCATGGTATAGTTTTCAAGCACTTTCCAAAGGTGCCACATGCTGGGATCCTCTCCTCCAGAATAATAGCATCAAGAAGTCACCTTCCTGACAAATCAGCCATGGTGAGATTTGAACCCTGGCTTTATGTTCAGAAAGTGAACATTCTAACCAATCAACCATGCAACCATATATATATATATATATATATATATATATATATGTCAGATTAAATAAATTGCAAACATTGTGTCTGCTCATTTTTTAATAAAATCCGTTCATACTTACAGATAATCTTTCGCATATTATAATCGAAAGATATAAGAAATGAGCTGTAACTTTGACAGATGATTTTATTATTCATTTCTCGATGTTTTCAAGTACTTTCAACTTCTTTCCAAGATCATCTTCAGGAGTGTGAGTTGTGGAAACCGTTACATTTGAAGCAAGAAGAAATTGAGAGTACTTTTTAGCAACACTGTTTTGCGGTTATTTTTTGTTACCACATATATATGTGCGTGTGTGTGTATCTGTGTGTATGCTTATATGTATATATGTGTGTATGTTGGTAGGTAGGTAGGTAGGTAGGTAGGTAGGTCAGTATATTTCTGCTATTTTTTTAGCTTGTGAAAATTATTGTGGGATATCACTGTTGTCAGTTGAAAAAAAATCTTTGTAATGTTACTTTTCAAGTGATTGTTGGACTGTGTACTTAACATTCTGTCAGATCTGCAATATGTGTCAATGTTGAACCATTTTTCCACAGTGACAAAAATCACTCTCTCTCTCTTTCAGAACATGAGCAATCATGGCTCTCTACAGCTTCCTGTTTCTGTTGCTCTCAGTAATAGTTTTTCCATAATGATTTCAGTTGTTTTTGTGGTATCTGTTCTTCATTGTGTAAACTTGTCATTCGTTACTTTCCTCTTCTCTTGCCTTCAGTGCTTACAGTCAGTCAGTCAGTTACGTGCCATACGTGATACACGCTTGGGCGATCATGTCTTGAAAGAGACATGACTGACTGGGCAGAAGATTATCCCGCAGTATGTTGCCATTGCTTTCTGCGATAGACTGGTTGCCAGCCAAGGCTATAGAACCCAATGTGTCCTATTATTTAACCCATAACTGGAGGGAAGAGATGGATTAATACCTTTCCCAAGGGATTCAACTGGAATTTGAACTCAGCTCCCTGATTTCTCATTCCGAATCGATATCCATTGCACCACAATGCACATCTGAAAGTGCAGTATTTAAATTTAAAGACCAAGTATATATTTCAAAGTTTTACAAGCTCAAAAGATGAAGGATAAATAATATCAAATTATGAGATATTTCTTTTGTTATCATAAAACAGGAAAAAACTTCCCATCCTCATTTGTATTGGGGAAATTATATGTCAAAGTAAAAAGATATACTAAATGTGACAAGGAAATTAAATGTGAAGTCAAAAAATGCTCACCTTTTTCTTGAGGAAGCTAAACTTATCAATGATAACACCAATGACAAGATTTAATACGAAGAAGGGTGCGAAAATGTGTCCAATGTGTTCTATTATTTAATCCATAACTGGAAGGAAGAGATGGATTAATACCTTTCCCAAGGGTATTTGAGCGTAAGTGAATACAATGGATTCAACTGGAATTCGAACTCGGCTCCCCGGCTTCTCGTTCCGAGCCGATATCCACTGTACCACAACGCACATATATCTCATTAAAACCCAAATTCTCATATGGTTACCAAAGTTAAGCAACACTGAACCTGGTTGAGTGACCCCTTGGGGATACCAAATGATGTAAGCATGGATGTACAGATGGTGTAATGGATAATGGCTCAGAATTTGAGATCAGAGAACATAAAAACTAATAAATCAATCCATCTTACATCTGATAGTTAATCCCTTCTTCTTGCTTTCATTGACTTGTTTGTCTAAAATTTAAAAGATAGGATATTGCTTCATAGAAATATTAGCATCCCCTCTCCTTCATGTGTGTATGTGATTACATCGATATAGATATTACTTTGGTTTGATGATGTCCTGGGAGGCAGGGTGTAATGCATCATATAGGAAGTGGTACTACAAATCACATTTTCTCCCCATGTCTTGTTTTTGGTTTTTAATCATTTCACCCCAAGCAAGGCAATAACAATGCGTGGGGTGACTGAATGTGGCAGAATATTATTATTAAAACATTTTTAAGAAGAGAGAACAATAAAAAAAAGAGCACTGAAGATAACGGTTGACACTGCATTCAAATTTTTTAAGAACATTGTTGGTGGGAAAGTAAAAAGTCAAAAGAGAGTTCCTCAAGTGAAATGTCTTCTGTCCGGTTTTACTTCCCTTTTTCTCTGAGTCCGAGGGTTGGAAGTTCTGCCATACCGTCCAGGTCTGATGTTCATTAACGGTCTGATGGGACCCACAACAGAGTGACCCACCCAAACACGAATGACACCTTCACTATTAGTTCCGGCCCCATTATTACTAACTATATCTGGATTTGACATGACATATGAAATTTGAAGCAAAATTTTCACGGCTGGATGCCCTTCCTAACACCAAACCCTCCAAAGGGGACGGATATTTGTCGAGTCACCATCTTGCCATAGTTCGCCGCTAACTGGAGCGATGTGCTTGTCCGTTGTCAAGTAGATGGTCATCCGCACAACCACGCTGTTCTCTGAACCGCTACCACTCTTACGTTGGGTGCCACATGAACTATTGCTACCCAAGGAAATAGCAGGATTGTTTATCAAGGTTCACTCCTCTAAATCTGCAGAGTTGTCATCTCTACTAGTGTCCAAATGTGTAAGCGAAAAAAAAAAAACTGTTAGCATAGAACTTATAGTTCCATCTAGCCATTTCAACTGTAAAATAATGAGACCTTGCCTCAATATGATCAGTCAGTTAAGTGCTATACGTGATACATGCTTGGGCGATCATGTCTCGAAAGATACATGACTGACTGGGCAGAAGATTATCCCACAGTAGGTTGCCATTGCTTTCTGCAGTAGACTGGTTGTCAGCCAATGCTATAGAACCCAGTCTGTCCTGTTATTTAACCCATAACTGGAAGGAAGAGATGGATTAATACCTTTCCTAAGGGTATTTGCGCATAAGTGAATGCAATGAATGCGGCTGGAATTTGAACTCGGCTCCCCAATTTCTCATTCTGATCTGACATCCAATGCACCACAACACACATCCTAAATATAATACCATGCTTAAATTCATAAGACTTATGGTCTATCACATTGAATACACCGGTTCTCGCTCGATCACCGAAGTTAAGCAATGTTGAGCCTGGTCAGTACTTAGATGGGTGACCGCTTGGGAATACCAAGTGCTGTAAGCATTTAGAGACAGATGCGTGTTGTGGTGCAGTGGATATCGGCTCGGAAAGAGTTTGAGTTCTAGTTTAATACCCTGCATTCACTTAAGCACTGGCACCCTTCCCTCCAGTTATGGGTTAAATAACAGGGTAGGACTTGGAGACCCTGCCCTTAAAAACAAATCCCAATGAATCTTGATACTCGAAAAGAAAAATGTATTACTAGACACAAAACTTATATAAAAACAATAATAAACTGTTGAAAGAAAAAGGCATTACCAGCAATAAATAAATAAAAATATAGTTGGCAATAAATGACCCGCTGAGGTCGATATGCCATAAAACAAAACAACCAACCAAAATTAAATTCATAAAATCTAAGTGAGGAAGGTTCATCAGAACAATTATGAAAATATTTATAGAAAAGGCACAATGCTAGGGTATATCTTCTTCTTCTATGTTCCTTGTCCCTTTAGAACATAAGTAATCATGGCCTTCCACATTTCCCTATCCCTGGTGGCACTGAGCACTCCTTCTCCTGTTACACCATGCCATCCTCTTAAATTGAAATAGTGTGAGATAGCAGAGGAGTTGAACATATTAGAAAGTAGTAAATTCACCATTTTGCATGAACATTTGTCAATGAGAAAGCTGTGTTCTAAATGGGTGTTGCATTTGCTTACGGTCAATCAGAAACAACAATGCATCAACGATTCACAACATTGTTGGCAACTGTTTTAATGCAACAAGAAGGAGTTTATGTGTAAGCATGCGACAATGGATAAAACATGGATCTACCACTTCCCTTCGGAGTCAAATCGGCAGTCAGCTGAGTTGACAGCAGCTGGTGAAAGTCGTCCAAAGAAACCAAAGACACAAACATCAGCAGGCAAGGTTTTGGCCTCTGTATTTTGGGATGCACAAGGTATTTTGTTCATCACTTATCTTGAGAAAGGAAGAACCATCAATAGTAAATATTATATAGAATTATTGGTGCCTTTGAAGGAATAAATTTCCAGTAAAATGGCTACAAATGAAGAAAAAAGTAATCTTGTCACAAGTTGATTGCAAAACTACATGAATTGCACTATTGCATTTCAAATTGCTTCTGCATCCTCCCTATTCTCCAGATTTGGCCCCCAGTGACTACTGGTCGTTTGCAGACCTCAGAAGAATGCTCCAGGGAAAGAGATTTGGCTCCAGTGAAGAAGTGATATCAAAACTGAGACATATTTTGAAACCAAAGACAAATCATTCTACAAAAAAGGCATCGAATTGTTAGAGAAGAATTAGAATCAGTGTAACACCTTAGAAGGAGACTATGTTGATGAATAAAGTCGAATTTTGCCTAAAAGTATATATTTTATTAATTAGGCCTGGGATTTATTGAGTGGTGTGTTAATGGTTGGATGGGCAGTCAGCCATGCTCCCTTGTAGCTTAAATTTGTTATCTCTGTGTGTAAATTGTTTGGCAGACCTGAAGGAGACTACAACCACCTTTAAATTTGTTGTTTTTCATTTTTTTTTTTACTTTTTGAGTCTAAAATTAACTCTCTTCAGGCGAATAAATTTGTGGCTTTACTTATCGAGCTCTTTTTGCCACAAATTTATTAGCCTGAAGAGACTCAATTTTAGACTCGAAACACGTGTAGCGTCACAAATACCATTATGGACACTTAATGTATCATAACATGTATAATAACAAAAACAATAAATATACAATTTAAAGAAAATGTTCAAGGCTTCTCACACTTTTTATTCTATACCAGTTTCTCTCGTAACAACCCTATATATATATATATATATATATATATATATATATATAAATGGAAAGTGGCTCTGACTGTCACCAATCAGAAGCCTTTGCAGGGTTTTGTATCGGGCCTAAACGTAATTTTCCAGTGTCTGAAAGCGCTTATCGAGGGTGGTCTGGTCGGCACGGTGAGGGGGGTATGATGTTGAAAGACCCGAAACTCCCTAGTGATCCTCGCGATGACATCACTGATGACACCCTCTAGTGCCCGCCATTACGGTGCGTATGTTTGGAAAATATATATATATATGTTTGTATAAATTAAAATAAATTTTCAAAATTCAAAAATGTTGAATGAACATTTCAACATGAAATCCCTAAGAGAGATCTCACACATCCTCAGCAACAGTCAGTCCATATTCAAAATGAGAATTAAAAATAAGATTAAAAAGGGAAATAAAAAAATAAAAAAATAAATAAAAAATAAAATAAAAAATAAAAAATAAAAAATAAAAATAAATAAAAAAATAAATCATGGTTAAGATTTGAGAAATTTACGTCACAAAAATTTTTTTTGTAAATCAGTCTATTTTTGGTTTTTACTTTTACTTTTGCACCCCATATATATATATATATATATATATATATATATGGGGTGCAAAAGTAGGTATACATTAAGTATTATAGCAGTAATATAATAATAATGGTTTCTAGGATTCACTTGAGCTAACATTTTGTTTTTCATTTCTGTATACCTACATTTGCCTTTCCATGTATTATATTAATAATCAGTTTCATAAGAAATAAAACCTCTTTTTATTAAAATTTATTAATAAAATATGACACCCTTACTGTGTGGATACCAACTTAAAATAAAATTTAATTATTTTATATTTTATTGAAAAAAGATAAAATTTACCTAGCATTTTTTCCATAAGCTTTATCAACAGCATAAGAAACCTTTAGCATCAATGCTTACCATTCTAGGCTAATAGTTTCTTGTCTTGTGCTTCTCACTTATGGAACTCTGTTCTGGCTTCGTGTGTTCTAAACAAGTTTGATTTTTAAAAATTTAAATGCAATGTCAGTTGTTATCTTCTGTCTTCTTAATTCCTCCTTTTTTATTGTTCACTCTCCTCCATAATGTTTTTTTCTCATATTCTCTCTATTCTATCACACTGAACAACCACTGGTGTCTTAATGGCTTTATTACCTTTCTTGGGATGAAATGATAAAAAGATAAAAAATATATATCAAATTATTAATATGCAAAGTTTTAACTTTAATCTTGCATAATATGCTGATTAGACCAGCTAAGCCAGAAAGCCTCTATAAGTGTCCAGGAAGTAAAGACTGCTGCTAGATGGAGAAAAAATGAAAAAAATCACACTCCATAACATATATTTATTATTAGAAGTTTTATAGTCCACTGCTAGAGTAAAAGTCTGAGTTAAAGTCATTAAGAAATTATCCTATATCTTGTCTATTTTCTGTCGTATGAAAACTGTCTTTATGAGAAAATGGACGATAATAATAATAATAAAAAACTTGTAAATCACCTCAACAATTTCTGTAATATGAAACATTCCAAATATACACTTTATTTACTTTCTTTTTTTCCTTTTCTTTGGATATTTTTACACCATCAACCTTCCACAAAGAAAAAATATCCTTATTTCAATTAATATTTTCTAGTCTTGAGTTCCTTAGTTTTAGTTACATTTGCACAAAATAGAATTGCTAATGTTTAAAGTCTACTTCTTACATGGATTCTAAATATTACAAGAAATCAATCCCTTTATTTGCAGCAGAATAAGGACCCTAAATAAAATGGTTTTGTGAATTTTATCCCTCAATGCAAAAAAATTCAAGAAATCTTAAATTCCACTCCTCAACTTTTCACATAATCATTAAAGACTGCTATTCAAAAATACAACAAAAAGCTGAAGAAAAGCATGGTTTTTAAAGACCAAAATGTGATAAAATATAGTAGAAAAATGTAAAGAAAATTTATCTAAATGAATCAAGAAACTGAACTTATCTTACACCCTTATAAATTTCCATGCTTTGAATATTGCTGCCACACCTAGTCTGGTGGTGCTGCTATATGTCTAAACTTACTTATAAATGTAACTTTGTGTGTGTGTGTGTGTGTGTGTGTGTGTGTGTGTGTGTGTGTGTGTGGGTGGGTGGGTTACCTATAGACTCTGAAACGGCTGAACCGATTTTCTTGAAAGTTTACACAGTTGTACTATAAGTGTCTGGGAGTGTTCTTAGCTAGGTTTTGTGTCGAGGTACCCCCAATAAATATTGATAATTGAAAAAATCGGGTTATAGAAGGAGTGGTCTGATTTTAATCAAATTTGATACAATCATAGACAAAGACATAAGAAACGATATTCAGAAGTTTCCAGGTTGCAGTTCTTACAATAGTGCAGAAAATCGATAATATATACATATATAAAAGGCAAGATGTTTGTGTGTGTGTCTGTTTATCTGCCTGTATATCTGTATTTTTTCAGCCCTTTTATTTTAGTTTTTGTTTCGGGTTTGGCTCCAAGTAGGTATAATTGTAGTTCTTAGTCTCAGCCATGATACCATTTACTCAGAGGACTTATTTAGACTTCAAAATTTAGTTTACGACAAAAAAACTTATTTGATATCGATACCAGGAAATCAAAATTTGACTTACATCCATTTATTTTTCTTTCAGTCTACGGTTTCACTTTAACTGGAAACAACTATTGCTTTTTAGTCTTTCATGCCAACATCCAAATAGTTTGAGCTCCAGGACCATGGATTAGTTTTAAAGCTTTCATTACACGCAAGCAATGCTGGGCTATACTGCTACTTTAAAGATACTTGATAAAATCCAAAGAAGAAACTGCAGTGTTATTGATGCTGCCACTGTCCACTGCTGTAATGTAACTTCTCGGTGCTATTTCTACAAAGCCTTTCATGGTAATTGTTCTGACAAACTTTTCTTTATCATACCTAAACTTCCTACAAGATTGATGGCAAAGTTTCATTGTTTTACAGTTGAAATGGCTTGTTGTTACTGTAAATTTTATACTAACAGTTTTTTCTCTTGTACTTCTCACTTGTGGAACTCTCTTCTGGTTTCTTGCTTTGCAGTCAACTTTGATCTTGGAAAATTTAAGTGCGATGCCAATTGTTATCTTCTGTCTTCTTATTTTTTCTTTTTTTTAATAGTGTTTTTCTTTTTTTTCTCAAACACTCAGTAACATCTTGCATTGGGGTGAAATTATAAAAAAAAATAGGATCAGTTCAAAGTTCATTTTTGTAGCTGAAGCTTATACAAAATGGAAAAATATGATGAATTATCTGACCTTTTTTTTTATTTTAATTTATTTTTGAAAATTTATAAAACTGAAAATTTTTCTCTGTATCCTTTATTAAAAAAAACCCAACAACAACAATAACAAAAAGATGAAATACAATATTGTTTCACAAAAAACAAATAAGTGAACTGCTATATTTCTTACCATTCTTCTTTGAAACTTGTAGATGGGTGCTACAGAATCAAAAATGTTACCAAATAACAAAAATGACTTGAGGACTTCCAACAGTAGCAACAACTAAAATGGATAGCATATGTAACTTAAAAAAGAAAATAATGATATAATCAAAATGTTGATGTTCCACACTAGTTCAAATAAAAAATTAGGAAAGAAGATACTGGGAAAAGCGATGACGGTTACTGGATTTCAGAACCCTATTTTACTGAAAAATTGTTTTAATAGAAATATTTTATAAGTTTCTACTGAAAGTAACACTGACTGTTTAGTCAATAAATGCCAAATGTTTCCATATAAGGAAATGGCTGCTATTTCCATTACCATTAAAAAATATATTATCAAAAAGAACACTATGCATCTTATAGTTCAAGTACAGATATTCAAATCAAAATTTGAAAGGACAGTTCTTGCATGAGAATGATTTATACATCTATAATTACAGTAGAGAAATAAATAAATCCCCTATGAATTTAGAAGTTACATGACTAGTGGTTGATCTTTTATTTTGGGTTTAAAATTGGGTTTCCGGTTACAAATAAAGTGTTGTATCACCAAGGTGGATACAATGCACAAAGAAAGTGTGCTGCTGTATTATTCAGTACAAACAGTACAATAGTTACAATGAGAGACAAGACAGAACTTGCAACACAAAAGAAGGGATTTAGATCACAATAGTTGCCAAAATAATCAGTCTGAATATTACTTGAATGACATTTGAATATTATGCCTCGAATACTACTACTTTTTACTTAAATAAACCATTTCAGACCATGGGTCATTCCATCACTGAGAGTGCTGCAGAGGTGTCAGCCACTCTACAACATAAAGTCTTTTTATTCTCTTTCACTCCCATAAGCTCTTTATGGCCTTGTCTGAAGTGAATTGATTAAAAACAGAAAAAAAAAGGTACACATGCGTAATAGCATTCATATTATCATTAAGCTGCATAATCAAGTAATTTAAATTCAGCATATTTTTGCCGCAACTGTTTTTGTGAACATGTCTTATTAAAAAGTATGAAAATTTTATGATTGTTACATTTATTGATCATTTCTTTTTTTTCTAAAGTGCAAATGACTTTTTGCAGATATGGCTGTCGTAGATATAAAAAGCTGAAATTTTTATTAGGTCCAGATTTTTATCTATCAGTAGATATTGTCATAAACCTCTGATGATAACTTGTGTCAATTGAAAGGTTGAACCTGATGCAAATTTTGTACATTTTTTTATATCTACAATGGCTACATTTGTGAAAAGTTATAGAAAAAAATCTGTTCTTTCTTTATGTTTTTATTTTTAATATTTTTATTATAATATTCACACTGTACAAGGGCCAGGGGGCCACTCAAGAATACAGAATATGAGGCACAATATGTGGATATGGGCTGAAGATAACAGTTAAACCAAGGCTTGAACAGGTTAAGATTGTAGTGATTGAAGAAGCATAATCTTGGGAGTCAGTTCCGTGTTATGTCCCTTCAAAACTTGGACAAGAAAGTTATTCATAAATTTAATTTAGATAAAGTATCCTTTTTTAAGACTTGTTTTTAAAATATAGTGCATTTATATTACCTACATTAACATATTGATTCTGACTCACCATTTTTTTAAAGCTTATGGATTAATCCCAAATGGCTTTGCCTGATTTTGCCTGATTTTGCCAAGACACTGTTTGCTGGCACTGTTAAACAGCTATAAAAGCAAAACACTTCTTGTTTCTTTCCCTCTTTTCCTTCTAGCATGCAATAGAAGTAACAACATGGGATTTGTTCCCACCATAAGGATATCTTTCCCCAGAGTGACTGAACTCTCTCTCTCTCTCACTCTCTCTCTCACACACACACACTAAATTTTAATATCTTTCTTCTTTTTTTAGTTATATTTACATGCATACTAGTGCATTTTCTCTCCATTGTTAACCTACGATCATCCAAGTTAAGCAATGCTGAGCCTAGTCTGTACCTGGATGGGTGACCGCTTGTGAATACCAGGTGTTGTAATCTTTGATGTGTGGCTGGTGTAATTGATAATGGCTCACATTGGAGATCTGATTTCCAATTCCAGTTGGGTTCATTATATTCACTTTAGCACAAATTCCTTTGAGAAAGGTATGAACCCACATCTTCTCCCACAGCTATGGGTTAATTAGTAAGACTTGTATCACTAAAACCATTATTATCCGTAAAAAAAAATTGCATACAAAATATTTAGATTTCAGTATTAAATAAACCGAAAGAGCTTGATATACAGTTAAACAATAATGACCAACCAACATCTTTTGTTAACTCTTTACACTATTTACATTGTTTACACTATTTACATTGTTTGGAATGTTGTTATTATTTTGTTGTTATATTCATGATGTTTCAGCCATTGTATGCTCTGGCCTTCTTTAGGTGATTGCAATTTTAAACTGAACCCTTTATTTTATCCACCATGTTAGATTGTTCCAGTTCCATGTACGATGCCTCTTCCAGATATCACAGTTTCAGTCATTTCTTTTTAGTAGCGCAAGTCTCCAAGTTTTTGTTCACCTCTGCTGTGGCCAGATATTGAACTCACAACTCCTTGGGTCAAGTCACTGGATTATTTCAACCAACGCTTTTTTTTCCACCAGATGAGGACAATCAGTTGTTATATTAAAATATGGCCTTATTGAAGTTTATTCTCTTACATTTCACCTCTACTGACAATGATGACCTATCATAGAAATGAGTGAATATTATTTGCCACTGCTTTTAACCCAAATAGTAGCAGTGTGGAGAAAGTGCTAGAAACTTTTGGATAACCGGTGCCCCATCTATGCAAATTTAAGCATGCTACTAGATTGGCGTTGTGGTGCAGTGGATATCAGCTCGGAATGAGAAGTCGGGTAGCTGAGTTCAAATTCCAGTCGAATTCCTTGCATTCACTTACGCGCAAATACCCTTGGGAAAGGTGTTAATCCGTCTCTTCCCTCCAGTTATGGGTTAAATAATAGGACAGATTGGGTTCTATAGCCTTGTTCGGCAACCAGTCTACCGCAGAAAGCAATGGCAACCTACTGCGGGATAATCTTCTGCCCAGTCAGTCATGTCTCGAAAGAGACATGATCACCCAAGTGTGTATCACGTATGGCACTTAACTGACTGACTAGATTGGCATATATGTCCTGCCCTTTTACCATTTAAATAATTAAATGCAACTGCCAATTTCTTTTCTTGCACTTCCCACCTGCGGAATTCCCACTTTTCCGTATACTTGCTTTCATAATAGCTACAATCTCCAAAAATTCCAATGCAATGTCAGTTGCCATCTTCTATCTTGAATTTCTTTCATCTTTTATCCTTTCTTCAATACCTAGTGTACCCAGTATTTTCTTTCACTGTAAACTCCCCCCCCCCCCGGTGCACTAGTTGTGGCCAGCCTTGCTGGAGTAAAAGGATTAAAAAGATAACTAATAAACAACAGTTTCATTTCTCACACTTCCTGCATGTGGAACTCCCTTCCATTTACTTCCATTATCTTGTATTCTTTCTTCAAAACCCGTTCTACCCAGTTTTTTTCTCTCACTGTATCACCCTGTGCACTAGTGGTAGTCCTGCTTTGCTTGGGATGAAATGATTAAATATTAAAAAAATAAATGAACAGAATCATAGGCATAAACAGATAGAATATGTTTACTCAATTGACTTCGATCAGAGTAAGTCCTTCATGATTTGGGTTGGCAAAAGTTTGTTTGGCTGGCTAGTTGATAGTTTACAAGTGAGATCTTGGTGGTTCCACCTTGGTTGGAATAAAATGATTAAAAATAGTTTACAAGTAAGATTTGGTGGTCCTGCCTTGTTTGGGGTAAAATGATTGAAATATAATTTATAAGTCACATCTTGGTAGTAGTTGGGAGTGTGGTAACTTTGAAAAGTTTTTGTGGATGTTAATTTGCTTCTCTCCCAACAAAAATGGTGAAAAAATGGATTAAGCAGATGACCACTAGTTTTTTATAGGACATACTTGGCTGGTTTCTTTGGCTGTTCTTCTTCACTACTGTCTGTTGACTGTCTATTTAGTAGTAATTCAACAAGCTTTTATCAGTGAAATCAATGACTAATATGACCTGTCAGTCAGTTAGGTACTGTCCATGATACACACTTCATGCCTTCTTCTCCATGAATCACTAGGCAGAATATTTTCCCACAGTAGGTTGCTATTTCTTTTTGTGGTAGACTAGTTACCAACCAAGGCTATCGAATTAAATCTGTCTTGCTATTCAACCCATAGCTGGAGGGAGAAGAGATGGATTACTACTTTTCCTAAGGATATTAGAGTGTATGTGAATGAAACAAATTCAACTGGAATTTGAACCCAGCTCTTTGATTTCTTATTCTGTGCTAATATCCGTTGCACCACAATGCACATGCCCTGTATATACTTAAATAACATATGTAAGTTATATATCTTGTTGATTCCTTCACCTGAAACTTAATAATTTTGTAATATAGTAAGTAACATGTTGCTGACATCATAATGTTAAAACCTTGTTAACCTTGAGGAAATCTACTCAAATTGCATTTTTCCTCATTCCAGGTGGACAATCAGTTCAATTGATAGTCAAGGCTGAATTTTCAAATAATCTGGCAATTAAAAATGGGTTTTTTATCAAAATAAGTGAAAGAAATGTCTTACCCGCTTCAGATACAGTTAAAGTATTACGTCTTTCTTGTTCCTTTAGGCTTTGTTCGCGGGCTGTAGCCTGAAAGACCAAGTGAAATGAAATTACTTACAATGTAGACAAAAAGTTATTTTAAGTATACATCCATACAACAGTGGCTATCATTATAGAAAGCAGCATTATGGAACAAAGCAAGAAGAAATTTTCAATCATATATATATATATATATATATATATATATATATATATATATATATATATTTAGTGTATCGAGGCAGCAAATAATTTTCTAAACATATACTGTTAAATATGAGACAATGAATGTCTATTATGTTTAATCATGAGCCGTTCTAAACGTCGTATTTTGGCTTTAATTTCAATTGAAAATAAAGACAAAAATTCTCCAACATTTGGATAATTTTTTATTAATTTGCTTCTAAGCTTTCGACTCACATGAGCCATCTTCAGAGAGGTTATTTAGACGGTAATACAATAACATCCACCATCACTGACGATTTTATTTTGTGTTGACATCATTCATTGTCTCTTATATTTAACAGTATATATATATATATATATATATCTATATATATATATATATATATATATATATATATGTGTGTGTGTGTGTGTGTGTGTGTGTGTGTGTATTGTCTGTAAATACATTGGCTACAAATTATATAAAAATCATACATAGGAATATCACAACTAAAATTCATTGAAAAGTACGAAATATGGATTTGGATATTCACCTAAAACAATATACACACACTCACTTATATATAAAGAGTCGACACTGAATTCAATACCAAGTGGCAACAAGATTGCATGCAATTTTCAGGCTGGGTTAGGGTCATGACCTAAAGATTGCACTCAAGTATGAAACAGTCCCCACTTGGTATTGACCTCAGTGTCCACATATGCTCTACCCCTGATATTGAGTACTTTTACTCATAAATATACTATATTTTTATTATATATATATATATATATATATATATATATATAGATAGATAGATAGATCTCTAGCCTATTGATGAAAGATGTATTTATTTTATAAAACAATATATATTTTTCAGTATTGTCATTTTCCCTGTCAATATACTTGAGTCAATGCCATACACCAAACATTATGCACAGAAAATTTCAGATCAAAATTCAGATAATAATTGTGTGAGGTTACAAACTCATGGATCCACCCTTGCAGATACTCCACCTCAAATGTATATAAGACTTTTCATGCAAGTTTCTTACAAGTCTTTAAACACCCGGATTTCTCTTGCAAAGACACAAATGAATTTGTCTGTTGAGTTAATTTATTTATCTAGAAACAAACCAAATATGCAGTATGACAGTTTTCTTTATTACACACATGGGTTTTTATGCTATATTTATATATATATATATATATATATATATATATATATACACACATATATATATATGTATATATATATCCTGAATTTTATACACTATACCCTCTCTTGTATGTTCATATGTGTAGAAACACCCAGAGTCAGACGATTGGGTTGGGATATTCTTACGCGGGCAGTAAGTTGTGTAAATATCAGCAAAATGATTCATTAATGGAAGTGAGACACTTTTGCTGCTGGTGGCATTAAAGGAAGAAGAGCATTGATTTATCATTGATGAAAAGAGAAAAAGCAGAAAGAAATGTAATTGGTTAATAATAAGTATATTAAAGAAGATAAAAGAAAAAATATAGTTGTCCAATTGTGTGGATGTGTGTGTAGAGAGGAGAAAAAAAAGAAGAAAATTATTTGTGCATGCAGAAATGACAGATGAGAAAACTCTAAAAATAAAACAGGTTTTGCATTATAAACTGCAAAATAATTAAAATTCTGTAAATAATTACAATAGCAAAGAAAGGCATAACTTGACTGCAATATTGAAACAGGTTTGCACATTATATACACTATATTAGATTTTTAATATGCAAATATGTTTTTCAAAATAAAACTGGTATTAACAAATGGATTTAGTAAAAATATACTTACAATAACAATAGTGTGAAGATTAGCTTATATCATATGATTTTATTAGTGATATTTCCAATAACTTGATTGATGGCATGAGATTTTAAAGCAAATTAAGGATTGTTTGTCATATTGTAAAGAAATATATACAGTTATTTACACTTATATTTTAGTTTCAGTTCTATCAAGATTGACATGAGTTGTAAAAAAGATATAACTTCCAAAGAGAAAAAAAATATTGTAAAGTTATTGGATGATAAGAATACAATGCTGGAACAGAGATCAGAGAACAATAAAAAATATTAAAGAGAAAATATTAGAAAAATATAAACAAGAAAAAATTAATAACTTTAAAAATGTCACAAAAAGAGATATAAGAAAAATGAAAATGTTAAGAAGGAAGAAAAGTGGATTGACCAACAAGAAAATATTTGAAGAAGCTGATGTTGTAAATGCAAACAGAGAAAATATACAAAATATTAAGAGTATTGCCTAAAGACAGGCATGAACACAACCAAAAAACTACCTTTAACTTAATATAACAGAGAAATGTGTAAGTTGGTAGTGAGAAGTGTATGAAAACTGATTTCTCTGTGGTAATTTTAATGATGAATATAAAACAACATAGAAATAGTTGATGTAGACAATAGGAAGGATGTGGAATAATGTGTGCAGCTAGTAAAAGTATAAGTTACTTCAAAGTTGAGGATGGTACCAAGATAAATGCAGAGAATTTATAGCGGGTTGCTTATCTCTTCTTTTCCCGTTTGTCATGGGAGTCCGTTGTCATGGGAATTTGGCCTTGTGGTAGATAGCCCACTATAAGTCATAAAATGATTATAAAATCAAGAAAAGCAAATTGAGTTGAAAATAACATTTTTATATATACACATCTCAATTAATGTTTTTACAATTAAAGTAATACTTGAAGTATAGGTCCAACAGAGGTTAAAATGTTCATGGCAAATAATGAACTGAAAGAGATTTAAGGCTTAGGAATGTGGGGAGCGTGTAAATGGGGAATGTCTTTGATGTAGTTGCTCCTTAGGTCAGTAAGTAGTTTTGAGACAGGGGAGAAGGAAAGAGAGGTGAAGGGACGAGCATAGTAGCCACTTGACTTGGTCAAGGGAGATATTAATTACTCTCGCCTGTCACCATCGGTCTGTCTGCTGGGTGCTTTCTGTCTTGGCTTTTTATATCTTCTTTTTGGATCAAAGCAGCTCGTTTGGGATTTCACACTTGTGTTTGATTCTGGGATTCCCATTGGCTGAAAAATGAAATTTGCATAGGCTTGCAAAATGGAAATTTAATATTTGATTAATTTTTATTTTTCAACCAGAACATTTGCACAGACTCGGATGTGCAACAACGACTTTTGGTCATTTGCTTTTTGGTTGTTATAGAGCAAACATCCGTTTCATTGCTTTTGCTCAGTATCACCACAAATTATTCTAGGTTCTTGGATGAGACATTTTTTGAGTAGTATAGGTCAGAACCAAGAAGCATTAAGCTAAAGAGTATATTCATGCAAATCAATGTTCCTGTGAAACTAATAATTGCCCACCTTGCCCACCACCAACAAAAAAAAATTGTATGGTTTTTTGTTATTATTACTTTGCAAAATTTTACAAGGCAGCCAAGAAGCCTTTGCTTTGACCAGTCAATAAGAAGAAGAGGCTAGCATGCGGAAGAGAGCACAAAAACTGGACACCAGAACAGTTCATTTGATGCACATGTTATTGTGCAGTATTAACAAAAGAACCATTCTATTTTCATTTAGAATTATCCACTTGGCAATAAATACTAAAACTTTAAAAAAAATCTGGGGTGGCCTAATAATTATGGTGCAACATACACTAATATTAGTGTATGTTGCACCTTACATAATAAAACCTGGTATTGACAAGATGTTATTATCACTATTTTTTAAATATGGTTTGATAATACACTATAGGCCAAAATTTTGGGTTCATCCCTGGATTTTGAAAAATTGCCTAAAACTGCACACTTTTTCAAAACTAATTCACAAGCCCCCTTGGAGCAAAGGGAGTTCCTCTTTCTGAAAGTTTTTATCATATATTCAATAATAATGAGATTAACCATGACTGTATAAAGCTACCTTAAAATTTGAACTCTTTTTGCCTAAATGCAGGATAATCTTCTGCCCAGTCAGTCATGTCACTTTCAAGACATGATCGCCCAAGCGTGTATCACGTATGGCACTTAACTGACTGACTGACCTAGCTGGCTAATGGTAATCTCAGGGCTGGCAGATTTTAAATCTTAGGTAACCAACCCCTCTAAAAAACTGGGTTTTAATGGGTTGAATAGTTTCAGCATCCTTGTCTAGCAGAACATAATTAAACTAAAGAAGGTATGAAACTACTAATTATCAAAACTACTAATTATTAAATCCAGAAGGTGACCCCAAAATTTTGGCCTATAGTATATAAGATGAAACACACACAATATAATACTCGTATAAACATATCTTGAAAATTTTACTGAATAGGTTAATAACAATTATACTGGAGAAAAGACTGACGAGCATAATAAAATCTGACACTTCATCTTCTTCTTCATGTGCCATGTCCCTTCAAGATGTAGGCTATCATGGACTTCCACTTGACTTTATCTATTGCTGCTTTCAATATTTTTTCTCCTGATATCTCTTCTAAATTCTGTTCTGCCATTCATTTGCTCAGACCTAACAAGTATGTTTCATGCTGCTTTCCCCTATCTCCCCTTTCCTTTATCCAACCTGTGAGTATTAAATTCTTCAGGCCCTCCTTTCTCATTACATGTCCCAGGAACCTATTTGTCTCTTTCTGATATTAAGTAACAGTTTCTTCTTGTTTGCATCCTTTCCAACACCTCATCACTGCACATGTGCTCTGTCCATGGTATCCTCAGCATCCTGTAAAACCACATTTCTGTTGCCTCAAGCCTCTCCTTCATCCTTGATAAGATCGTCCAACATTCACTTCTGTACAGAAGGACAGATATCACACAGCAATCCAGCACTCTTTTCTTTGTTTCTAATGAGATTTTCCTGTCTTTCAGTATTCTGGTTAGCTTCTGAAATGCATCTTTGGCCATGCCAATGTATCTTTGGATCTTCATGTTGCACTTTTCATATTCTGTCAAAATATTTCCCAGGTATTTGAATTTTTTTTACTTGCTTTATTTTAGTTTTTCTGACTTGTAGTTGGCATATTGAGCTCCTCTTTTTGCTGATGACCATACATTCAGTTTCCTTGAAGTTTATGCTCACTCCTTTCTTTTATAATAAAGATATAAATTTTCCTGTTATATTTCTTTGTTTCTCTGCCTATAACATCATAAGTTGTCTCCAAAAGCAAACAGATATATAAAACAACCAGTAGATCTTGTCCTGAATGCAATGTTCGATCCGGAGTTAAACAGTCATATAACATATCTATTCAAACAGCACAGTAAGTTGAACTTTCAAATAATAAGTTAAACTATGTGCACAGCTAGTACACTGATCATTGGCAGAGTGTCTGGGTATGATATTTTGACCCTGGATAGAATGTATAAGTATTCAGTATTTTGTCAGAAGTACCAATCCATATGTAGATAGACACTTATTTTTTATGAGTACTATGCTAGTATTAACTAATTTTTTTTATTACTGAATTTTCCCCATTTAAAAGCAATCAAGTACTAAAAGAAGTTGTTGTTTGAACATAGAAGGTAAAGTAAGCATAAATTATGAAGATATGTTGGATAGGTAATGTATAGCCCTAGATTTGAAGAGGTTAAAATAGTAAAATTTAGAGAAGCATTCTCTTGGGTTTCTGTTTTATTTTTAAAAAATCATTTTGCCCTAAGCAAGGCAATAAAGCCACTAAGATGCAAGGGGTGGGGGAGGGGGTGATAATAAGTGTTAAAGAATAAAGTAGAAAGCAGATAAAGTGTAAATTCAAATTTTTTATATTGCAGAAATCTTGGAGGTGTTTTACAAAAATTGTTTTTTTTTTAGTTCAGCTTCTTTTTATGAAGAGAGATTTCATACTAAAGGAAATCAACGAGACACAAGAAGATTTCTTTATGACTCCTTTTGCTACTTTTACTTGACCTGTTACTATAATTGTTAATCAGAATGACCACTTGAGACATTCTACTTTTATTTATACCTGGCACACAGATGTGTGTTGTGGTGCAATGGATACCGATTCGGAATGACAAATTGGGGAGCTGAGTTTGAATTCCAGTTGAATTCCTTGCATTCACTTACGCACAAATACCCTTGGGAAAGGTATTAATCCATCTCTTCCCTCCAGTTATGGGTTAAATAACAGGACAGATTGGGTTCCATAGCCTTGGCTGGCAACCAGTCTACTGCAGAAAGCAATGGCAACCTACTGCGGGATAATCTTCTGCCCAGTCAGCCATGTCTCTTTTGAGACATGATTGCCCAAAGCGTGTATCACGTATGTCACTTAACTGACTGACACAGATGTAGTAGTAGACACATGAATGCAAGTGAATATGTTTTAGGTGTTTTATGAAAGTTCTGTGAAAAGAATTTTGTACAACAGGAAATAGGCTAGACACAGGAAAAGATTAACTAATGACTCCTCTTATTATTTCAACTGAGACTGCTACTCAAACTGGCAGTTTTCTGTAATTGTTTTTTTTAATCATCTTACCCCAAGCAAGGCTTTCTACTGCCACTTTTGTGCAAGGGGTTACACCGGGGAAAGTGATGAGAAAGAGAGGTTAGTTATAGAAAATGTCAAGAGGAGGGTAATATACGGATGAGGATACCGAGGATGTGAGTGGAGTCGATGGAAAAAGAGCTTGTGAGAGTGGATGCAAATTAGTGTGATAGGAGGTGTCTATTGACCTTATATTTAAACTCCTGGAGATTGTAGCTGTTGGGGAAGCAAGTATATGGAAGGGAATTCCACAGGTGGGAAGTGCGTGAAAAGAAACTGTTAGAGTAGAAATTTATCAGTTTCACTGTAAAAGGGTGGGGCCTAGTTACTAATCTAGTAGCTCGTGTAAATTCATACATAGGGAGCACCAGTGATTTAAGTTCATTGGAGCAGAAGCCATGAAAGTATTTATAGAAGAGGCACAGGGAAGCCACGTCACACCAATGAGAGAGCGGCTGCAGCCAAGTTGCTAAGTCTGCATCGATCACATTGCAGATTCTCCATTGGATTTTGTGAAGAACCCTGAGGTGAATAGCAGGGGCACCCAACCAGATGTGGCAGCAGTATTCAATATTATCCTTTCATTGATACATAATACACAGATAATAATAGACATATGAATATGCACAAATATTTAACAAAAAATACTCAGCTTTATGTGAAAGTGTATTACTTGAAAAAAATTTCTAATCTAAATTCTAAACTTTTATTTATAAATGGAAATTTGTGTGTGTGTGTGTGTGTGTGTGTGTCTCCATTACCTATAGACTCCGAAATGGCTGAACTGATTTTCTTGAAAATTTACACAGTTGTACTATAAGCGTCTGTGAGTGTTCTTAGCTAGGTTTTGTGTTGAGGTACCCCCGATAAATATTGAAAATCGATAATCGAAAAAATCGGATTATAGAAGGAGTGGTCCGATTTTAATCAAATTTAATACACTCATAGACAAAGACATAAGAAATGATATTCAGAAGTTTCAAGGTTGCAGTTCTTTGAGACATGATTGCCCAAAGCGTGTATCACGTATGTCACTTAACTGACTGACACAGATGTAGTAGTAGACACATGAATGCAAGTGAATATGTTTTAGGTGTTTTATGAAAGTTCTGTGAAAAGAATTTTGTACAACAGGAAATAGGCTAGACACAGGAAAAGATTAACTAATGACTCCTCTTATTATTTCAACTGAGACTGCTACTCAAACTGGCAGTTTTCTGTAATTGTTTTTTTTAATCATCTTACCCCAAGCAAGGCTTTCTACTGCCACTTTTGTGCAAGGGGTTACACCGGGGAAAGTGATGAGAAAGAGAGGTTAGTTATAGAAAATGTCAAGAGGAGGGTAATATACGGATGAGGATACCGAGGATGTGAGTGGAGTCGATGGAAAAAGAGCTTGTGAGAGTGGATGCAAATTAGTGTGATAGGAGGTGTCTATTGACCTTATATTTAAACTCCTGGAGATTGTAGCTGTTGGGGAAGCAAGTATATGGAAGGGAATTCCACAGGTGGGAAGTGCGTGAAAAGAAACTGTTAGAGTAGAAATTTATCAGTTTCACTGTAAAAGGGTGGGGCCTAGTTACTAATCTAGTAGCTCGTGTAAATTCATACATAGGGAGCACCAGTGATTTAAGTTCATTGGAGCAGAAGCCATGAAAGTATTTATAGAAGAGGCACAGGGAAGCCACGTCACACCAATGAGAGAGCGGCTGCAGCCAAGTTGCTAAGTCTGCATCGATCACATTGCAGATTCTCCATTGGATTTTGTGAAGAACCCTGAGGTGAATAGCAGGGGCACCCAACCAGATGTGGCAGCAGTATTCAATATTATCCTTTCATTGATACATAATACACAGATAATAATAGACATATGAATATGCACAAATATTTAACAAAAAATACTCAGCTTTATGTGAAAGTGTATTACTTGAAAAAAATTTCTAATCTAAATCTAAACTTATTTATAAATGGAAATTTGTGTGTGTGTGTGTGTGTGTCTCCATTACCTATAGACTCCGAAATGGCTGAACTGATTTTCTTGAAAATTTACACAGTTGTACTATAAGCGTCTGTGAGTGTTCTTAGCTAGGTTTTGTGTTGAGGTACCCCCGATAAATATTGAAAATCGATAATCGAAAAAATCGGATTATAGAAGGAGTGGTCCGATTTTAATCAAATTTAATACACTCATAGACAAAGACATAAGAAATGATATTCAGAAGTTTCAAGGTTGCAGTTCTTACAATAGTGCAGAAAATTGGTAATATTTATATATATATATATATATATATATATATATATATATATATATATATAAAAGGCAAGATGTTTGTGTGTGTGTCTGTTTATCTACCTGTATGTCTGTATTTTTTTCAGCCCTTTTATTTTAGTTTTTGCTTTGAGTTTGGCTCTAAGTAGGTATAATTGTAGTTCTTAGTCTCAGCCATGATATCATTTACTCAGAGAACTTATTTAGACTTCAAAATTCAGTTTATAACAAAAATATCTAATTTGATATCAATACCAGGAAATCAAAATTTGACTTACATCCATTCATTTTTCTTTCAGTCTACGGTTTCGCTTTAACTGGAAACAACTATTGCTTTTTAGTCTTTCATGCCAACATCCAAAGAGTCTGAGCTCCAGGACCATGGATTAGTCTAAAAGCTTTCATTACACCCGAGCAGCGTCGGGCTATACTGATAGTAACTTAATAACTATATGTTATGAAGTGTGATTTCCTTTATACTTTCTCAGTCCAGCAGTAGTTTTTAATCATGCATATCCTATTCCCCACAATTTACTACTTGGGCATTTATATAATCACCCTGCTATAGTTATTTAATTATATATTATTATAATATATAATTAATTATAGATTTAATTAACATTATTGTAATGTAGTGATATATATATATAAATCACTGCTAATTAGGCAGTGATTTATATATATATCACTACATTATACATTAAAAGGTGGAACTTTGCATGTTAATAATTTAATATATATTATTTTTTTAATAATTTACCCCAAGCAAGGCAATAAAGCCGCTAAGACACAAGTGGTTACCCAGTGTGAGAGAATATCAGAAAAAAAACCATTGTGAAGGAGAGAACAATAAAAGAAGAGGAATTAAGAAAATAGAAAATAATGATTTAAATTGCTTTTAAGTTTTTGAATATCAAAATTAACTCGGAAGCCAGATGCCGGAAGAGAGTTCCACAAGTGAGAAGTGCAACAGAAGAAACTGTTAGCATAGAACTTATAAATACATCTAGCTGTTTTGACTGTAAAATGATGAGATCTTGCTACTAATTTTAGTACTGTGCTTAAAATTGTATAGTGTAGGTACTACTGTAATATGAAAGGAATAACACTGACTATTGATAAAACCATTGTTAGTCTGAAGAAGTTTGTTCTAGGGATGAAATGCATAATGTCGATGTGTTTTCTATTTTGTCATTTAATTACTCACTGTTCTGTTCTTGTAAAACTGAGATGTTAGATACTTCAAGAAGCATTTCATCAGTATCTTTGAATAGATATGCAAAATTCTCTTTCTGGAGAATATGTAATTATTGACTTATATTTTATACTGACAAAACTGTTATTCTTTTTAACCAAATAACCAAAACTGTAACAATCATTTGTGTGATGCATCAATTCATTTTGTATAAAGCTCTCTTCGTGAAAGATATATCACACTAAAATTCAAACATACTTAACACCTCGGACTGACACATGATATTTGTTTTTATATATTTGACTCTGAATAACTTACCTAACATTAAAATCCAGACATTTCTAACACTTTTGTGGACATTTGCACGGAATATTTATTACCATGTATCAATAACTTCGATTTGAACTTACAAGACACTTTATAAATGTGACACTTCTATGAAATTAAACACAACTTTATAAACTTTGTCAGCAAGTCCCTACCTTCTATCAATAGAACAAAATGGATCAGCCTGTACAACTAGCATATGAAGTTATTAACCTGAACTCCCCACTAAGGCAGCATGTGAAACAAGGACTTTTTTTATGAGATATGCACATACAATTGTATAGACGTTTACCTTGTCTCCCCACTCAGATGTGGATGTGAAAAAAGGTTGGATTTACTGTAGGGAACTCAAATGCCCACACACATGCCAGAGACAAAATTGCCCAATTTCCACAACTGTCTGTTGCACTAGTCTTGGTGGTAACCACCAATCCACCCATCTGGTGCAATGAGATGGTTTAGCCTAAGGTTACTGTTCCCTAGAATCAGGCACCTCTCAGTAAAATTTTTCTCAGAAGCATATCTGACCTTGGACAGAGATACAACAAAGCCATACTTTGTAACTGAGAGAGATGCAACTGAGGGAGGATGATCCCTACCCAGCAAAAGGCCTGCATACATCTATCTAAACTCATTTATAAATGGAACTTTGTCTGTGTGTGTGTGTGTGTGTGTATCTGTGTGTGTGTGTGTCTGTTACCTATAGACTCCAAAACGGCTGAACCAATTTTGTTGAAAATTTACACAGTTGTACTATAAGCATCTGTGAGTGTTTTTAGTTAGGTTTTGTGTTGAGGCATCCCCGATAAGTATCGAAAATTGATAATCGAAAAATCGGGTTATAGAAGGAGTGGTCCGATTTTAATCAAATTTAATACACTCATAGACAAAGACATAAGAAATGATATTCAGAAGTTTCAAGGTTGCAGTTCTTACAGTAGTGCTGAAAATCGATAATATATATATAAGGCAAGATGTTTGTGTGTGTGTCTGTTTATCTACCTGTATGTCTGTATTTTTTCAGCCCTTTTATTTTAGTTTTTGCTTCAGGTTTGGCTCTAAGTAGGTATAATTGTAGTTCTTAGTCTCAGCCATAATACCATTTACTCAGAGAACTTATTTAGACTTCAAAATTCAGTTTACGACAAAAAAAACTTATTTAATATCGATACCAGAAAATCAAAATTTGACTTACATCCATTCATTTTTCTTTCAGTCTACAGTTTTGCTTTAACTGGAAACATCTATTTCTTTTTAGTGTTCCGTGCCAACGTCCAAAGAGTCTGAGCTCCAGGACCATGGATTAGTTTTAAAGCTTTCATTATACCCAAGGAACGGCGGGCTATACTGCTAGTTTGTATATGAGCTAAAGACAAAAATAAGAATTTGCTTTTAGTCATTTTATTTATATTACTAACAAACAATTTTCACGAGATAAGTAGTGACATTTAATTTGCTTAACAATTTTTAAAATCATATTTTAATAAATATTACTTTGGTGTTATTTACTTTTTAATTCAAGTTTTGAAAATTGCCAATATAAGCAATGTTTTTAATATTTTTATTTTATTCATCATGTTTTTACGGAAATAATTGATATCTACCTTGCAAAATTTTGTTGTAATTTTAAAAATCTAACGTGTTCATCATAGTAAGCCTTGTTGTCATTTGATATTTCACATTACTGCAAATTAGTCGACTAGAGTTCAAAACGTTTTTAGGGAATTATCTAAAAAAAGTTAAAATAATGTTTAAAAAGGTTTTCTTAAAACTGTACGGAAATATTTAAATAAGTGAAAAAATAGTAAGCTTGTTGAATTAATTTTTTACTATTATTACGAATATAAACATTAAAAAATTATTTGAATGTTTCTCTCATGATCATCTCCATGTAACTATGTCCGGAGTAGGAAGTTCAAGTGAATGTAGCATAATGACGAAAAGAAGATTAGAAAAACAATATCTTGCTGAAAATGGTATTTACACAGAAATTTTAGAAAGAGAAGAGAACTTCTATGTAGAACTTTACTTTTATGTGTTTGTAGAATGGGTCAGTTAAGTGCCATATGTGATACATGCTTTGGGTGATCATGTCTTGGAAGAGACATGACTGACTGGGCAGAAGCTTTTCCTGCAGTAGGTTGCCATTGCTTTCTGCGGTAAACTAATTGCTAGCCAAGGCTATAGATCCCAATCTATCCCATTATTTAACTCATAACTGGAGGGAAGAGACAGATTAATACCTTTCCCAAGGGTATTTGTGCGTAAGTGAATGCAAGGAATTCAACTGGAATTTGAACTTGGCTCCCCGATTTATCATTCTGAGTCTATATCCACTGCACCACAATGCA
This sequence comes from Ascarosepion bandense, assembly GCA_037127315.1. Classification (NCBI taxonomy): domain Eukaryota; kingdom Metazoa; phylum Mollusca; class Cephalopoda; order Sepiida; family Sepiidae; genus Ascarosepion; species Ascarosepion bandense. The sequence goes on from JBBBDQ010000575.1 coordinate 1,060,843, forward strand.
CATTCACATAGAATGGGTGTTTGGTTAGTTTATCTATATATATAAAAAGCAATCTGTGAGTCTGTATGTGACTGTTCCCTATGCACACCTACATTTTTTAAACTATGCCATTCAAACTTTCTAGAGACACATATCTACAGGTAAGCCAGGTCGACATATACTTTTTGAGGTTAAGTTCAGCAATTTTCCCTTTCGCACTTTTTGGCCAATGGTGCAGATTGTTTACATTTGCTCCATAAAACATCTAAGATCTAAGATGGTTTTTTAGATTACGTCACAGAAATCAAATCACACGTGTCAAACATGACTAAAAAAAAAAGAAATGAGCCTTTATATTTAATTTTTATTCTGATGTTTTAAAAATTCATTTGGTCAACAAAAAAATGTGAATATTTTTCCCTGTAATTTTGAAACAAAAGAAATATTTAAAAAAAAATTTCTGAACTGAGAGCATAATAGTTTTTATATTTCTAATTTCAGTAAAACAAAATAAATAATTTTTATTTTTATGTTAAATTCATTTAGTCAACAAAAAATGTAAATATTTTCCCCTGTAATTTTGAAACAAAAACAAATGCAATGTTTTTTACAATGTCACACAAAACATCAAATCACATTTACGCAAAACAAAAGAAAATAGATTTTTTTAATGGAATTTTTTAACAATTTTTAAACAATAATTTTTTATATAATTATTCTTGCATATAACTGAGTCCTACTAATAAAATGTTCTGAGTTGCACAGGCAATGTCGGGCTATGATGCTAGTATAAATATATAAGAGAGCTAATCTGAAAGTATCGAGACTGGTACTATAAAAAGACAGCATATATCAATTTGGTATTGACTCTTCTTTGAAGTAGTCTTCTTCTGTAGCTACGCAGTTTATCCAATATTGTTTCTATTTATGGAAGCATTCTTGGAATTCATTTTTAGGTTAGTGATCAGCTGCTTCATCCCATTCTCTTGAATTTCTTTGCCATCCTGAAATCTTTCAAGTGGGATGGATTTTTGGAAAGTGGGAAATGTCACAAGGAGTGAGATCTGGGAAAAATGGTGGTTGTCAGACCTGGGGAATGATATCCCTGGCCAAAAATTTCTGCACAAGGCATCATCACAGATGGAAGTTTTGTAGTGTTGTAAGACAGTCACACTTTACACACTTTTCTTTTAAGCATTGCTATAAACAATAGAAGTGAGTGAGGATATATATATAACTTATACAAGTATGACAGAATTCAAATTTTATCTGTGTCAAGCAGCTTAGTTCTACATACTTAAGCTCCATTACCATAACAACAGTCTTGATACTTTTTGATCAGCCCTTATATAATAGTCTTACTTATTTGTTGGTGAGAAAGCGACTGTATCCTAGCTGCCAAGTCAGGATCGATCATATTACAGATTCTCCGTTGGATTTTGTCAAGGACATCTAGGTGGATAGCAGGACCAGATATGGCAGCAGTATTTAATGCACGGGCGGATGGTAGATTTGTATATGTGCAGGATTGTTTCAGATGGGAAAAACTTCCTGACCATGCACAGAGAAACAACCTTCTTAGTGGATTTAGCTATGGATTCTTTAGCATCATTCCACTTGAGGTCTGATGTGAGAGTTAACCTGAGGAGGCGCAGTGTTTTACTTTCAGGGAGACTAGCCTGATCCATGTTAATGTGGGTAGGAACGATTGTCTGTGAAGGTTAATAGATAGCAGCTTCGTTTTGGAAGCATTAAAATTCACAAGCCATTTCTTATCCCAGTCCATCATGGATTGGAGGTCATTTTCAAGCTCGGCAGTGAGATTTGCTTTGTCAGCCTTGGCTGATTTTTGATCGAGGCGAGAGTAAACTGTCGTGTTGTCAGCATATATACCTACTTGGGATCTTATTACATTGGGAAGATTGTTAATCAGTTTCTTTTCTCGCACTTCCAGCCCGTGAAATTCCCTTCCATATACTTGCTTCTCCGACAGCTACAATCTCCAGGAATTTAAATGTAAGGTCAATAGACACCTCTTATCACACTAACTCACATCCACACTCACAAGCTCTTTTTCCATCCACCCAACCCTCATCCTCGGTATCCTCATCCGTCTATCACCCTCCTTCTAACATTTTCCTTCTAACTAACCACTCTTTCTCATCACTTTCCCCTATGTAACCCTTTGCACAATAGTGGCAGTGGAATGCCTTGCTTGGGGTGAAATGATTAAAAAAACAAAAAATATTTACAATTTACAATTTTAATCTACGTATTTTTTTTTTTTAATCATATCACCCCAAGCAAGGCGATAACACCACTGATGCGCAGGGGGCTACATAAGAGTAAAAAGATCGGAGAAGAGAAAGCCGGAAACCGCATCCTAAACAGGAAACAAGGGATGAGCCTCTTCACCTGTTCAATAGATGTGGGTGGAGTGTGAACCGGGCAATAGTTTAGTCTATCTACTCCAATTGAAAAAAAATAAAGAAAAGAGTAAAAAGATTGGTACTGCACCACAAATCAAATGAATCTCTGGATAGAAAACAATGCTCTTTTTTTTCCCTCGAGATTAGTGTGTTGATAATGAGGGATCTTTGCTGATAACATGACATGTTTATAGTTAGTCTGAGAATGATCTTGAACAACAAACAAAATGAATCTACATCATATAATAAGTGTTTAAAGAATTAGGATTTTGAGAAAACCTTTCCAAAACAAACTATATTCTCAAACTGGAATAAAAACAGTGACCAAATTCATTATGAAAATTCAGATTGCTGAATTTTAAACTCTTTAAATACCATGGTTTCTGAATCAATTCTGACAAATTATTTATAGAAGATAAGGAAATTAAATATGAGATAAGTCTTGTTACTGGTACTTTTATCTAATACCAAAAGATGTTACAAAACCAAAATATTAACCAGAAGACTCAAGTCATATTCTTAAAAACTCATCAGATCTAAACTTTCATACAGATATTATGCATGTTATCTAATTCATTTAGAAATATATAAATTATCATCGGTATGTAGCCATTAAGAAAATGGCTAAAATATGATTTCAAAGGAATTCATTCTATAAATCTTAAGGAAGACAATCATTCATCAGATTTTATAGAATCACAAACAGCTTGAACACTTTCAATAGCAGAAACAGCAAATAAAATAGATAGCACATGTAACTAGAAGAGAATATAATGAGATAATCAAGCTATTAACTTTCCACACTATCTTAAGCAGAAGGTTAGGAAGAAAACTTTCATCAATATTAGACAAGGAAAACTATTTAAACCATGATAAATCTCCCCAAGGAATAAGACACAATAGCATAAAAGGCTTAACTTGTGTCTTCTTATTTTGTGTGTGTGTGAGTGTGAATATATAGTGAATATGGCTGACAAGGATGATTTAATCAACCTTTTATTGAATTCAACCTTTAGTTGAATCTTCACACTGTAAAAACTGCTATGTAGTACAACACACAGAGAATAAATATACCTAATACGAAACCCTCAAGAATGGCTAAAGCATTGACTGAAAGCGCTTGGAACAATAAAAACTATGGAAATTTTATATTCTTTAACTTCTGAATAATGGGAAAATGTTAGAATACTGGAAAAATCAATAAAGATTGTCAGCTGCATTTAATGAAAGATGCTTAAAAGAAAGGTTGCTGCCCACATAAACATCAATATATATATATTTAAAAATTAAGTAAAAAATTTGATAGACAGAACTTGTCAATATTATTCAACCAAACATGTTTGATTAAATTATTGCTGCTGAAATACACCTTATATATATATATTTAATTATTATATATATATTTAATCAAACATGTTTGGTTGAATAATATTGACAAGTTCTGTCTATCAAATTTTTTACTTAATTTTTAAATTTTCTGTTTTATGTGATCAGTAAATTTGACAATGTGCATTCAGGTGCAGTAAATATCAGCTCAGAATGAGAAATCTGAGAGCCAAGTTCAAATTCCAGTTGAATTCCTTACATTCACTTATGCACAAATACCCTTGGGAAAGGTATTAATCCATCTCTTCCCTCCAGTTATGGGTTAAATAACATGACAGATTGGGTTCTATATCCTTGACTGACAACCAGTCTACTGCAGAAAGCAATGGCAACCTACTGCGGGATAATCTTCTGCCCAGTCAGTCATGTCTCTTTTGAGACATGATTGCCCAAAGTGTGTATCACATATGTCACTTAACTGACTGACACAGATGTAGTAGTAGACACATGAATGCATGTGAATATGTTTTAGGTGTTTTATGAAAGTTCTGTGAAAAGAATTTTGTACAACAGGAAATAGGCTAGACACAGGAAAAGATTAACTAATGACTCCTCTTATTATTTCAACTGAGACTGCTACTCAAACTGGCTGTTTCCCATATTATCCTTTCATTCATACATAATATACAGATGTAATAATAGACATATGAATATGCACAAAGCCAGTATCACGTATAGCACTTAACTGACTGACTGAAATTTGACAAAGTTCATATTTAGCTTATATTACTTTTTTTTACCACAAGTATTTTTGAATGTTGTTATATTTGTTTTCAAGGATAGCTTTTTTTGTATGTCTTAGCAATCGTATTTGTTTGGAAACAATTTCAAGTCAGTCAAGGTGATATCGTTTAAATATCAAATTGGAACTTTCATGCTTGCATATATACATACACTAGCAGTTTAGCCCGGTTTCACTTGGGTAGTTTAAGGAATAATAAGAATAAAAAGCATATGATGAATTTACATAGCAAATACTTACACAACATCCACCCTTGTCACTTTTATAGATATAGATAACAATGTGGAATGTCTCTATTGGATTAGAGTGGAAGGGGAAGGGCGATGGGCAGCATGTACAGATATAGATAATATAAAGTGGGGTGATTGATTCTATATTATAATCAATACACAAACTGATCCCTGACTTTGTTGGGTAATAATATATATTTTTCTACCCTTCAATTTGGCTTTCTGAAAAATTTCAAGGTGTTGTTAGCATTCTAAAATTTTGATCTACATCTGAGTGCAACTCCCATTGAGCTAGACTGCAAAATGCAGACGCTAAGTCGAATCTATCAAATAAACAAATACTTACACAATGTCCACCCTTGTCACCTTTATAGATATAGATATGTAAATATATATCATGGGCATGTGGCTGAGTGGTTAGAACGTTCACTTTCAGATCATGAAGCCTGGGTTCGAATCTCACCACGGTCAGCTTGTCAGGAAGATGACTTCTTGATGTTATTAGTCTAGAGGAGGCGATTCCAGTGTGCAGCACCTTTGAAAAGTGCCTGAAAACTATACCATGGGTTGACCCAATCCTTGTGAGTGAAATTGGATAGATGAGAAGCTGTCAATGTCTAGGCTAGCACAAAGTCACAAGTTACATGACTGAGGGTTTGAGTGCTCTGGCCTTGTTCAGACTGTTGTTTACGCTAGATAACATGCTCTCTCCCAGAAACTGTAACTAAAGTCTGCCAAGCATAGTTGCAGTAAAAATCACAGGTGGGATCAGAGCAGACATATGCAGCAAGGATTTGCTACTGAACTTAGTAAAAGGCATCCTTGGTTATGAGTGGCCAGCCACATATATATATATAGAGGTAAATTTTCATTTTAGGTCCTGAAGGCTTTTCCCACTTCAAATTTATCTAAAATAGCATTATTTCTGTGCAAATGTATATGTTGAACTCAAATCAACAATTAGTTATTGAAAAAACCTACTTTTTTTGATCTGAACGTCCATAAAAAAATAAACTTCATTTTGTCTCCCGTAACTCTAATGCAGTCATGTAATTAACTGCCGAATGTCTTTCGGTGTAGGACAACAAATTTCGGTCTATTTTCAGCCGATTTACTTCCTTTACTGAAACTTCCACCTATTTACTTCCTGTAATGAAAGTAATACGCTAATGTATTTCTATGCGTATTACTTTCATTACAGGAAGTAAATAGGTGGAAGTTTCAGTAAAGGAAGTAAATCGGCCAAAATTTGTTGCCTATGCAGAACGTCATTCTGCAGTTAATTACATGACTTCGTGAGAGTTATGGGAGACAAAAAGTGCGAGATATAGTTCGTTTTTTTATGGACATTTAGATCAAGAAAGGTAGGTTTTTTCAATAACTAATTGTTGATTTGAGTTCAGCATATACATTTGCACAGATATAATGCTATTTTAGATAAATTTGAAGGGGGAAAAGCCTTCGGGACCTAAAATGAAAATTTACCTATATATATATATATATATATGTACATACATAAATCAATATAAATATACCAATTAGCTTGAGGTGAGCAAACCACTAAGTCAATGATTATTTTTCTGTCAGGCAAATAAAACTAAGGCCAATCATTCTTCTCTGTTAATCCAAGGATTTAAAAGGTATAAGAAGAATCATTGAAACCCACATATAACCTCGAGCATGTCTGAAGCAATTATAATATTTAGACAACTCACATTTAAGTTTTTGTTTACCCATAAATCTTCTTCTTCATGTACCATGTCCCTTTAGGACATAGGTGATCATAAACTTTCATTTGTCCCTGTCTCTTGTCACTCTTAATGTATTTCCTCTTGGTATCCCTCCCAAACCCCATTGCACCATACATTTGCTCAAGCCTATGAAATATGTCTCACACTGCTTTCCCCTGTCTCTCTTTTCTTTTATCCATCCAGTAAGTATTAGATTCTTCAGGCCCTCTTTCCTTATTATATGTCCCAGGAACCTCAGCTGTCTTTTTTTAGTATGAGTTTCCTTGTCGTTTGCATCCTCACCAACGCCTTGTCATTGCTCACGTATTTGATCCGTGCTATTCTCAGCATTCTTCTATAGAACCACATTTCTGCTGCCTTGAGCCTCTCCTTCATCCCTGAAGAGATCATCCAACATTCACTGCCATACAGAAGGAAAGATATCACATAGCAATCCAGCACACTTTTCTTTGTTTCCAATGAGATTTTTCTGTCTCTCAGTGTTCTCAAACAATTTTACAATCTCTTATATAATATTTCTACTTCATGAGCCATTACCTCTGCAAGCATATAATCTATACTATATTTTTTCACATCAGACTACTACTAATCTTCAGACATGCTGGGCACTTGTGTTAATACATTTAAAACATTTTTGTACAGTAATATAATACTTACATTACTCTTACAAAACTATGAGTAATTCTTTCTGAACACAAATTGTAACTTGTGTCAATACATTTAATACATTCATTTTTTTTACACTTATATAAAACTTACATTACACTTGCAAAACTATGAGTAACTAATTTTTTACAGACAAAATATCAAACTTCTCTATATAAAGAATAAACCATAAATATACACATGTAGAATAAATGTTTAAATTTATTTAAAGCAGTTACTAATACTTACCAAATTCTTTTATGTGAGACTATTATACAACAATGCTATAAACTTTAAAATAATTCTTCTACAGACAAGCACACCACAATTCCAGTGAGGTCATGGTTTAGATTTTCATTGACATTTATTTAATAAATATTTTCCACATTCTACAATACATCACATTCTTTAATCCACAAGGAAAGCAAACACTACATAACAGAATACCTGATACTTTTAAATAAAAACACATATAATCCTCATATTATAAAACAGTTAATAGTGCTATTTAACACATCATTACAAAAATAAACTTTGAGACATTCATAAAACAAATACTATATTCATCTACTATTACATATCTAACATTTGGGTTTCAAACAGATGGGTCGGGACAATTACTCTTTTTTGAAAAAAGATTCCGCCTGAGGCATACTTAATCACCCTTTTTATTAAATATTCAGGAAATTTCCACCTAACCTCAAAGTTTAGGCAGTAACCAAACTAGTACAAAACATTTCATTTGAATATTCAATAAAAAAGGGTGGTTGGAATAAGAATATCTCAGGTGGATTTTTCTCTAAAAATGATTGTCCTGATCATCATCTTTTCTGAAAATTATCTAAAGTTTCTACTAATACACACATATTTTTACACATTACATGTTCTTCTAATTTGCACTGTTAAATTCTCTTGGTAGTTCCTTACCTATGAAATACCTGCATGTTGGTTCTATAAACACTTATACTTGAGCAATTAATGGATTTTAATCCAAATTTTTTTATTTTTTACTATGATAAACATAGTTTAAGTAGACATTCCAGACATTGACACAGGTTTTGACACAGAGAATCTTAAAAAAGAATATTCAACTTTTGGCGGGGATTGAACTAGCATTCCATTATCTTGGGTGGGGGTATGAGGCATCTTTTAACTAGGCATCCATTACTGTTCAGCCATGCCGGTCTCTACCATAAAAAATTTACATTTCATAAATAATACGATTGCTTTATTGTAGAGACCTATTTGACAGAGCGGTAAAGTATGCTAAGCTAAAAGGTGGCTCACCAGGATACGGACTGCAGGTCTATGTCAAGAGTTACATGTTCTTTAGTAAGACTTTCTGCATCTAGACCAGTGGAAATTATTTTCACTGTTTGAAAGAACAGGAATATGGTCTGAAACATCTGTATTGACTAAAATAATATTTGCAAAAAAATACACATATATCTTTCCCTTTAAATGTTATTTTTAGTGAATACTTGTATTTGAGTTCATTTTATATTTATTAGACAGTATATTTATTTATTTTCAGCGATTGGCCTAAATAATTAAGAAATCTCATTAAAGAAGAATATGCACTCTCCTGCAGAATTCAAACTTGTGTCCCTGGGGACAGAGAGAATCATCATTAAATTCAACATGCTCTAGACTGACTGAGCTTTGAAGAACTTAGCCAGTCAGATTTTTCATATCTGTTGAGTTTCATATCCAAGTGTAAACAAAGCAATTTTTAAAGAAGTAATGAACTTTTTATCAATTATTGTTAGTGAATATTTGTATTTGAATAGATATTCTGTTTATTGATTAAACAGTATATTCATTTTTCTCTAGAAAAAGTTTGGGATGGTAAAATTTCAGCTTTGCTTGTCTGACTGGTTCTCTACAGCTCAGTTGGTTAGAGTGTGCTGGGTCTAACAGCAGCTCTCTCTACTGTGGAGAGTGCAAATTTCTCTTCATTAAGATTTCTTAAACATTCAGGTCAGTAGAAGAAAATGAATAAACTGTTTAATAAATAAATGGAGTGTCTACTCAAATATGAGTAGACACTAAAAATAATGTTTAAAGTGATAAAAAAAATCTGTCAGATTAATAAACATCCAAACATCCATTACTTTCATTAGAAAAATTCCATATATTTATGTTGTAGTGGAATATCCTGCTAACCTTCTGGTACAGTAGGATGGATGAGTCCATCTGTTATATGGGAGTCATAGCTACTGATTAGCAAGGAGTGTAGAGGGTAGTGTATATAGCATGTAGACTAATCTCTCCGTGACGCTCACATACAGAATAATCCGGTTTGCTCTACGATGTCTGTATTTGGTAGCTTACCACTTGGGTGCACAATTTGGTATTGTATCTTTCTCAAGTTCTTTGTTGCATTGCTTGTGGTGAAACGACAAAAAAAAAAAAAGGATCTGACAAAAAAATGAGGTATTGTTGCCATATCTTGGCTGGAGCTACCCAATTCTTGTCTCCAGCCTCAGTAGAGTTAAAAAGTGATTACATGGCCCTGTAGGTAATTAATTATTTTCTAACCTACATTTTTTCCATAAATACAACACCACAATCCTATAGCTACTCTGTCATTATTTTCATGGAAAATGTTCTAATAGGCTCTATTTCCTAGTTCCACCAGTTCAGACCTTCACAACTAAGACCCACCATGCACACAGGCAAACTATCCTTATTTCCTTTATATTTCATTGGTAAGAAGGGAATTCCATTTGGACGGCTGCTACTTTGAGGAATAGACTCATGGAAGAATGCATCCCTGATTATTAGAATCTTCACTTCTTCAAGTCAGTAGGGTCAACCATTATCTATCTAAATCTTAACTTATTTATAAATGGAACTTTATCTGTGTGTGTGTGTGTGTGTGTGTGTGTGTGTGTCTGTCCGTTAACTATAGACTCCGAAACAGCTGAACCAATTTTCTTGAAAATTTACACAGTTGTACTATAAGCATCTGCGAGTGTTCTTAGCTAGGTTTTGAGTCGAGGTACCCCCGATAAATATCAAAAATCGATAATCGAAAAAATCAGGTTATAGAAGAAGTGGTCCGATTTTAATCAAATTTGATACACTCATAGACAAAGACATAAGAAACGATATTCAGAGATTTCAAGGTTGCAGTTCTTACAATAGTGCAGAAAATTGATGATATATATATATATATATATATATATATATATATATATATATATATAAAAGGCAAGATAATTGTGTGTGTGTCTGTTTATCTGCCTGTATGTCTGTATTTTTTTCAGCCCTTTTATTTTAGTTTTTGCTTTGGGTTTGGCTCTAAGTAGGTATAATTGTAGTTCTTAGTCTCAGCCATGATGCCCTTTACTCAGAGGACTTATTTAGCCTTCAAAATTCAGTTTATGATGAAAAAACTTATTTGTATCGATACCAGGAAATCAAAATTTGACTTACATCCATTCATTTTTCTTTCAGTCTACGGTTTCACTTTAACTGAAAACAACTATTGCTTTTTAGTCTTCCATGCCAACGTCCAAAGAGTCTGAGCTCCAGGACCATGGATTAGTTTTAAAGCTTTTAGTTTTAAAGGGTGGTTGGAATAAAGATATCTCAGGGGGATTTCTCCAAAAATAATCATCTGGTCATTATCTTTTTCTGAAACCTTTTTACCATTGAAATAGTTAAATGTAACCACCACTTCTACTTGAACAGTTTCTTTTCTCACATTTCCTACCTGTGGAACTTTTTCTATAACTTGCTTTCCTAATAGCTACAATCTCCAAAAATTTAAATGCAATGTCAGTTGTCATCTTCTATCATCTTGAATCCCATTCAACCAACCTAACATGCAATAACTATATCAAATCTATAGCTGCATATACTACTAGGAAGGGGTTGGGTTTTTGTGTCAGGCCAGAAAATTTTTCTCATCAGCTACCCAATCCTAAATAACAAATTTTATATTTGTATTAATCATATATATATTAGGGTAGGTCGATTTTGGAACTGTAAAAAATCGCACTTGAAGAAAGTTGCAAAATAATGTCAAGAGTTACCACAAGAAATATTTTTCTTCAAAACTTTGTATTTATTTGAGCAATCAAATTTAAAGACGAAATAAATTGGGATTTTTATTGCTATATAGGTGTCACCGGAAACACATATTTTGTGTCAGTACTTAATAGGTCCATACACAACTTTTGGTAAGTGAGATTTTTTAATATTTTAAGAAAAGTGAAAAATCAACCTACCCTAATACATATATATATATATATATATATATATATATATATATATATATATATATATATCAAACATTTTGCATTCACTTACGCACTGGTACCCTTGGGAAAGGTATTAATCCATCCCTTCCCTCCAGTTACTGGGTTAAATAACTAAGGTCTGTTGTACATGCAATCTGTGGCAGACTTCTGCACCAATTGTTTGTTATCAGCAGTTCTAAAAAGTGTGGATGGTGCTACACAAGCCTTCACCACTTTAAACAATTCTTTGTGTGGTCGTCTAACTGTGTTAGATGCTCGTATGTTGAAATCGACATGAGAGTCCATAACATAATATGTGTGTGTGTGTGTGTGTGTGTGTGTGTGTGTGTGTGTATATATATATATATATATATATATGCATACTTGGGCAGCAACCTTTTGGTTTAAAGAAATAATTTATTAATTCCATTTTTTTGTCTTTCTTATTATATATATAATAAAGTCTCTCTCAAGAATTTTAGTTTTTATAATATTGTGTTATGTTTAATTTTTAATGGACTTTTCTTCCAAAGATGTTTTCCTTCAATTCTGTTTTTACACTGAAAACATTATTTAAAATGCTGTTATTTGTTGCATAATGTTAATTTAATTTTCTTTTTTGATATTGTAATTCATAATAACCAATATATTGATGATGAAATTTAATTTTTTATGAGTAATTTGTGATTTTCTTTTTAAAAGATATTTTAAATTTGAATTTTAGTTTTGCTTATGATTAAAAAAAATTAAATAGCAGTAAACATATTTTAGACTCCAAAATTAATAAAAATTATTTATTAATAATATTGCTATCTGAAGTTAATTTCATAATTAAATTCAATAAATTCAGTTTGATATTTTTTGATGTTGTAAATGAGGTATACAAAATTTTAAACATTGCTAAATCCTGCCTTTTTAAGAGTCGATTTCTTTTCTAATTCTACTTTTCTTATCCTAAGTAAGTATATTTATGACAAAATAAATCAGAATAACAATAGTTACTTTATTTCTGAGCAATAAAATAATTACTTTGATATTTATTTTCTTTCATGTCATATTTTTGTTCCAGAATTCAGTGTTTTAATATGGATTTAATTAAGACTGTTTTAATGTGTTTAATTTATTCAGTGTTATGCATATAACATTTTGTACGCCTTTGTTAATGGGATGGGATGTGATAGATTTGAAGCTGCACCAATTTATTAATTGTAACAAAACCTTAGTAAAGAAAACATATACCAAGATAAAGAGGATTAACTTTTTGAGATAAATTAATTAAGCTCTTAATCTCTACTTTTTTCTTTGGCTTTCTTAATCTCACTACATCAGCGAACTACTGAAAACCCAAACTAAAACTAAAAAATGTTCATTCCCAGTGGAATTATGAGATTTGAGACAGGCATTTAGTTCTGAGCATTAGTTGCACTATGACTTAGCCTTTAGTATAGAATGCCATGCATTAACCAGACATTGCTTGGGTATTGCTTGTAGTAAACAATTGGTAGTCTGGTAAGTTTATTACATGTAGAACTTCCCATTCATTCCAGTTTGAGAATTTTTTGCTGAATCATGTTTGCAACATGTAGATAAGCATTACTATATAGTAAAACTACTGGTTAACTTAGTCTAGAAAAATGATATTTTCTGTTTAAACATGACATTTAAATGTTTCAGTAACTCACTTGTACGTTGATCAGTAACAGTTTGAGTACATCCCTGTGCAGAGGGGTATCCCTACTCAAATATGTCACCTATTTTCTGCACATATGTCTAACATTTTGACTTTTGTGCAAACCAGACCTATGTTTATCTTTTATCGTTTATCAAAAGAACAGAATTCAACACTAGATAATCTAGAAAAGGTTGATATGTTATAAAAAAACTAAAGAGTTTTTTTTAAGTTTAAGCAATTTCTAATAGTTGATTCCATTTTAATTCCACAAATTCTGCACCCGCTTGTAAGCCTAAAAATCATTCCAAATTTTTGCCCTAGAAGATTTCTTAAGATTGTGATGTTAAGGGCTATTTGTAATAAAGAATTGTCTTTTAATTCCATTTCTAATAAAGTGGTTCCCCTTTAATTTAAAAAAATCATGAAAATCTTTTTTTGCTCAAGTAAATTCCATTTCTGATGAGAAATTGAAAGAATTCTTTTTTAATCTTAGATATTACAGCAAAAAATGCAAGCATTAAAAATAAGATTATACAGAACCATCCTCATCCTTGGTAGACTGCATAAAAAATAATGCAGTGTGAATTACAAATGAAGAATCCAAGTATTAGAAATGAGATGCTACTGAACCATCCTCATCCTACATAGACTGCATCACAAAAAAAAAATAAAGTGTGAATTCAGTCAGTCAGTTAAGTGCCATACGTGATACACGCTTGGGCGATCATGTCTCGAAAGAGACATGACTGACTGGGCAGAAGATTATCACGCAGTAGGTTGCCATTGCTTTCTGCGGTAGACTGGTTGCCGACCAAGGCTATAGAACCCAATCTGTCCTGCTATTTAATCCATAACTGGAAGGAAGAGACGGATTAATACCTTTTCCAAGGGTATTTGTGCGTAAGTGAATACAATGGATTCAGCTGGAATTTGAACTCGGCTCCCCGGTTTCTCGTTCCGAGCCGATATCCACTGTACCACAACGCACATTCTAATGAGATGCTACAGAACCATCATAGACATCTCCTATGAAGGCCATATCAAAAGGGCCACAATTCGAAACATCCTCAAACAAGAAACAAGCCCATTGGAAGATGTTTGTAACCACTATCAGGAAAGCAATGTTGAAATGGTATGAACATGTCATAAGCGCTAACAATCCTTCCTCCTCCATCCAAAGTTCTACTTTAGGCAAAAGAAGAAGAAGCAGACAGAGGAAGAAAAAATGGTCTGATAACATTGCTGAACAGACTGTTAGATCCTTCGTAGAGACTCTGACATTGGTCTGCAACCAAAACAAGGGAAGAGTGCTGATAAGGTGCTCATTTACACAGTCATACTTGGTGATGAGACTGGCAAGTGTTAAGTCTTATATATTTATGGGTTCAGGCCTGGATTTGGCAACATATCTAAACTTATTTATAAATGGAACTTCGTCTGTGTGTGTGTGTGTGTGTGTGTGTATGTGTGTGTGTGTGTGTGTGTGTGTGTGTGTGTGTGTGTGTGTATCCGTTACCTATAGACTCCAAAACAGCTGAACCGATATTCTTGAAAATTTACACAGTTGTACTATAAGCGTCTGCAAGTGTTCTTAGCTAGGTTTTGTGTCGAAGTACCCCCGATAAATATCGAAAATCGATAATCGAAAAAATTAGCTTATAGAAGGAGTGGTCTGATTTTAATCAAATTTGATACACTCATAGACAAAGACATAAGAAACGATATTCAGAAGTTTCAAGGTTGCAATTCTTACAATAGTGCAGAAAATCAATAATATATATATATATATAAATGGCAAGATGTTTGTGTGTGTGTGTCTGTTTATCTGTCTTTGTGTCTGTATTTTTTTCAGCCTTTTTATTTTAGTTTTTGCTACGGGTTTGGTTCTAAGTAGGTATAATTGTAGTTCTTAGTCTCAGCCATGATACCATTTACTTAGAGGACTTATTTAGCCTTCAAAATTCAGTTCATGATGAAAAAACTTATTTGATATCGATACCAGGAAATCAAAATTTGACTTACATCCATTCATTTTTCTTTCAGTCTACGGTTTCACTTTAATTGGAAACAACTATTGCTTTTTAGTCTTTCATGCCAACCTCCAAAGAGTCTGAGCTCCAGGACCATGGATTAGTTTTAAAGCTTTCATTACATCCGAGCAACGCCGGGCTATACTGCTAGTTATCAATAATAATAAGTTTGCATTTCATAAGAAAACTTATTTTTCATATAATATTTTGAAAAAAATGACAAGAAACAAATTGTTGTATTGCTGAGGTGGATACGATACACAGAGAAAGTATGTTGCAGTATCATTCAGCACTGTTATGGAAACTTTCCCATACGACACATGAACTGGTTCAACTTATATAAGCCAAATTGTAGAAGTAGAATAAGTGTAAGAGTAGGATAAGCAGAGAGTGTAAGAGTAAGAGATATAGAGTAGCAGAGGAAGTGAAAAATGAATCTATTCCAGCAGATAACTCTTACAGCCAGACTATGTAGTCATGCTAATAATTGCTCCTTAGTATATGTTTGTACTACTGTCTTTGTAATATATTTTGTTTAACACTATTCTGTCTTTGTGTCTTTATTTCTGGCCCCAACGGGCAACAACTTGGTGATGAGGTCACAACAAGCATGATATCCAATGCTAAATGGATATATATATATATATATATATATATATATATATATATATATATATATAGAACAGTACAATAGCTACAATGACAGACAAGACAGAACTTACAACACAGAGAGGAGGGGTTTAGATTGCAATAGTTGCCAATCAGTCCAAATATTGCTTGAATGACACTTGAATATTACACCTCAAATGCTATTATTCTTTACTTAAATAGACCATTTCAGCAATGGTTCATTCCATCACTGACAGTGCTGCAGGGGTGTCAGCCACTCTACAACACAATTTAAAATGCAAAGGATATGTTTAATTTTTATAATGATATGTTGGCTACATGGAAGTATAACTAATTCTATAATTTTAGTGAATCTCATTTTATGATGAATTATTTCATGATGTTCTTAAAGGATTTCAAGGACAATTTTCAATTTTTATCTTCAAAAGTGTGAGCATTTTCTATTCGGCTATAATGGACTATTCCATTACTATGTAAAGTAATGGTGGCATCTACGTAGGAGAGTGTGCCGAGCAGCCGATCGACAAGTCAGTACCCATTGCTCAATACTACATCTTACGACGGTTGAGACGATTAACCTTTATTCTTGTATTGGATACTAATAATCTTTGTAAATACTATTTTCACGGAATACAACAATTAACCTATTCCTGTTGTTGAGTTATTTATTCTTACTCACGACATAACAAATACAAAGAAAGTTCTGATTACAAAAGTCACTATTAAACAGGGGATTAATGTTTCAGTTGCTACCAATGTTGAAACTTATTAGCCCTGTACTTCAATCTTTGCACTGATTGAACTTCAGAGGAATAAATGAACTTTAGCCAATTGAAGTATTTAATGTTTTTAATGTCTGCACAAACACACAAAGAAGAAAAATCAATCTAACACCAATAAAAAAGCACATAAATTATTTTTTAACTTAACATAAAAATAACAAAAATGAGAAAATTGACAGACAGTTGCTGATAGCTCCTAACAAGTAAACCAAACAATTGTATAAAGGTTTGTCTATAAAACTTTGGAGTAAAGATACAGTTTTTTTTTTTTCAATTGGAGTAGATAGACTAAACTATCGCCCGGTTCACACTCCACCCACATCTATTAAACAGGTGAAGAGGCTCATCCCTTGTTTCCTGTTTAGGATGCGGTTTCCGGTTTTTCTCTTTTCTTCTTTCTAATCTTCTCACTGTTTTTTTTTTTTTTCAATTGGAGTAGATAGACTAAACTATCGCCCGGTTCACACTCCACCCACACCTATTGAACAGGTGAAGAGGCTCATCCCTTGTTTCCTGTTTAGGATGTGGTTTCTAGTTTTCTCTTTTCTAATCTTCTCACTCTTATGTAGCCCCCTGCACATCAGTGGCGTTACCGCCTTGCTTGGGATGATATGATTAAAAAAAAAAATATAAAATCAATCAACTAAATGACAAATTTTATATTTGTATTAATCATATATATATATATATATATATGTATACTTATGCAGGAACCTTTCTTTCAAACACCTTTCATGAATATGACTGACAAAGAAGACTTAATTGATCTTTATTTATTTTTTCCACATCCTTCATGTTTTTGTTTTGTTAAAGATAAGGAATATAAAAACTGTCCATAGTTTTATCATCCCAAGCACTTTCAGCCTCTCTTGTGGCCATTTTCAAGGGTGTTTATATCTCTGCAGTTGTTATTTTTGCTAATGTTTTGACTGTCATATAGTAATTTATTATGTTTTATTTTGTGAAAGCATCAAATGAATGCTCTTTTCATAAAAACAAAGGAAAAATGAGAAGGAGCATTCATTCCAAACTCACACAAAAAACAAAACAAATTACTATGTAAGAGTCAAAAGACAAAGAAAAAAATAACAACAACAAAGATATAAACACCCTTGAAAACGGCTATAAGAGTGCTGAAATATATATATATATATATTATTATTATTATTAATTATTACTTTAGAACATGTACAAACTACAAACTACTACAAAATTGTACATTTTGTTTTGACATTGAAAGAACCATGTCTGATCAAGTAGTTAATATTGCCATCATTATTAACTACCTTATGAGACATTGTTCTTTCAATGTCAAAACAAAATGTACAATTTTGTAGTAGTTTGTAGTTTGTACATGTTCTAAAGTAATAACTAATAATAAATGTACATTGCTTTATTTTTATATTGAGCACTGTTTTATATTAACGTTTTGAATGTTGCAATTATTTCCTGCATTCCTTATTAATTTATATATATATATATATATATATATATATATATATATATATATATATATATAAATTTAGCCATTATCAAGAATTAATTTTGTTTTACTTGTAAATAAATATGTGTAAAGTTTATGTATACAGGGTCACTTCTTTTATAATTTGAATTCTGAAGTGAAAATCTCATAAGAACACATGAAAAATTATATAAAAATTAATGATAATACATTATCTGTCATTTTTAATGAAACCTGCATAAAAGAGGGACTGTTGCCCAAATACACAATATATATATATATATATATATATATATATATATATATGAGAATTAGTATATGTGCATAATAATCAAGATTATATGTTTAAGACTGTTTTTACCTAGCATGTATGTATGCATGTATGTACATATACCTATTGAAAACACATTAAGGCCTCAGAGTGTTTTGCCAGCAATACATGAGACAAATGTTGTATATAAATTGGCAGTCTTATACACCAGACACAAAAGGCCTTCAGAGTGCAAACATTGGCAGTATAAAGAATCTGTTTTTATGTCATCAAATACTCCAGACAGGGGTCATTTGACATGTATGGAGGATGATAGATTTCCCAAAAGACTTTTTTATGGTGAGCTGGTATGAGGTAATTGACCTATTAATAAGCCTAAAATCATTTCAAGGATTTAGTTAAATGTAACATAAAGACTCTTGCTGTTAATGTTGAAGACTGGAAACTGTCACTGAATTTAAGACCAACCTGGAGAAGGTGGATTTGGGAATGCTGCAACAATTTTGAGCAGAACTGAATTGAGTATCTATCTATCTATCTATCTATCTATCTATCTATCTATCTATCTATCTATTTTTCTTTTCTTAATTACTGATAGTTCACTCATCCATTACACTCTCTATCTATCTATCTATCTATCTATCTATCTATCTATCTGATTAATGTGGTGAAGTTTGTCACCTAACTGAGTAGAGTCATGTTGACTTCAATGTTTTGTGAAGGCACCACTATGTTGATCTGACTCCTCAGGGAATCTTTTCAATCTGCTTTTCATAAATTCCCTGAGGAGTGAGAACATCAAACTGGTTCCTTCACAAAACTCTGAAGTTGGCTGGACTCTGCTCAGTTAAGTGACAAACTTTTCTGCATTAATACTATTTATGCTCTATCTCTATCTCAATATTGATTACTTTATGACAAAAACCTGCTTGCCAAAATATATTTTTATCAGTAAACCACTGAGAAAACAACAATCTTGGCACTAAGCATTGTCACAACTCAACAATATATATATATATATATATATATATATATATATATATATATATCATAGAAAAGTGAATGGAATATATGGGTTGAAATCAGACAAGATGATAGAATAAGTAAAAAGCAGGTAGAAAAAGTGCCTTTAATTTAATGTGTTTTACTTCATTAAGTTTCTTCAGAGATTTGTTAATAAGAAAAGATTTAAAATTAAAAAAAAAACAGACAGTATATATATATATATATATATATATATATATATATATACCTGTACAAAATCATATACATACAATATAGAAATATCATTCAATGCTGCAAAAGAAATCAATATTACATATTTCATCTGTAAAATTAATAATTTTGCTTATCAATACTGAAGGATAGCCAACTGTGTCAAAATCAATGAAAAAAATCAATGTAAATAATGCCAATTAATATAATCAATATGTACACATATATTCAATTCAATATATTCACATACATAAAATGGGAGAGATGTCAGGAATGATTAATGATAACTACAGGAGGAAAAGTGGAAGGTAAGGTAACATGAAGGTGCATTGGAATGGGAATCACTGATGAGAACTACACATGTAGCAACTGAGTGATTAGATGACCAAGGGAGACAATTCAGTGTTTTAAGGCGATTTGTGAGAGATGAGAAAGAATTCAGAGAAAGTGATGGATGAAATTTAAAAACAAAATGTTTAAAAAAAAATTTAAAAGGAGAAGGAGAAAAAGGTTAAAATATAAGAGAGTAAAATAATTTAATGGAAGATTATTGTAATAAGTCAGAAATCAAATGAAAATATACATTCTAGAAAAAACTCTTAAGCATTTTATCTTGTAATAAAACATAACTATTACCACTTCTTTCTCTAAGTGCTGTGTACCTTCAGGATGTGGGAGAACGTGGCTATCTACAGCTTGCAGCTTGACCTTTGTAGCCCTAAGAAAGTTTTATCTTTTTATTATCTCTTGTAATCCATCTTTTGCCAACTATTTACACAAGCTCTCCTGGTAGGTTATGCAATGCTTTCTTCTGTCTCTCTTGTTTTCAGTATGTTCTGTGGCTACTGCTATTACTCTTAACTAAGATAAATTATTGCATGAATAATAATATCTTATACTGACCTAAGCTGTTTCTGTCCTAGGCTAATGCAGGGCAGTCTTGTAAGAGATGGTTTAACAATTGAAAAATTCATAGACGTTTAACAGGAATGCCACCTTCCTGATCAAAACATAATCTATTGGCAATTCGTTGAAATAGTCATGTGTCATAAGTTGTTTATGTTAACTTTATAGTTTGTAATTGATTTTTATAATCTTAAATCTTTAAATTTTAGCTACATACATGATGCGAAGGATAAATTGTCGTTTAAATTATGCAAAAATGAAAACTAAAACTGACATCTCATTTTAACAAATGCATTTACCAAAATTACCATAATTAAACAAAAATACCTTGAAATAGAAAAAGAGTAAATTTGTTCAATAAAATCACAATTGTGTTCAACTACGACTCCCAGAAACTTTGAAATCTCCTGCATCTCTTCTGGACAGTCTCCAGTTGGTGAAGACTGCCATAATCTTTGCCATCAGTTTATCTTTTGGTATTACAAGATTTTTTGTTGGTCTCCCACTCAACTGTGCCTCACACATAATAATAATAAAAGGAGTTGCGAGTTTGGAGAGTTTGGTGGCCAGATGTAAGGGGTAATGTGGTTGGAAAAATTGTCTGACAGTCATGACTACATTCTCCTGCCTGTGTGGCATGGTGCAGAGTCATGTTGCCAGACATAAGATCTTCCAACAGCCACCCACTCAACCCAGTGATCACTGCAAACATCTTTGTAATCACCATTAGACTCATCCAACTCATACCGAATCCTTTGCCCTATCTTCAAACACTTTGACACTAATACATAACAGTATGCTGTTTCCAAGTTTTTGATGGAGTGAATTGTATCATGGTCCTCTTTATCCCACAGACAGTGTCTAACTGACCCTACTATACTGTGCAGTTGACACAATAAAAAACAAACAAGGTATATATATAAAATTAAAAATATAAAATGACGACAATTTATTCATTGCATCCTCTAGTTTGAAAACGATTCCTATAATCTGAAATTGTTTATTTTGACCTTATAGTCTTATTCCTACAGTTGTTTTATTTTCTGAAAACAAATTTTATTTAAACCAATTGAAAATAAGGTATGTTATGCTAAAATGGTAAAGTCAGTCATGTGTCAGATAAAATTTTGTTTTTTGAATGTCATATCCCTTCTGAATGTAAGCAAACATATCTACATGATACCTTTTCTTTATTATCTGTAAACTTCAATGACTTATTGAGAAAGATAGTGAATTGGTTTCTTGTTAACCTTCTCCATAAGTTTGAATTCAGAGTAGTCCTTCTCTTCGTTGTCATCGTCCTGTGGCCTCGGCCAAGATAGAACCCACGACACCCCACGAGTATTCCCTGTGCATTTGGAACCCTGGCACAGTTTATAGCAAAATTCATAATCTTGTCAAATAGCTGAATACTTGATGCTTCGTCAGGGCTACCAAGGGTGTTTTTATTGTGACACCAACACTGGATGGGTTGCCTCCAGGCCCCATCCTGTTATTTAACCCATAACTGGAGGGAAGTGATGGATTAATACCTTTCACAAGGGTACCAGTGCTTAAGTGAATGCAGGGTACTTAACTGGAATTTGAACTCGGCTCACCGATTTCTCTTTCGAAGCTGACATCCACTGCACCACAATGCACATCCCTCACTGAACGCTTACAACGCCTGGTATTCTCAAGCAGTCACCCATCTAAGTACTGACCAGGCTCATGTTGCTTAACTTTGGTGATTGAACGAGAACCGGTGTATTCAACATGATATGCCGTAAGCTTCTCTTAGACTGGCTACCATCCAAGGCGAGAGACTTCAGTATCCTCTGCTGTTCAAGGCATATCTCAGGAAAGAAAAGATGGATTCATACCTTCTCCACTAACATTGCTGCAAAAATAAATGCAATAGACTAGGATGGATTTTGAACCCAGCTTATTATATCCACTTTCTTCAATAAATGTAACACTACTTTATATATATCCAAATGAATAAAGAATGAAGAAAATATTTTCAACATTCAAAATATTAATTTAAAACAGTGCATGTACATATTCTTAAGTATAATTTATAATATATATATATATATATATATATATATATATGTAAAAATTAAGACAGACATGTTATTCCATGGTTAAGTGGAAGTATAGGTCTATTTCAGGTGAACCATCTTCAGCTTCATTACATCAGTTAGGCAAATACACACACACATACATACATAAACATGTATACATACACATGTACACATACATATAATCAAAGAGCACACATAAGAACAGGTGTCAACTCAAAGATACTTTATGTAAGTCAGTCAGGGGGTTGTGAATTTCAATCGTGTAAAATCTTCTGTACAATAAAGACTGAAGCTGAAGATGGCTTGCCTGAAATAGGCCTATACTTCCACTTAACCATGGAATAATGTGTTTGTTTCAATTTTTAAATGTATTTGCTCTCTATGTATTTACATACATATATAATTAGAGCTCTCCTAGAGAGTTATCCGACCACTTTCTGTAGAGGATACTCCTTTGGATTCTTCTATACCTACACCGCATATATATATATATGGTAATATTTTTATTATAAGTTTATAATATTTTATAATATTTTATAAAATTTTCCATTCCAGTGATGAAATAAATAGATGCATATGTAGTAAAACGCAAGTCTGAAAAGTTATCACGTGTTGTTGTGAAACAGGTACAGGTTATATACATATACATATATATAATGTAGAATATTTGGTATTTAAGTCAGGTAAATTCTGATAGAGATGAACTCAAAAGAACTCAGTGTTAAATTTATTTGTTTAATTTAAAAGAGTAATATAATTTATAAAAATTTTTTTTAGATATTCTACAATTTCATGGGTAATACATATTTGGCAGCCAAAACCTGCTGCTCATCAGGGCTCTGGCAAGCAGCAGGTTTTGGCTGCAAAATATGTATTACCCATGAAATTGTAGTATATCTAAAAAAATTTACATATATATATATATATATAGATATGAATCACT
Organism: Ascarosepion bandense; assembly: GCA_037127315.1. Classification (NCBI taxonomy): domain Eukaryota; kingdom Metazoa; phylum Mollusca; class Cephalopoda; order Sepiida; family Sepiidae; genus Ascarosepion; species Ascarosepion bandense. The sequence continues at coordinate 1,084,232 of JBBBDQ010000575.1, forward strand.
CTCCTATAGTTTTCAACATATAAATGTTAAGCAGTTCAGTTCTATAAACTCAACAACCAAACTATCTGCATATATAATTTGATTATGGTGGTGAAGGCTTGTGCAGAATAAACTCCACTTTTTGGAGGAACTGAAAACAAAGAAATGATGTGTGCCACATGGTCTCCAAATGACCCTCCTCAGATTTTGAATTCAGAGTTGTTCTTCTAGACTGGTTGCCAAAAAAGCTTTAAACATTATAAGTACTGCCAAACGCCCATAGCCCAGAGGTAGAATCGCCGACTGATGCCAATTCGGTTGGGTTTCAATCCTGGGTTAAAAGCAATCGGAGTCTGGTGCAGTGGATATCGGCTTGGAATGAGAAATCGGAGAGCCGGGTTCGAATTCCAGTTGAATTCATTGCATTCACTTACATGCAAATACCCTTAGGAAAGGTATTAATCAATCTCTTCCTTCCAGTTATGGGTTAAATAACAGGACAGATTGGGTTCTATAGCCTTGGCTGGCAACTAGTCTACTGCAGAAAGCAATGGCAACCTACTGCAGGATAATCTTCTGCCCAGTCAGTCATGTCTCTTTTGAGACATGATCGCCCAAGCATGTTTCACGTATGGCACTTAACTGACTGAAGTACTATCTACTGACCTGAGTTTTCAACAGTCTTTCATAAAGAAAATGGCAGGATTTGAACCTGTATCTCTCTTGTATAGAGGAAATTGCTGTATAACCTTTAACTGCTTAGCTATGAAGAATATTCACAGCAAAACAAGACTCAACTATCTCAACAATTAATAAATAATACTAAAATATTTTATTCCATGTAACCAAATGTAAAAAATATTGTAAAGATAGGTATTGGGGAAACATATATGACAAAGTGGGAAAAGTTTTTTGCAACATATTTTACCCTTTAGGAGTTCATCAAATTAAATTTGTTACGTTAGTGTGACTACATATCTGCATGAATGAGGAATTCCGGGAATTTCAAATTAAATTTCTGTTTTATATTAGGGCCTTGAATAAGTTCTCACTGTTTTCCAACAGATGGCATTCTCAGAACTGTGTGCATATAGTTTCAGATGGTATCACATTTATAAGGAATACTACAATCAAGCTTGAAATTAATGTATGTCATTTTGCCAAAGTGTAAACAACATTGTATTTCATAGTGTTAAACATGTTGGATTTCATACCAAAGAAAGTGTATCTGCAGGGAATTTTACTGCACTAGTTTATTCAAAAGAAATCTGTGGCTGAAGCACACAGAATTCTTGTTGAGACCTATGATGACCATTCTCTGTCAAAAATAACAAGCAGAGATTAGTTTGGATGCTTCAAAAATAATAATTTTGATATTGAAGATAAAGAATGCTCTGGTGCACCAAAAAAGTTTGAAGTCAAAGAATTGGAAGTAAACTAACCAAAACCATCATGGGAGATTGCTATCAACTACAATTGATGTGTTTGAGCTGAGTATTGAAAAAAAAATGGCAGCTATTTGAGCAGAGAAATGACAAAGTGATCTTGCAACATGACAATGATAGGCCACATGTTGCAAAACAGTTGAAAACCTACTTCAAAGTGACTAAATGGAAAGTCCTACCCTACCCACCATAATCATCAGACATTGTCTCGTCTGATTATTACTTGTTGCAATTGATGCTATATGACTTGACTGAGCAGCACTTTCATTCTTGTGAAGATGCCAAAAAATGTTTCCGTTTGTGGTTAGCCTCAAAAGACATGTCTTTTTTCTGATGTGGAATTCAAATGCTGCTAGAAAGATGGGAAAAAGTAGTGGCTAGTGATGGACAATACTTTTAGTGACATCTTTCTTACTAATTTTTATAAATAAAACATTACTTTTCATGAAAAATCAGTGAAATTATTCAAGGTCCTAATATAATCTTTTGTAATATAAATAGATATTTGAATTTTTTATTTAACATTATTATTTTTTAAAGGATACTCATACTTGAATGGAAAGTTTGTTTATATATATATATATATATATATATATATATATATATATATATAGTTAAACAGTGCATTTAATTTCCAATTTTAAATTGTTTGAGAAATCGTTTGGAAACCATCTTCTGGCAGGAATCAAACCTCCATACTCCCAACACAGGGGAGATACCATCTTATGATCAGACATGTCTTTACCAAATTTATCAAACAAATAAAAAATTAAAATATGTCGGCTAATGCCAGTTTTATAAATTTTTGTATAATTCCATAAATAGATATCAAATCAACCATCCATCCGTGCATGGGATACTTCTGTCATATATGGTCAGGCGCAGCTGTTGTTCATCTCAGTGTTCTTGACAGGCTCCAGAAGAGAATCAGTAGTGTGACAGGTACCGACTTGGCTGCTTGACTCCAGCAACTTTCTCACAAATGGGATGTGGCTTTCCTCTGTCTGTTCTATAAATATTTTCATGGCTTCTGCTCCAAAGAACTTAAGTCACTGGTGCCCCTGCCACAGGTGTTTACTTGTGCAACCAGACTGGCAACTGGGTCCCAGTGTATTAGCATTTAAGTGAATTTAATGAACTTTACTGGAATTCAAACTTGGCTCTCCGATTCCAAAATCCAAGCCATAATGGGTTTTTGTGAAACAAGCTTGCTAACTATTACACCATGTCAAGGTGTCCCCAATCAGTATTGGAAAGACAGCCAAACACTTGCCACTCCACATTTTATAAGCAGAAGCAAACAAATGCATGCTGGGATTATTTCCTAGCCAATAAAATAGGCTGGTACTCGGTTTCATCTTATTCAGTCCTGGTCTTTCTTGTCTTGATGCCAGAATGCTATGTTTGCTATGTTGCTATGTTGTGCTTTTGTTTGTCAATCTTAATTCTTACTTTGTGAACTTTTTGCCTTATTACTGTTAATTTGCCTTGCATATATTATTTACTTGCTTTATATTATTCGCTCTGTTCTTTTCTTTTGTTTTTCATGTTATTGATTATTGCAAAATTTGTCAGTTCAGTTTGTTGGACAGTTCTGTTACTTATTTTGCATTTGACTATGGCTACTCCACATACAAAAAAATTTTTTTTAGTTCCATTTATTCTTATGAAGAGAGTTTTCAGTATTTACATTATTCAGACTATTGTCCTCATCTTTGTTGCCATTTGTATGATGTTTCGGCCATTATATGCTTCAAACCAAACCTGCTATTAAAATTACTGGGGTGTATCATCCTCATTCCTTGTGTAAAGCCTCAATTGGAAGTCATGAGTTATCTCCCTCTAACCCTGTAAGTTACTTGTTCACCACTGCTGTTGCCTCACAACTGTTTGTGTCAAGTCATAGGAACTAACCAATGTCTATATCCACTGGGCCATGCGTCCTTAAGGACGTTGTACAAATAGTCCGAATAATGTAAATACTGTAAATTTTACCTCATCTCATATAGACAAATCCTTAAAGACAGTTTTCATTCGACAGGAAATAGATGAGACACAGGAAGATTTCTTAATGACTTCAATTTAAACATCTGGCTGCTACTCAGACCATCACATAGACTCTTTCTTGAATTGTTATATGTTCTGACTGACTACTTGATATATTGTGCTTTTATTTATGCCATATGTACAGATATCATAGCAGTCAAAAAATGCATGAATATTTAACAGGAAAATGCATGGCCCAATTTTAAAATGTGTTAAAGTGCATAAAATGTCTAGCAACTTAATAACTATAAATGTTTAAACATTGCAGATTAATAACTTGATATATCTTTTAAATGCTGTGTGAATTTTTAGCATTATCCATCTTTCAAGTTGGTACCCACACAGTAGGAATTGATTGATTGATCTGTTTTCTTTTTATGGTTTATCAAACTTTTGAAGGTTAATTAAAGCTAGAATTTTTTTACGGTTTGTCACCTTTTTCTAGCTTATTTAAAGGTGAAACACATTTTTGGAAGTAAGAATTTTTTTTTTTTTGCAAGTAATATTTATATGAACAGTTTTTACTATTTATCCCATAGCTGGGGAAATATAGTGGATTCATACCTTTCCTGAGTGAATATAACGGACTTGTCTGGAATTTGTACTTGGCTTCCTGATTTCTCATTCAGAGCTGTCAGCCATGAACATATCTGCACACCCAAGCTTAAAGCATATGGTATTACTAAGCAGTCACCCATCTAAGTACTGACAGGCTTGATGTTGACTCAGTTGAAATATCATGCTTTATTTTCATGAAAAATAAGTTTTTATTTTGTCTAAAATGGATTGATTAATAGAATATGTTCTAATAATGTGTCCACTATAGTTTTCTCTGTCTAATTTGTTTGATTTTACAAATTTTAATTTATATGGATTTTTAAAAGTTTTTTTTTACAAATACTACACACTCTTATTAACACTGTTTTTCAAAGCTATAACCATTGGGTTATTCCTATACAAGAAACATGGAACAAGAAGAGAACAGGAGATACTGTAAATCGCTTTACTAGAAGATTAGTCTCTTTCTGGATTTTAGATTATATCTGATTCTATCCAAAAGGAAAAGCATTTGTAAATCAGAGATTATTGGATTATTCACTGAAGGAGTGCTGAACATGTGGAATAAACAGTAAAGTGGCACTGGATTTACATAAGGATTAAATATATATATATATATATATATATATATATATATATATGTATATTTATTTAAACATTATTTTAATGGATACTCTGTTTTTCTATAATTAAACAGAACATTTATATATATCCACCAGGCTGATTATTTGAAAAACCTTCTTATGAAGATATGCATCTTTCAGCTGGATTCGAACCTGCGACTCTTACATACCAAGGAGGAGCCTTCAATTGATCTGCCGTGTCTTAACTACTCGACCACAGAAGATTCCATAGTTAAACAAGGCCAAATTAAGCCATATAAATACACAAGTCCCTGGTTTCCCACAACATCCATATTTGCTCTGGTTCATATCCTCATGTAAACAAATGTAAGCAAAGACAATATTATGAAATTTTATGGAAAGTTATAAAATGGTGTTAACTAACATATTTAAATTTATTTGTTTGAAGATTATTTTTAATGGATACTCATATTTGAGTGGATACTCTCTTTTTCTATAATTAAACAATACATTTATATATATCCAATTGCCTGAATATTTGAGAAATCTTGTTAGAAAAATATGCATATTCTGACAGGATTTGAGCCTGCAACTGCTATATACCTAGAAGAAGCCACCAGTTGATCTGACATGTCTTAACCACTTGACCACAGAATTCTTATATATATATATATATATATATATATATATATATAGAGAGAGAGAGAGAGAGAGAGAGAGAGAGAGTTTTGGGGGTATGGTGGATCAATAGATAGTGGCTCAGAATGAGGAATCAGAGAGCTGAGTTTGAATTTCAGTTAAGTTCATTGATTTCACTTATGTGCTAAAACCCTTGGGAAAGGAGGCACAAATCCATCACTTCTATCTTTCTTCTTATTATGAATGCTTATTTAGAGAAATGGTAGAGTAAAGGATTGTGGCCCAGATTGAGGAATCAGAAAGCTGAGTTCATTAGATTCATTTATGTGCTAATACCATTGAGAAAGGTATGAATGCATCAGTTTTTTATTTATTTTTATTTTTCTTCTATTTGCCATGTCCCTTCAGGACGTGAGCGATCATGGCATTCCACGTCTCTCTATTGCTGGTGGCTCTAATTTCTTATTATTATGTAAGCTTTTTAGAGGAATGGCTGAGTAAAGGACTGTGTCTCAGATTGAGGAATCAGAGAGCTGAGTTTGAATTTCAGTTAAGTTCATTGCATTCACTTATGTCCTAAAACCCTTGGGAAAGGCACAAATCCATCACTTCTATCTTTCTTCTTATTATGGATGCTTATTATAGCTGGCTTGGTGATACCCTGGATGTTATCACGCAATACTTTGCGATGACGCTTAGCGCCTCCTTTTCCCAAACCTTTTCCTTGGTTGGCAACCAGTCTACCACAGAAAGCAATGGCAACCTACTGCAGGATAATCTTCTGCCCAGTCAATCATGTCTCTTTCGAGACATGATCGCCCAAGCGTGTATCACGTATGGCACTTAACTGACTGATTAGGAGAAATGGTAGAGTAAAGGATTGTGGCCCAGATTGAGGAATCAGAAAGCTGAGTTCAATACATTCAGTTATGTGCTAATACCTGTAGTAAAATATGAATCCATCTCTTGTTTTCTTATTATGTATGCTGATTAGTAGGAATGGTAGAGCAAACATTTGTGGCTCAGATTGGTCAATCAAAAAGCTTAGTTCATTACTTTTGCTTATATGCTAATACCCTTGGGAAACTAGGACCCCATCTCTTTTTTCTTTATTATTATTATTATTATGTATGCTTATGAGAAAGAATACTAGAATAAAAGTGTGGCCCAGATTGAGGAATCAGAAAGATGAGTTCATTACATTCACTTATGTGCTAATCACCTCAGAAAAGGTATGAATCCATCTCTTTTTTCTTTCTTATTATTAGGTATGCTTATTAGCAGAAATGGTAGTGTAAAAGATTTTGCTCAGACTGAGGAATCAGCAACCTGCATTCATTACTTTCACTTATGAGCTAATATTCTTGGGAAAGTATGAATCCATCTCTTCTTTCTTTCATATTATTATGCATGCATATTAGGACGAATGGTAGAGTAAAGGATTGTGTCTGATAGAGGAATCAGAAAGCTGGGTTCATTACATTCATTGATGTGCTAATACCATTGGGAAAGGTATTCCACATCTCTACCACAGGTGGCTCTAATTTCTTATTATTATTAGAGGAATGGCTGAGTAAAGAATTGTGTCTCAGATTGAGGAATCAGAAATTCGAGTTCATTACATTCACTTAGGTGCTAATACCCTTGGGAAAGGTATGAATTCATCTCTTCTTTCTTTCTTATTATTATGTATACTTATTAGGAGGAATGGTAGAGTAAAGGATTGTGTCCCAGATTGAGGAATCAGAAATTCGAGTTCATTAAATTCACTTATGTGCTAATACCCTTGGGAAAGGTATGAATTCACACACTAACAAATAACACCAATTCCACAACAGTTCCACAACAGTATATAAACACACAAATATTGAAAAATATCAGCAGAAAACCCAGACAAACCCTGATGAGTGAATGCATTTTTACACCTTCACAAAACTTCAAAGTCAGCATGATGGAAGTCATGACGATCAGTTAAGTGACAATTTTTTTCAATACTAATTCTATTAATGCTCTATCTCCATTTCTGATATCAAGCACTTTATTTCAAAGCCTGCTTGCTTTAAATGGTTTTCTACCAGTAAACCACTGAAAACAGTTTTGTCTTACAACTTAACACTATATACATATCTTCTCTAATTTACACATGACTCTTTAATTATGAATTGAATTCTCTTAGCTACTGGCATGTGTATACACCGTATGTTATAACACCTGCCAGCCAATAGCTTAGGGGTAGACTCTCTGACTGATACCAAATTGGTCAAGTTTCAATCTTGGCTGGAAGCAAACAGATATCTAGCCACACTGAATTTATTATAGCAAAGAAATATATATATATATATATATATATATATATATATATATATATATAGGAAAGAATATTAAAACGTTTTGAGTTTGAAAATGGGTTTTTTTGACAGTATTTGTTTATTTCTACTATTTCTAAAATCATTTGTTTCTGATGAAGGACCGAGGGTGGTCTGAAATATAAAATATAATAGTAGAAATAAACAAATACTGTTAAAAAACAGATTTTCAAACTCAAAACGTTTTAATATTCTTTCCTATACATATTAAGACAGTATATGTGGATCATCACTATGCTATATATATATATATATATATATATATATATATTGTTGAATAATGTAGACATATTGTATCTACTTATTTTTATATTGATTCTTTCAAGTTGTGGAATTAGTGTTTTGTTATTGAGTTTTAAGGTTAGCTATACTAGCAGTATAGCCCGGCATTGCTCAGGTGTAATGAAAGCTTTAAAACTAATCTGTGGTCCTAAAGAATATTTGTGTGAAGTTTGGTGAGAATCAAATAAAAATTGTGGATTTGTATAAAGGACAACCAGACAGATAAACAGACACACACACACACAAACATCTTGCTTTTTATATGTATGTATTATCGATTTTCTGAACTATTGTAACAACTGCAACCTTGAAACTTCTGAATATCGTTTCTTATGTCTTTGTCTATGAGTGTATCAAATTTGATTAAAATCAGACCACTCCTTCTATAACCCAATTTTTTCGATTATCGATTTTCCATATTTATCGGAGGTACCTTGACACAAAACCTAGCTAAGAACACTCGCAGACGCTTATAGTACAACTGTGTAAATTTTCAAGAAAATCGTTTCAGCCGTTACAGAGTCTATAGGTAATGGACACACACACACACACACACACACACACACACACATACACACAGACAAAGTTCCATTTATAAATAAGTTTAGATTTACAGATAAATGTGCTTAATATCCAAGATAAAGTTTGTGTAATTATAAGAGTGCTCACCGAGTCCTTAAGATTGCATTCTAGCATGAAACAGACTGCCACCACTCGGTTTTGACCTCAGTGTCCATTTATGTATAATTGTGGGATTTTGGATATGCAAGTAGCTGAGCAGCGATCAGTGTCAAAAGTGGAATTGATGAGCTAGGTTCAAATTTCAGCCTAGACTGTTGCATTCACTTTCACACAAATATTTTGAGAAAGGTATATATCCATCTCTTCTACTTCGAGCTATGGATTAAATAGCAAGATTGATTTAGCTCTCTAACCTTAACCAGGTATCAATCTAAGAGAATGAACATTTTTGAATTCTGAAACTGTTCTGAATGTAATGGGAAATAACTCCATTTTCTTTTTAAAAGAATTTATGTCAATTTATTAATAGTAAGAAAAAACAATCTGTGGAAATTGATGTTTGCCTACATTCTAAAGGTACATGAAGTTACAAAAAAATAGGTTTTAATGTCAAGTAAATATAATAAATATGGTTACTAGACAGAACATTGAAACTGTCTCTTTATGGTGTTAGGCTATGTGTGGGATTGGTAGGAACGCATCATGTGAGTGGCTATCCAGAGTGATTACTGTTCCAAGTGCCTTTATCTGTAGTTGGTTAAATCATAGGATTGTTACTATCCAATAACTGAAAGCTGTACTAATTAGTGTCATTTACTTTAGTCTGATCTCTCATAAGATCTGAAGCTGATCTTCTCTTAATATAATCTCAGCTGATATTTATCTCATTTAGCCATCTGTCAGCCCATTTATATTTATAATGGTTTGTTTTATTTGCAATAGTAGGTGGAGTTGTACAATAGGAAATGCAACTAGAAATTAGCATTTTTTTGTCTAAAATGTATTTTTGTATTACTGTAGATTAAGCACTCCTGTTAGTTAGGTGCCATATGTGATACACACGTTGGGCGATCATGTCTCGAAAGAGACATGAATGACTGGGCAGAAGATTATTCCGCAATAGGTTGCCATTGCTTTCTGCGGTAGATTGGTTGCCAGCTAAAGCAATAGAACCCAATCTGTTCTATTATTCAAAGCATAAATGGAGGGAAGAGACAGATTAATATGTTTTCCTAGGGTATTTGTGCAAAAGTGAATGCAAAGGATTCAACTGGGATTCAAACTCAGCTAGTATAGGCATTGTGGTGCAGTAGATATTGACTTGGGATGACAAATCAGGAAGCCGAGTTTGGATTCCGGTTGAATTCCTTGCATTCACTTATACATAAATACCTTTGGGAAAGCTATGAAGCCATCTCTTCCCTCCAATTATGGGTTAAATAATAGGACAGATTGGGTTCTATAGCCTTAGCTGGTAACCAATCTACCACAGAAAGCAATGGCAACTGACTGCGGGATAATCTTCTGCCCAGTCAGTCATGTCTCTTTTGAGACATGATTGCCCAAAGCATGTATCACATATGGCATTTAACTGACTGAAGCACTCCTGGATATGTTTTTGCTATTAGATTGGTGTCTAGGTTTCACCCTTTTACTGTAAAATTTGTTAAATGTAACCACCTCTTGTACTGTAAGAGTTTCTTTTCTTGCACCTCTTTTTGTGAAACACCCTACCATTCTTCCTTGATAGCTACAATCTCCAAAAAATTTAAACGCAACATCAATTGCCATCTCTCTATTTGATTCTCATCTTTCTCTTATCCTTTCCTTGACACGCCGTGTACATTGTTTTTCTCTCACTGTAACTCCCCTGTGCACCAGTGGTGTTCCTGCTTTGCTTTCCAAGCAAGGCAGAAAATATTATTAAAAAATATGTAAATATAAAAAAGAAACAATTTTATTAAATTTTATAAAAGTTAACAGTGTTGATTTTTTATATATTTATTATCTGAAATGCTTAATCTAGAGTGAAATAAAAAAATTGAAACAGCTGTTCATTTCTAGTTGTTGTGTTAATTTTACAACTCTGATAGCTATTCACTTACATAAAGCTGAATATATATTTGATATCTGCTATATACAAAAAATATGATGTATCTTTTGCAGAAGATATCTCTTAGCGACTCTTCAACCAGAGAGTTTAAAATGACACCAGTTTTAAGTACCTCCTGTATTTGGGCATATAACCAACACAGCTCCGTAAGAAGCACAACAAATTCTACAATGTATTTATTGTTCTATTTGTACTGTAACATGCTAATGTTCACAACACTTACCTAACACAAACCAGAGATTTTTCCATGACTATTTCACATGCATTTTAGGATGCGTGTGCTGCCTGGATATTTACTATCAACCATATCTGTCAAAATCTAGGAAGGTGCTTTGGGCAACACAAGGATAAATGATGGAAGTCAGAGGAGAATTTTGGGAACATTGAAAAGGAAGTGAAGGGAAACATCTATGTGAAGGAATAACGAAAATGAAGTGCTGGACACTATGATGGATACTATTTGGATAACTGGGTAAATACTGTAAGGATCTGCAAGAAGACGTAATGACAAACATTGATAAATTGAAAAGGAGGAACACGAAGGAAGAAGAGAATGTTTGAAAAGTAGCTTTCTATGTTTTAAATTTATTTTCTTTCTTAATCAGTGCTTTGAAATTAATTCAAGATTTGATTATTTATGTCATATATAGTTACGGATTCATTCATTCAGTTACGTGCCATATGTAATACACACTTGGGCGATCATGTTTCAAAAGAAACATATGACCAACAAGGCAGAAAATTTTCCCACAGTAGGTTGCCATTACTTTTTTGCAGTAGACTGGTTGCTAGCCAAGGCTATAGAACACAATCTCTCCTGTTATTTAGCCCATAACTGGAGGGAGAAGTGATGGATTAATACCTCTCCCAATGGTATTTGCATGTAAGTGAATGCAATGAATACAACTGAAATTTGAACTCAGATCTCTGATTTCTCATTCTGAGCCTATGACCAACACACATCTGGATTATTCTGGATTATGAGTTTTATATCACTTGATTATAAATTACACTTTTAAATTTAAAAATAGAATGCTACTTTTCTGTAGAGAAAAGAATGAAGGATAAAAGTTAAAAGAAATGTAGGGAGAGAATAAAAGCCTGAGTGGAGAGATAGAAGGATGTAGGGAAAGATGAGAATAAAGGAATTACTGAGGGTGAGTAGAGGAAAAAGATAAAAAGAAAGAAGAGATAGGTAGATGAAATGAGTAGGAAAAGAGAGAGAGAAAGAGAGAGAGAGAGATACACGGGTGTGACTGGGTTAGAAATACAGAAACAGGGGTCACCAAAAGGCCACAGTCACATTAATATTATTTGATGAAATTACCACTTGGTTAATGTTGGTAGCATGGGGATATAGTCGTCTGCCCCACTGCAATTTGAAAACACAATCAAGATGAAAAACGGGTCAATGTTCATGATTCAAAAAAAAAAAAAATGAAGATGACAATGAAAATGAAAAATGAAAATTCAAAATGTAATAACAAAGATAAAGGCAAGATAATGAATTACAAATGTAAAACAGATTGTTATATTTTTCAGTCACAGTTTGAATGATGTTGAAGTATGAGTGGGAACGATAGTTTGCAAAGGATGATGGGAAATTACATTTGGATGTAGCAAATTTATTGATGATAAACTGATGAATATGAGTTGATCTATGTATATCAACTCATGTTCTATCTATCTGTTTATACAGGGGTTCTCAACCAGAGGAGATTTAGCCCCAAGAGGGAATTTTCAGGATTTCAGGATGTTTTTTAGTAGCTGAATTTCACTAAGAACTGAATCTTTATGGAATGATATTCATATAACTCCATCTATGATTTCTGCTATCATTTCTAAACTAAACCCTCCCAAAGTATGTGGATTTGATGATATCCTTGCAATAGTCATAAAGAAATGTGCTATGGAATATCTTGTTTTCTTTAAACTCAACAATAAATGCTTTGCTTCTTTTTGCTTTTCTGCTTGTTGGAAATTCTTTTGTGTAGTTCCATTCTTTAAGAATTCAGGCAAACTATATTCTTTTGTGTAGTTCCATTCTTTAAGAATTCAGGCAAACTATATTCTTTTGTGTAGTTCCATTCTTTAAGAATTCAGGCAAACTATATTCTTTTGTGTAGTTCCATTCTTTAAGAATTCAGGCAAACTATATTCTTTTGTGTAGTTCCATTCTTTAAGAATTCAGGCAAACTATATTCTTTTGTGTAGTTCCATTCTTTAAGAATTCAGGCAAACTATCTGATTCTTCTATTGACACATTAGCCTTCTACGTCTTCTTGGGTTGGGTTATTGGATTTTATGGCATGTCAACTCCTATTTGGGTCATTTTATGCCAAGGCTTTGTTTATTTATGTATACAGAGTAGTTATTTTGTATAAAAGGTTGGGAGGTTGTAGGTTTTATAATCTGTTTTTCTTTTGTTTTTTTTCTTTATAAATTACTTTATCTTGTGATTGTTTCTGATTGGATATCTGCATACCCACATGTATGCATGTGCATATATGTGTATACACACATGTACACATTTACATACATATACAATATTTGAAAGTATTATATTTTGTTGAGGATCTTGATTTCTTTGAGAAAGTTGTATATTTCATCTGTGTCTGTATTTTTAAAAATTTCTTTTAAGCTTTTTCCATTGAAATATTTTTGCCTTATTTTAGTTATGGTTTTACATTCCAGTAGGATATGTTTTATTGTAATTAGGCTTCCACAACTGCATTTTGGTGGATTTGTCTTTTTTAATATATAAGAGTGAGTTAAGTATGTGTGTCCTATATGCATTCTAGTTATGATGACTTGTTTTTTCCGAGTGTTTCCAAGATTTTTTTCCAAATTTTCCTATTTTAGGTTTGATTTGAAATAGTTTATTTCCGGTTTGATTAGAAGCTCTAATTGGTTTGTGAGGATTGAAATAAAGACAAAATTAAAATAAAATAAAAAAACAAATGCATTAATAATCTTCCAAGAGGCCACTAACAGGAAAGATTGTCTGCACATGCTTGAGAGAAAAGGGTGCTTCTTGGCGCTAAATAGTAACCGAGGAATCTCAACCTTCTTAGCTGGGTCTATCAATGAGATAAAACGCATCTTTTGCTTGGAAAGTTTTCCCCTTTGATATATCCTGAAAAGGGATATATATATTATTCAAAGTAGCTAAGTGGTTTTGGCAAATGTAACTGGGTAGGACAATCTAGCAAGTAACTGTAAGGGACCAGTACTCATTGTAGTTGTATGCAGTATGCTTAGGTGTAGTCTTATGCAACAGGCGTAGTCAATAAGCGTTCCAATAGGCATAGTCTTAGGCATCCCCACCTTAGTCTGCATTTATGGCTGACACCAGCCAATCATATTACTGTGAGGGGGATCCAAGGTGTATGCATATTCATTACATCTCTGCTTCATGAATAAAAACCAGTCCTACATATTCCAAGTATATCTGTCTCCTACTTTTTTCCTTTGCCTATTTATTTCAGCAACAAAAGAAATTCAAGAAGTATTGGGTGCTTATGTGAAAGAACCCAAAAAACCAACCCCAGCAATTGCTATAACATCCATAGGTTAAGCAGCTCCACCTCACAAGGTCTTCTTTCAGATAAGAAATATGGCTTTCACTTCTCTAAGTCAACTTCTGATACATTAATTGATACAATTATTGCTGAAAAAGTCTATCAAGGTAAAGCTCTGGTTGTTGATTTAGATATCTTAAAAGTATCTGGCAATATTTAGTGGGCTGGTCTTTTTCACAAGTTGAAAGGTTATCAGATTTTTGAACTGATTCAGTCTTTCTTATCAAATTGTGAAAATTAGAATTGTTTTGAATGACCACTCTTTTAGATATTTTTGTAATAAATGCAGGTGATCCCCATGGTTCTATCTTTTGAACTACATAGTTTCTAATTTTCATAAATGATCTTCCTAATGTCATCAATTCTCAACTCAGCATCTATGCTGATGACACAACTATTTTGTTAATTTTTTTTTTTTTTTGTTAAGTTTTCATTATGTGTCCAAGAGATTACTGCTGTATTTTCCTGATTCTCAGTGGAAGTGTTCCTTTGGTTGCCATTTTCTCTAAAATTTCCTTGTTGCTTACTAGTTCCATCTATGGAATTTACAGTATCCTTCTGTAGAACCACATTTCTGCTGCCTCTAGTTTTCTCCTTGTCCATGGGGAGATTTTTCAGCATTTACTGTAATATAAGAAGATGGAGAACACAGAGAAATCCAACATTTTTTTTGCTATTTCTAATGAATTTTTTCCATTTGTCAGAACCTTGCTTAGTTTTTTGGAATGATTCTTTTACTCATCTGCTACAACATTTTCAATCCTCTGTTAAAACACATACACATCCCAGGAATGTAAACTTCTCTGTTTATATCTTCAATTCATAACTCATATCATGGGATTTTTCTCTTGCTGAAGACCACACTTTCTGTCTTCTTGAAGTCAATCCTTTTTTCTTGCTTTCTTTTATCACCATATCTAGGAAGTCCTGTAGCTTTCTTTCTGAGTTGGTTGTCAATAGATTGTCATCTGCAATACACCAGAGGAGAAGACGCATCCTGGTCACACGCCCTTTTCTATTTTTGTTTCACTAATCAATCCATTTTTTAAATGTTTGCTCCCAGTAAAAGTTCTATATTATTCCAGCATCTTTTCTAAATGCATCTAGCTTTCCTAGCAGTTCAACTTAGTCAAGTTTACTGTGTAGATTGGTCAGATTAAAGGGAAGTAACTCTAAAAGAACTTTTGAAATAATGTGGTTTGGATATGGGTCAGTTTAATTGAATTGCAATAAAAAAAAGATACAAAACACCATCATGTTAAATACAGATTATTATTATTATTAGAGCAATATCTAACATTCGTAAGAAACTATACTTCAGATGATCACTGTTTCAATATAATGCAATTATTTTCTATAATTTTATCTAATAAACAATTTTTTAAAATCCCTTCAGTGTAATACTCGAGGGAATGATCTACAGTTATTATTTTAGTTGGCTATTATATTCTGTTATTCGTATGACATAAATTGTTTTGTTTTTATATTTCGAGGTGAATAGTTGCATCAATTTAAAAAGACGATGATTGGTTGATAATTAAATTCTGTATATGAATTTTCATTAAAAGGTTAAATAAAATATGGTTTTTATTAATTTCAGATTAGTTTATCTTTCATCTTATATTTCTTATTTTAAGATTGTATTAAAAAGCAACAAAGATAAAATGAAATACAGAGACTAATCAAAATTGGTCTAAAATTAATAAATAATAAAAATTCTTCATCTCAAAAAAAAAAATGATTGTACTGTTCCCCATCCTGAAATAAATGTTATCTCTTCATACTGCCAGGAAACAGCTTTCATTTTTTGTGATGTTACTAATTTTAAAGATGATTGACGTGACCTGTATTTCTGCCATATGCCATGTGTGTTTTTTTTAGTTTTTATTTTGACAAAAATAACTATTATTTTTTTAATAACCTGATGAGAACAATTTTGTTTTTGTTAGTAGGAACAGTTTTTGTTTAAAAAGTATAGAAGTGCCATTACTAGAAAACTATTTTCTTTTTTGCATCAAAGCAAAAAAAAAAAAAATGGAAATAACTTTTAATTGATTCTTTTACATCTGCTACATCCAAAATTTGCACCTAAAATTTTTCAGTTGGTGCATACTAAAAAGAGAACAATGACATTGGGAAAAACAAAAAAAAGAAAAAACAAAAAAAAAAGAAAGAAAAAGATCAGTATAATTTTTAACAATTTTTTGCAATGAAAAGACTTGATTGAGAAGCTGAGAAATTCACATGATTCTGAGATGGAAAAAGAAATTATAGCGAAATCACTCATAATAAGACAAAAAAGTCCAAAATTTAGATCATCAACATGAAAAGGCAAGTGAAATATAAAGCTCAAAAAAAAGTCTTGCTATTAAGAAAAGGACGTGTTAAAATGCTTGAAATAGGCTTTTTAATATAAAATCATTTATTATTATTTTTTTAACAGAAATAATGCTTGAATTGATTCAACAGTACAAAAATATAACAATTTATTGATATAAAAACATGAATGGCAAAGAATGACAATGAAAAAAATACATATCAAACACCAATACTTAATGTTAATACATAATGTTAACATGCACATGAAACATATTTTATCAGAAATTCCAGACTTCATTTTGCTACATGAATATTTATAAAACAACGGCTTCAATAGAAAAGTTATATGACAAAATAAACAAGTATAATAATTGACTAATGTTACAGATTTAACTTTTTATTTATTAATGAACAATGAAAAATGTAGATAGACATTGTAATAATCACTCAGATTTTAGAACAGGCAGTTTTTTTCAGTGTTTCTTTCTAATTACAAATGTTAAATAATCATATACACTATAGGCCAAAAAGTTTGGTGCCACACTCTAGATT
The DNA here is from genome assembly GCA_037127315.1 of Ascarosepion bandense. NCBI lineage: Eukaryota > Metazoa > Mollusca > Cephalopoda > Sepiida > Sepiidae > Ascarosepion > Ascarosepion bandense. The sequence continues at coordinate 1,101,218 of JBBBDQ010000575.1, forward strand.
TTGAATAGTTGCCTAAAAATTGAAAGTTGCATGCTTTTTAAAAACTAATTCACTAGTTCATTTCAGGCCAGAGAAACTGTTCTATACTGAAGGGTTATATCATATATTCGATAATAATAATAATAATAATAATATCTAATTAATAAATTAATGATATTAATTATAATAATATTTATAATATTTAATTAATATTAATAATATTAATAATAATAATAATAAAAAAATGAAATTAATCCACAGAAAGCTTTCTTTAATTTGAGGTCTTTTTGTTTAATCTATCTTGATGGCTAATAGTATTCTTCAGACAAGGCAGATTTAAAACTTTAAATATCAATTCTCTAGAAAAAAATGGATGCCATGCATTAAAAAGTTTCAGTATCCAAGTTTAATTAAACTAAAGAGAGAATGAAACTTGATAATTATTAAATCCAATCCAAGAAGTGACTCAAACTTTTGTTCTATAGCATATATATGTATATATATATATATATATATATATATATATATATAGAGAGAGAGAGAGAGAGAGAGAGAGAGAGAGAGAGAGGGAAAATAAATATAATGAACTAAGTAAGATGTAAATGGAAAGTACCTAAAACAAAAACATTACTAATACAAAACCTGTAAAAAAGAAAACAGGCACTTACCTTAACAAAAGTTTTTAGAATTAAGAAACCCAAAATGGGAAACCAAATTAAGACCTAGTTGGAACAATACCAATATCCAAGAATCTTAATCTTAGATCTTAATTATTAAAAAGATTGCAGCTTGTGTGAAACTCCGAGTCCTGCTTGTAGATGGGTCCCTACATGGATTCTTGGTTGTTCTTATATATATATATAAGAACAACCAAGAATCCATGTAGGGACCCATCTACAAGCATATATATATATATATATATATATATATATATATATATATATATATATATATATATATATATATATATATATATATATAAAAGATTTGTACCAAGAGAAACAACAAATTGCCTAAAACAATACTTATGTCATTGTGTGAACCTGAGGAACCTTTTGGCCAACACTTTTCAAAGGTCTTCATTGGCGTTATTGTTAATAATAAAGTTGAACACAGGAAAAAACAACAAAAAGTTTACTTACAAAAATAAGGGCTATCCATTTGGGTAGCCCTCAACAGTCCATAAAAACAACTCAGGTGGTTCTGGAATCAGTGATAGGTCAGCATTTGCTTGACAATCAAAAGTGTGCTTCTCGGTACGAGGACACAGTTTTCTGTCCTGCACAGTGTGATTATTCATTAGAATCATATCTGGTTATTTTAAAAGTATTTTCTATAACTTAGTAATTATATTGTGCTTATTTTAAATAAATTTTCTTCAGTTGCATAAGTTCTAGTGCAATGGATATCAGCTCAGAATGAGAAATTAGAGAGCCAAGACTGAATTCCAGTTGAATTCGTTACATTTACATATGCACAAATACCCTTGGGGAAAGGTATGAAGCCATCTCCTTTCCCTACAGCTTTGGGTTAAGTAGCAAGTCAGATTGGGTTCTATAGCCTTAGTTGGCAACCAGTCTACCACAGAAAGCAGTTTTCCGTGGGAAAATCTTATGCCTAGTCACTCATGTTTTGAAGGAGACATGATTGCCCAAGCGTATATCATGTATGACATTTAACTGACTGCTTGAGTAAATAAAATGACTGAGCTTGCCTCTCACTTAACAGGTTGGTTTAAAATAAACTGTTATAGTAAAATGAAAAATGGCTATTCTCTTAGTTAATTTCTAGAATTAATTTAAACGCAATGTAATCCATATATTATAAAGATCAATTCAGTGAAAACTATGAGCAAGAAATACTCTTTTCCAAGTAACTGATCATAAGGCAATTAACATTTCATAGAATCTTGGCATGTAGCAGTAATCAAAAATTGACAAAATTAACTCTTTTCTTTTAAGTGATGGGTTCTATATTTAGATGAAAACTACAATATTTTATCCTCAAAGAGTAAACATTAAAGTATTAATATAATTTATAAAATTCTATTAAGCCATTTGCTAGGAACTGAATACTATATTTGGTATTAATCTAACTGATCTGGCACTTAGAATACAACCTTAAACCTATAGGTCTTAAAAACATCTAGAATAGATCCTTACAACTATAGGACTTAGAACCACCTAGAATAGAACCTTACACCTATACGTCTTAAAACTACCTAGAATAGAACCTTACACCTATAGGTCTTAAAGCCACAATAGAATAGAACCTTACACTTATAGATCTTAGAACCACCTAGAATTGAACCTGACACCTATAAGTCTTATAACCACCTAGAATAGTTATAGACATAGATATTAAAGTAGAAATATATATATGAGGGTGGACTGAAAGTTATTTTACTTAGAGGTCCTAGAACCACCTAGAATAGAACCTTACACTTATAGGTCTTAGAATGGAACCACATAAAATAGAACATTGAACCTATAGGTCTTATAAACAACTATGATAGAACCATACTCCTATAGATCTTAGAATAGAACTACTTAGGAGAAGACCTTATTCCTATAAGTTCACTAAATTATCACTAAGCTATAATTGTTAATGCAAATGGTTTTCTTAGGCATGGCTTTTAATTCTATAGGAAATCTTTTCATTAAATCTGGTCAAATTTTTAAAATGGTTAAATTTTGAAAATTCAAAATTGAACCATTTAAAAAAAATTGCCATGGCTTTGCTTATTAAAACATGTATCACAACTGACAAGGATTTAATTTAGGAAAAAATATTTTAAGTGACTATTACAATGCATATTTACTCTTTTTGTTTATGTGTAGTTTTGACAATTAAGATATTGATCTCTCAGGGGATAACCAATGCAACAACAGTGAAAAAAAAAAAGAAATAAAAAGAAATGATGCAGACATGTATGGCTATATCAAGATAGACTACTGACTTCAATATAGATCCATTTATTATTATTACAAAGCTGCAAATGATGTAGGGTATATAGAGTTATATCTACAGCTATGTATCTATCTACCTAGAGATAGATACATAGCTGTAGATATAGATATTAAAGTAGAAATATATATATGGGGGGTGGGAATGAAAGTTATTTTACTGTAATATTTTATTAACATATTAACATGTTAATGGGAAGATTTATTCATAGTTAAGGTTTTAAATTCCATTTAAATTCCAGGTTTTGTTCTTTGAAAAGTTTTATCCTTTTCAAGATGATAAAAAATTATGGCAGTTATTGCATGCCAATTAAGTTTAGAACAGATAATGTTTTTATGTAAAGTGGCTATCATCAGTAAAAAAGGATGACTTATTAAAAGCAGGCTAAAAATATGGTTTCTAAAAAAAAACATTCCAATCATTTTTCATTTAAATTGGAATATAACACAAGAAGACTTTATCTTATTGAAATATAACAATGTTAACTATTAATAAAATAATATTATGGTAAAGTAACTTCTGATGGAGGTGGTGAGGGACCCACCCTGTATATATCATTGATATAAGACAAAACCAATCAATATACCAATTACTGGCACCTTACATTAACCGATTAGTGTGTGTGGGGGAAGAATGTATATATATATATATACATATATATATATATTTCTACATATTTTGCTAATGTTTTATTAAGGGTAAAAAATAGAGGCTCTAAGGTTTTGAAATAAAATAAAAAATAAAATAAATAAAAATGAAATAAAAATAGATAAAAAAAAGAAAAAAATATAATAAAATAAACAACAGAAATTAGGGGTTTATTCCCCCTAGTTACTTTTTTTTTATTTTAAATTGTCCGGACCAAACTCTCCTTTATAGTAACAAATATGACAGATTGTAAAATTTAAGATATTGTTTTGAATTAATATTTTTGTAATACTTGTGAATGAGTTTGAATAATTTGATGTTTAAAAACTCAGTTTTTATTTCATCAATATTAAATGATTTATACTTTTACAAACTGCGAGAGTATATCACTTCTTTTTGTTAGATTATTAGCCAGAACTCTTGAAACATTCTTATTTGTTTGTTTTAAAAAATAGAATCCTATAAAATGTAAATTCTATAAAAGTAAGTAGGGGTAAAAAACTAGTAAGAAAATTAGTATTTAAAAAAATAAATAGTAAAAATTAGCTTAAAATAATTGTCTTCTTCTAGGTACTGTATCTTTTCAGGATGTGGGCAATCGTGACTCTCCACTACTACCTATCCTAAGTATCTTTTAGTAAATTTTGTCTTTCCTACTCTCTGTTCTATCTTTCCTAATCTCTGTTCTGATAATCATTTATATCAGCTCATTAGGTAGGTTATTTCCTGTTTTCTGTCTTCTATGCCTTGTGAGTATCAAATTTTTCCAGGTCACATTTCTTTGTTATATACCTTAGAAATTTCAACTGCCTCTTTACTGATTTTGTATATACATGTCCTTTTTGTATTTGTCTATATTTCAGAAATTTACACTATTTACATTATTTGAACTATTGTCCTCACCTTGGTTGCCATTTGTACAACGTTTTGGCTGTTGTATGCCTCAGCTCTCTTCAGGTGCTAGGAACCTTGAACTAAGCCCCCTATTACGATCACCTTGGTATACCATTCCTACTTCTTGCATGAAGCCTCCTCCAGTATTCATGTCATCTCCCTCCAACCCAACCCTTCAAGTCACCTGTTCACCAGAACCAACCAACGTCCACATCCACTGGGTCATGTGCACTTAAGTGAATGTGGATATTGGTTAGTTTTTGTGACTTGGCCTAAGGAGTTGTGAGTTTGGTGCTGAGCTGCAGCAGCGATGAATGAGTGACTTGGAGGGTTGGGTTAGAGAGAGACGACTCAGGAATATCAGAGGAGACTTCATGCAGGGAGTGGGAATGGTATACCCCTGTAATCATAATAAAGTTTTCGGTTTGAGGTTCCTAGCACCTGAAGAGGGGTGGAGCATGCAATGGCCAAAACACCGTACAAATGGCAACCAAGATGAGGACAATAGTCCGAATAATGTAATTAGTGTGTCCTTTTTGTTTCCATTTTCCCCTCAAACTTTGTTGTTGAGTCTATATTTAGTCCAGGTTATTCTCACATTTCTATTACCTTAAGTCTCTTCTGCATCTGTGAGAAGATGGTCCAGCTTTCACTGCCATATTTTTTTTTTTTAATCTTATCACCCCAAGCAAGGCGATAATGCCACTGATGTGAAGGGGGCTACGTAATAGTGAAAAGACTGGAAAAGAGAAAGCCGGAAACGACATCCTAAACAGGGAAGAAGGGATGAGCCTCTTAACCTGTTCAATAGACGTGGGTGGAGTGTGAACTGGGCGATAGATAGATCTATCTACTCCAATTGAAAAAAAAAACAAAGTGAGAAGATTGGAAAAGAGAAAGCCAGAAATCACATCCTAAACAGGGAAGAAGGGATGAGCCTCTTAACCTGTTCAATAGACGTGGGTGGAGTGTGAATCAGGCGATAGATAGATCTATCTAGTCCAATTGAAAAAAAAAAACAAAGTGAGAAGATTGGAAAAGAGAAAGCCGGAAACGACATCCTAAACAGGGAACAAGGGATGAGCCTTTAACCTGTTCAATAGACGTGGGTGGAGTGTGAACCGGGCGATAGATAGATCTATCTACTCCAATGTATATAGGAGAACTGATATTACATAATAGTTCAGTACACTTTTCTTTATTTCTAATAAAATTTTCCTATTTCTTAATACTTAGCTTAGCTTTTAGGAGGCATGTAAAGAGTAGCTAAGTGCATATTTTTATTGTTTTCACTAGTATTTACTTCCTATTGATTTTACTTGCTTTTTCTTGCAGTAGACTAATTCTATAGTTGTGAGTAAACAGCACAGATTGGAAATGAAGATTACTTGACTGGCAAAACTAGATTTGCGAACAATTTTTATTTAGCTCTTTCTATGCATTGTTGAGCTTAGAAGGCAAAGACAATGGCATTTTTCAATTATATTGCGTATTGTAGGGATTATCTACCCTGTGGTGTGCCAAGACACCCATTAGGTAGTTCTGTTTCAGTACTATAAAAGAATGAATTTAGTTCTTGCATCCTTTTTTTTATTTTAGAATGCAGTTGGTAGTTGACTTGTCTAGTCTTCCTTTTTCAGAGGACTTAGTCAACAAGCCAGATGCTGCATCTTCTGTATGCACACACACACACACACACACACACACACACACACACACACACACACACACACACACACACTTGCATCTTTCTCTTTTCCAATCTTTTCACTCTTTTCTTTTTTATTATCTTTTTCAATTGGAGTAGATAGACTAAACTATCACCCGGTTCACACTCCACCCCCGTCTATTGAACAGGTGCTCGGGGTGATATGATTAAAAAAAAAATTATAAATGTTTTTCTTCTTCTTTTCATATGTATGTATACACATTAATATATTTTCTTCTTTTTGTGAGTTGTTTTATCTGTTATATGAAAATACATAAAAATATCTGTGTTGAAAGTTATTCATGAAAATGTTGAATTCAATTTCTTTGGTGATTTTCTATATTAACTTTGTTCCACTGCAAACCTGTAGACCTATAATTCTCTCCAGATAGAATATCTGCATTATCTACAAGAATTAAATTAAATAAAGATTGCTATATATATATATATATATATATAAAGTTTAAATCTTAAAAACAAAAAAAAATGTTTCAAGATGTTAGTTAACACCCTAGCAATATTATATTATACAATGTCTCATGGAGATTGTCTGAAAAATGTTACCATAATGGGAAATGCCAAGTCCGTGAAGCAAACTCTAATAGCATAGAGCCAATGCATTTATGGAGGAGACTAAGGTAGCATCAGCATCTGTCTGGTGAAGCCAGCACTAGACAGAATGCCAATAATGTATTGCCTGGATAAGCAAATGGGCACCTAGACATTCATACAGGTACATTGATATCATGTGCATATATATATATATATATATATATATATATATATATATATATTTTACATATGTATGACATTATGGTATATAAATGTTGGTTAATTGAATTACAAAATGGAATAAAACTTCTCTGTAACACATTTTGTCCTTCAGTCTGACCCAGCCCTTTTAAAGGTTGAAAGAGGCTACAAAGAATTTTTTGCATTTTGTCAATCAATTATCCAATATATATATATATATATATATATATATATATATATATATATATATATATTTGTTTGGATGTGTTTGCTTGTGTGTTTGTGTGTCTGTGTTTGAGTAATGACAAAATCTGTACACACTTTGGTTGTTAGTAACTGCTTTGTGTCATTTTTTAAAATTCTTTTTTGAATAATGACATTATGTTAGAGAATCTTGAAATCTAACAGAAGTTATGTCAGAATGTTAGTCGAGAAATGCACTCTTGACTGAACCCATGGCAGAGCAATCTAATATCCTGGAGGTCCCAAACTTTCTATGACCCCAGACATGACATCACTGTAGAAGCATTCTGATGTGCAATACAGGGTGTGATGGTTTAATTGTTGCCATTTTATATTTTTAATTTCACTCAAATATGTTCTTTTCATATTGTTGACTTCACAGCATAGTAGGGTCAGTTGGGCACTCACTGTGAGAAAAAGAGCACCATGATGCAATTCACTCCACCAGAAATTAGGAAATGGCATGGTGTACTGCTTGGCATTCATGTCAGGAATTCTAATATGATCATTTCAGAATGATTGGGTGTTAATCCGAGGACAGTGCAGAGGATTTAGAAATAGTTGGATGAGTCCAGTGGTGATTCCAAAGGTATTTGGAGAGATCACTAGTGATGCTGACATTATACCTTCATTCTTCTTCCCACCTGGTATCAGACTCAATAAGGAGGCCTACATCAAGTGCTTTGGGAAGATAGTGATGACCTGGGTCAAGAGTATGGCTGCTGGAAGACCCTATGTCAGGACCCTGCACCATGCCACACAAGCAGGAGAACCTGGCTGTCAGACAATTTCTGCAACCACATCACCCCTTAGATCTGGCCACTTAACTCCCCAGACTACAACCCCCACCCTGATTATTATTTGTAGGATGTAGTTGCGCAAGAGACCAAAAAATCTTCCAAAGATGAGCTGAAGGTAAGGGTTATGATAACATTCAGAAACTTAAACAAGGAGACTGTCCAGAAGAGAAGCAGGAGATTCTGAAGTTGTCTGGAGGCTATGGTTGAAACTAATGGTGATTTTATTGAATAAATTTACTTTTTTGTATTTCAAGATATTTTGTGTAAGTTTGGTAAATAAATCTGTTAAAATTAGATGTCAGCATTATTTTCATGTATTTTATTTGCATAATTTAGACAACAATTTATCCATTACACCCTGTATCTGTTTAAAATAAATGGAAAAAAAAAATTTTTCCACTCAAGTTTGAATGTAAAACATGTTTTATGTTCAGCAGAATTTCACTAGGATTGTTTAAATTGTTAAATAAAATGTGTATATGTCCTTGAGAGACATGTCATGTATGTATGTATGTATGTATGTATGTATGTATGTATGTATGTTTATATATCTTGTTAACCAGTTTTTGGTCATAATTAAATTAGCCCAGTATACAGTTGTATTAAAAAGTGCTCAATACATATATAATGTGGATCTTTTGAAAATTTTTCATTTGAAAACCAGTTATTTCCGCAAAAATGGTTTCAATCTTTTGGTATTGTCAAGCAATTTATAATAACTGATTTTCCAATGTTTTCAAACATAAAATGGATTTTTATGAATACACATTTGAAACTTTAAAATAACTGAAGTTTTCAAAATCAGAGAGAAGTTTATTTATCTATATCTATATATATTTAATATTATAATAATAACATACTGCAATTTTTTTGTATTCAACTAACGTGGTCTGTTTAATTTTCTATTGTATTTGTTTAACTTTTGAATAAAGTATTGTGCATACAAGTCAAAACTGAGGAAATATATATATATATATATATATATATATATATATATATTCATCTGCAGAGACAGTCTTGTTTCACTGTATCACATCTTGTCAGTATGGTTAGACATCCGATTGCTTTTAGCCAGGATTGAAACCTGACTGAATATATATATGATACTTACACACAGATGCATAAATGTGCACACACACACACACACACACACACACACACACACACACACACACACACACTCATGAACTTCTTTTTCTTTCCTGTACTCATTATATACAGAAGTACAGAAGGGTAAATCTATTCACAGTACACACACATATATATCATCATCATCATTTATCCATCACACCCAGATGGTGCATAGGGCAGCAACTTTTTGTTGCTGTTTCTGTAACAAACTGCTTTTTACGGGGCCGGGTTGTTAGCCCTGCACCCAACCCCCAAACCTGGTGGACTGGTGGACCATTCTTGGTCCTTACATTTACAGCACTTGGTATTCCCAAATGGTCACCCATTTAAGTACTGACCAGGCTCAATGTTGCTTAACTTCAGTGATCGGACGGGAACCGGTGTATTCAAAATGATATAGCCGTAGACTATATATATATATATATATTTAGTTAAGGCTTATTCTTTATGTGACAGCAGAGTGTGTTTTTATTACTTCTCATGTTTCCTGTAAACAATGACTCCACTTTTGTATTAATGCCAAAGATGTTGATAATACATTGAAATATTCATATTTTTTCTTTTGTCTGTTTTAGCAGATATCTCTTTGCTAGCAAACATATTTATGATGATAAAAGTTATTTTGCATGCATTTAAATAGTTTTCTAATAAAGCCATACAAATATAAGTAACTGTATAAATTCAATTAAAAGCATGACTATTATTTATTCATTGCTGTCTAATTTTCCTTCTCTTTAATTGTACAATAGTAATAAATGCTTTCCACACCTGATGTAATTCTCAAGAATTTCAAATGACTTTCATTCTTCAAGGCTGTTATTGATACAATTTTCTACTATGAAAGAATTTCATACTAACTCACTAACTTTACTTGCTTTGAATATTACTGCCACATCTGGTCTGATTTACCTGTTATATATTGTGAGATTCTTGATAGAGAAGAATCTGCAATATTATTGATCTTGATATGGTATCTCTGCTTAAGCCACTTTCTCATCACTGTAATGTGGTGCCCCTTTGCTTTTTCTATAAATACTTTCATAGTAATGGTTCTGAGGAAGTTTTCTGCCTTTTATATAGACTTTATGAACTTAAGCACATTAGTTTCTGGTACAACTGATATCATCTCAGAATGAGGAATTAGAGATTCGAGTTCGAGTTCCAATTGAATTTGTTGCTTTCACTAATGTGCAGATACCCTTGGGAAAGGTATTAATCCATCTCTTTTCCCCTCAGCTATGGGTTGAATAACAGGACAGATTGGGTTTTATAGCCTTTGTTAGCAATCAGTCTACCGCAGAAAGATATGACAACCTACTGCATGATAATCTTCTGCCTAGTTCATCATGGTTCAAAAGAGACATGATAGCTCAAGTGTGTATCATGTATGGCACTGACTAGATTAGCAGCAACATCTTATCACTAATAAAAAAAAATCATATGATTTTTATGAAGTCCTAACCTTCAAATGGCATGTGACAAAATTTATGCCCAATTGGATTATTAGTTTACAAATTACACTTATTTAAGTGAAGCTACTGTTGCAAATTTTCAAAACAATAGAAAAATCTGAATTTTGTGTGTTGATAAATCATTGCTTTCTGATGGAAAAAGATACAATGGCTTGATAAGTGTTATTCAGACACTACTCTGTCAGAAACAATGATTAAACATGGCCGTACAGACACAAATGATGCTGAATGCTCAGGTTATCCAAATTTAGCAGTTGTCCCAGAAAACAAAACAAAAAAAAACAAAACCCACAAACTTATTGATTAACCAATGATTAATTAAAAATCTGCTGAAGCTGACAAAGCAAACCTCACTGTCGAGCTTGAAAAGGACCTCCAGTCCGTGGTGGACTGGGATAAGAAATGGTTTGTGAATTTTAATGCTTCCAAAACAAAGCTGCTATCTATTAACCATCACAGATAATCACTTCTACCCTCCATTAGCATGGATCAAGCTAGTCTCCCTGAAAGCAAAACACTGCGCCTCCTGGGGTTAACTCTCACAACAGACTTCAAGTGGAATGATTATATAGCATCCATAGCTAAATCTGCTGCTAAGAAGTCAGTTCTGTGTTGGACCAGAAAGTTTTTCTCGTCTGAAGCCATCCTGCACATATATAAATCTACCATCTGCCTGTATACTGAATACTGCTGCCATATCTGGTTGGGTGCTCCTGCTATCCACCTAGGTAACCTTGACAAAATCCAATGGAGAATCTGTAATGTAATTGATACTGACTTGGCAGATCAGATACAATCACTTTCTCACTGATGCAATGTGACTTCCCTGTATCTCTTTTACAAATACTTTCACGGCTTCTGCTCCGATGAACATAGCTCACTGGTGCCCCCTATATATGAATTTACTCAAGCCACAAGATTAGCAACTAGGTCCCACCCTTTCACTGTGAAACAAATAAAATGTAAATGCAAATTCTACTCCAGCAGCTTTTTTTCTTGAACTTCCTGCCTGTGGAATTCCCTTCCATTTACTTGCTTCCTCGACAGCTACAATCTCCAAGAATTTAAATGTAAAGTCAATAGTCATCTCCTATCTCAATAATATGCATCCTCTCTCTCATGCATCTTTCTCCGTCCACTCCACTCTCATCAGTATTCTCATCCTTCTCTTACCTACTTCCTGACACCCCCTATAACCTGTCACTCTTTCTCATAACTTTCCTTCTATGTAACCCCCGCAAAACAGTGGCAGTAAAATGCATTGCTTGGGGCGATATGATTATTAAAAAATCAAAAACAAGAAAAAACTCGTTTTGGCCAATTGTAAATTGAAGTTGCATGAGATAGCAGAGGAGTTGAACATATCAGAAGGCAGTAAATTTGCCATTTTGCATGAACATTTGTCAATGAGAAAGCTGTGTTAAAAGTGGGTGTCGTATTTGCTTTCAGTTGGTAAAAAATAATAGTCTGTCGATGATCCACAGCATTGTTTTTAACTGTTTCAACACAACAAGAAGGAGTTTTTGCATAAATATGGATGAAACATGGATCCACCACTTCACTCTGGATTCAAATCAGCAGTCAGCTGAGTGTACAGCTGCAGGTGAAAGCTGTCCAAAGTGACCAAAGACACAAACATCAGCAGGCAAGGTTTTGGTCTCCGTATTTTGGGATGCACAAAGTATTTTGTTCATCGATTGCCTTGAGAAAGGAAGAACCATCAATAGCAAATACTGTATAGCATTATTGGTGTGTTTGATAGAAGAAATCACCAAAAAATTGCCACAAATGAAGAAGAAAAAATGATCTTTCACTAAAACAACACACCAAGCCACATGTTGATTGCAAGGATGGCAAAACTACATGAATTGCACCTCAAATTGCTTCTACATCCACTCTATTCTCCAGATCTGGCCCCCAGTGACTACTGGCTGCTTGCAGACCTCAAAAGGATGCTCCAGGAAAAAAAGATTTGGCTCTGATAAAGAAGTGATATCAGAAACTGAGGTGAATTTTGAGGCCAAAGACAAATCGTTCTACAAAAAAATCTTCAAATTGTTAGAGAAGTATTGGAATTGATGTATCAACCTAGAAGGAGACTATGTTGATGAATAAAGTGAAATTTTGCCTAAAAGTTGTTGTTTTATTAATTAGGCCAGGGATATATTGAGTGATGTTTTACTTTATCTTAATTCTTATGGGAAAAGGCATGAATCCAGTCCTCCTTGTTTAGTTAGGTCATATGGCTGTAATAGTAGAGTTCCTAGTGAGGATTGAACCAACAGCCCTTTAAGGACTTTCTAACCATCATGCCTTGGTAGATACCCTATTTCAATACATGAAACATTTATCCACTTATTTCTATAGAATATTATGAAAAATATGAATATAATTAAATAAAAAGACTAGTTAGTAACTTGCAGAGGTTTGGCTATGTTTGGAGCCAATCCCTTGATTGTATAGACCTAAGATACAAATCAGATTGCCTGCTACAGTCTTGCTTATCAAAACACAAATCCACATTTACACCAACTTGTGGGACCGTACGACACTTGTACAATGAAGTTAACAGAGACAATTTCAAGTTTCAAAAACTAAATTATTATTTCATTCTTTGATTTGACACTCTCCTGATAAGGATGACTGGAGCCATCACACACTTTTTCAAACTACTGAAACTAACGCTCTTATGTTGAATATTTAAAAACAACAATGTTAAAAAAAGTAAGCAAAAGCAACAACAAGCTGAATGAAGTTGGCAAGGTTAAACACTGAGACAGGCTGGAAGACAGAAATTAAAAGTAAAATCTCAAATTAAGTATTTACATTATTTACATTGGTGTTTTGTCTTCATCTTTATTGCCTTGTTCACAATGTTTTACCCATTGTACACATGGATCTTTATCAGGTGACTGAAATTTCAATCCCTGGGATAGATTGTTCTCATTCCATTAGTCATGCTACTTCTATATGTCTTAGTTATCTCCCTTTTAACTTAGCATGCTAAGTTCACCACTGCTGTATCCTGGTATTGAACTCACAACATTTTGGGTCAGATCAATGGATCTAACCATTGCTTTTATTGACTGGGCCATGTGTCCTGACATGGAATGAGATCAATCTACCCCAGTGATTGAAATAAAGGGTTTAGTTTGAAATTCAAATAACCTGAAGAAGGTCAGAGTATACAATGGCTGAAACATCATGAATATGGCAATAAAGATGATGACAAGTTTGAACAATGCAAATAATGTAAATAATTACAATGTCAAAGTTTTAAATATAACTTGTTTATTCTTTAATTCCCTCCACCTACATACATATCATTCCATCACTAAAAATATTATCTCGCTGAAAGAATGAAATGCATTATATTTTGTCATTCAGTTACCCACCAAATTTATATAGAATTTATATAATATACTTTCCCATGAATAAGCACAAATGTATGCACTCAAAGAAAATAACCTTAAACTGAAAGTCATTTGATTTGCAATGTTGAGAAATAACATGTGGCTTTTGGAAATTTGATTTCAGGCGGAAGAAAAAAATAAAAACTTCGAAAAATATAAAAAAAGACAAAGCAAAATGTGCAGTCATGTTTTTAATAAAATATGGTACAGAATTGCAAATATAGACAGAAATTCAGTAAATATTTTTGTAAGAGCTGAAATAACAGTCTCTAAGGTTCTGTGTCATGTATTTATCCCAGAACTTGCATAGAAATTTTGAAAAAATATTTAAGAGAAAAATACTTTCAAGAAATGGGTTTTACTGGGATCATATACAGTACACAGTAAGTTTATATATAACCTATTTAGCAATATGCTGTTTGTATTATATACCTATATATACATATTTTTTTTAATCATTTCACCCCAAGCAAGGCATTCCACTGCCACTATTGCGCTTGGGGCTACATAGGGGAAGGTAAATAGAAAGAGTGGTTAGATATAGGAAATGTCAGAAGGGAGGGTGATAGATAGTTGGGTGGGTGGGAAAGTGTTTGAAAGAATGGAAGTGAGTTAGTTTGTTAGGAGGTGTCTATTGACCTTACATTTAAACTCCTGGAGATTGTAGCCATCTGGGAAGCAGTCATGTGGAAGGGAAATCCACAGTCGGGAAATGCGAGAAAAGAAACTGTTGGAGTAGAAGTTGCAGTTGCATTTTATCGGTTTCACTGTAAAAGGGTGGGATCTAGTTGCTAATCTAGTATCTCGTGCAAATTTGAAGGGGACACCAGTGATCTAAGTCCATCGGAGCAGAAGCCGTGAAAGTATTTATAGAAGAGAAAAGTTAAATCAGCATATGTCTCTTAGTGGCTTTATGACCTTGTGTGGAGTGAAATGATTAATAAAAGAATATGAGAGTGAACTGAAAAGTTCTCAGCCTAACTAAAGAGAAATTCCTTTAAAAACAAAAATTATGATGGATTGGACTTTGTAAAGTACTTAGAACTTTTTATCACCCTTTCATATATATATGAATTTTCATTTGTTTAACATTATTATTTTTTTAAACAAATAAAAATTCAAATATGTTGGCTAATGCTAGTTTCAAAGATTCCGGTTAAATTGCGTAATGTTGTCTTCAGTTGAGTTTGTTTACAATCGGATACAGTCTGAGCAGATATTAATCATTCAATGAAAATTAGAAGAATACTTATATAAAGATGAAATTAAACTTTGTCTTCCATATTCTTGTTGCAAATAAAATCCTTATATGTTGGCAAAGAAAAATGTTCTTTTTTGTCTTTTTTTTCTCACTCTCTCTCTTTCTCTCTCTCACACACACACACACACACACACATTTAAACGTTATCTTTAGTGGATACTCATATTTGAGTAGAACCTCTATTTATCAAACAGTAAATTTATTTTTGTATACAGGCCTGAATATTTGGGAAATCTCATGAACAGGGCCATAGCTAATGCTAAAGAAACACTGGGTACAGAGAAAATTGCCTGGATTTATTAGTTGACAATGTGATGATGTCATCAGTGTCATCTGTTTCCAGAAACTATGATTTTTGTGGATTATTTTGGCTATTCTAATGGAAATTAGACACAGAACGTGAACGAAAGCAGGAAATCGGGTTCGGACTTTCTGAATATAACCAGTCTTTTCTCCCAAAATTAATAAATAAACAGAATTTTACTGCATTCATTCGGACGTTTTCTTCTTTCTTTCTTTCTTTCTTTCTTTCTTTGTGAATTGTTTAGTTTGATTTCTGACAAAGACATTTTTCCTTGCCCGGATTTTCACTATGATTGCACGGATCGGCCCGGACCCGTGCCCGGTGTGCCTGGTAGTCAGATATGGCCATGCTCCTTGCCCATTCTTCAGTTCTATACTCCTAACGCTTGTTCTTTCCTACACTAGCTCCACACACAGGCCTACTTGAGTGACTCTTGAGCCTTGTATTGGGTGAACTAGAAAATATATAATCTCTCTTTTATGAAGGTTTTATTAAAAATGACACACAAGGTATTATGGCTAGGCTTTTTATGCAATTTAGCAAGTGATCTTTTGATATTTTCTTTTCAGAACAGAAATTATATAAAACTTGTCCAAATATTTTGTTTTTCCAAGTGCTTTTGGGTGTACTTTTAGCCATTATTGAAAATGAATTTTATTTTATGTGTGATTGAATATGCGTAGTGTTTATGTATGTGTGTAGAGTCATGTGTGTGTTATATTTTGAACATGGTAAGCACGTTGTTGCTGTGTTCATAGTTGATATTATTAGATGTTAGATTTTTGTTTTATTAATAATGCTTCTATCATTTTTAGCTTCTTTTGCATGTGGGTGATGCTGCTATATTTTTATTACCAACAAGTACATTATAATATGTTCTGAAAAGAAAAAATCATAAGATCACATGAAAAATTATATAAAAACCTTAACCATAATACCATGTCTGCCATTTTTAATTAAACCTATATATATATATTCTCATCTATACAAATCTAAACTTATATAATAAATGGAACTTTGTCTGTGTGTGTGTCCATTACCTATAGACTCCGAAACAGCTGAATCGATTTTCTTGAAAATTTACACAGTTTTGCTATACGCATCTGTGAGTGTTCTTAGCTAGGTTTTGTGTCGAGGTACCCCCAATAAATATTGAAAATCGATAATCAAAAAATCGGGTTATAGAAGGAGTGATCCAATTTTAATCAAATTTGATACACTCATAGACAAAGCCATAAGAAACGATATTCAGAAGTATACTGTTAGTGTTTAAAAGAAGGCACTTTGAACATTGGGATAAACACATTTCAAATATTGAAGCAAGTTGGCAACATTCTGCTACTCTCAATGGTAGCCTAGGGACCTCAATGTGATGTCATGGTTAGCAAGCTTGTCTTACTACAACCTATTACAACTGAGTAGTGAGTTTGATCCTCATTGGGTGCCCCATGCTTTCAGTTTTGTGTCACATATAAGTGGTGCTTAGAAAATCAACTCTCAATGATAGCATTAATTGCAACTGCAGTTTTGTCACAGAGAGTAAAGAAGTCCTTGCTGCTCATTTGTGGAAACATGTGGCAAGTGATCCTTCACCATTTGAGTGAAATGAGTTTGCCACATGTTACATCTGCAAAACACCTGCAAACCACCAGGAGACACATGCATGTCCATAGATGTTGAGCACTATTTTATTTTACTGAGCCCTCATCTGTCATCTGTGATGAATGAGTTTACCATATATATATATATATAAAAAGTAAATAACCTAAAGAGCCAACAAACCTACCAAAGTTTCACCTAACCGGATCTTCAGGGAAGGTTGGCTTCCCTGAAGATCCGGTTAGGTGAAACCTTGGTAGGTTTGTTGGTTCTTTAGGTTATTTACTTTTTCTGCTCTGCTTACGTATTGAGCACTTTTTGTTATAGATTACTCATCTTGGGTTTTTTCTTTGGGCTACATACTTTGACTGATGTTCATGTGCTCATCTCTTTCTTTTTTTACAACCATTTTTTCCTTCTGTGCATACATTCGAAGGGTTTTCTGAGATGAGTAATGTTTATATATATATATATATATATATATATATATATATATTATTACTTATTACTTAAGAACATGTGCAAACTACAAACTATAAGAGGAATTTTTATCCATTGTTTTGCTAAAACAGTCTCCAATTCTTTTAATGATGATGGTGGACAATATTGATTCCTCACTTGTTTTTCTAAAATGTACTAGAAATGTTCAGTGATGTTGAGATCTGGAGACTGTGGTGGATAGATAAGATGTTCTACTTCACTAGAATGTTCCTCATGCCATTCAGCTACAATTTTAGCAGTAAGAATAAGTGCATTATCATCTTGAAAGATAGCATTTCTCTCTGGAAACAGTTCCTTAACCAAATGATGAAGTTAATGATTTAAAATTCTTGAACTTTACTGACTGTTGATTTCAATAAACTTATTTAAATAGTATCTACAAAAAAAACAACAATTTTAACAAAAAATTAAGTAGTACTAATTGAAAAGAAAATCACATAAAAATAGACAAGATTTTTGACATCTTAATCAAATTTTCTAAATTATGCTATTATGCAACTAGGTATTTCCATAATTTTTTTCATCCCTGTATATATAGGAATGGCATAAAATAATCAGAACATGAGCCTTTCAGCTACCTTGGTTTTTACCAATCTGATATCATCAGTTTTTACTGCCTGATGATGCCAGAAAGTTTGGTGTCCTAATTATTTTATGTTTTAAATTTGCCCTACATTTTCATTTTTTGAAAATTGTATTGAACACTTTTTTTATTAATTTAAGCAGATCTTTATAAAAAATTACTTTAAATTATATATATATATATATAAAATAGAAAAGTGGACATTAAAGTCAATATTTGAAGGCGACAGTTTGTTTTATACTAAATGAAAGTATTAAGCCAATGATAGTAGTGTAGTGTGAAATGAGAAATGGCTTGATAATTGCATTTAGCAAAAATATTTGTTCACCTCTCGATATTGACTTAAATGTCCATTTTTATACCTATATGTATTCTACCCCTGATATTGAGCACTTTAACCCATAGATATAGAATATCTTAAAAGTATATTTTATCACATCAGTGTGTGTGTGTGTGTGTGTGTGTGTGTGTGTGTGTGTGTGTGAGGGGTCTGAAATGTTCTCTTGTCATAACCAGTTACATGAAATTCGAATTTTATTAACCAACTCACTGAGTATAATATTGGCAAGTCGGTTGGACTGAGAGCTTTTCAACATCCCCTTATATGTATGTATGTATGTATGTATGCATGTATATATATATATATATATATATATATATATATATATATAATATATAAATACTTATATATACATATAAGGACATATACATATATGTATAAATACATATATATATATATATATCTAAATATAAAAATACATATATATATATAGATAGATAAATATAAATATAAAAATACACACACACACACACACACACACACACACACACACACATATATATATATATATATATATATATATATATATATGCACATTGATCAATACCTGTATGTTAAGGGTGAGCAATGAAAGTAGCAAAGACATATTGCGGAAATGATAACTAAGTAGCCTTTAGAAGCAGATGTAATGAATTCTGATGAAGAAGCTGAATGTGAAGGCAAAACAGATATGTCACATGGGAAGCTGCACAGGAGGAGGATGGATGATTGGGTGTTGGCATGTGGGTTAGGGCAGGGGGCACAGGTGGGTGATTTGTCAACATCAAGTCAGCATAAAACTCTTGGCCTCATCCTGAAACTCATTTGTAAATTTATTCTGGGGACTTGAACAGAATGCTTTCCAATTGTTTATCGAAAGAAACAAATCTAAATATATGATTTCAAATTGTCGCTTTACCAATAAATGCTTTCCTCATCACACTTAAAACAGATTCATGATTGGTTGGATCTTAAGAAATCATGAGTTATGTCCCTTTGACTTAATTAAGTTTTCATCAATCATTATTTAATTCAATCAGTTAAGTGCCATATGTGATACACACTTGGGCGATCATGTCTTGGAAGAGACTTGACTGACTGGGCAGAAGATTATCCCGCAGTAGGTTGCCATTGCTTTCTGTGGTAGACTGGTTGCCAACCAAGGCTATAGAACCCAGTCTGTCCTGTTATTTGACCCATAACTGGAAGGAAGAGACGGATTAATACTTTTCCCAAGGGTATTTGTGCGTATATGATTGCAATGAATTCAACTGGAATTTGAACTCGGCTCTCCAATTTCTCGTTCTGAGTTGATATCCAATGGACCACAACGCACATTATTTAATTACATTGTTTAATTAAAACTTCATAGGCAATTAAAAATTTGTTTCACATTTATCTTGAAGTTATTTAAAAAGAATAACTGGAAGATTTATTATGTACTGAAACATATTTTGTTGGCAAAGTAATGGGTAGTGGCTCCTATTAAGGAATCATTACATTTACTCTTACCTTGGAAAAGGTAAGACTCCATCTCTTCTCCCCTCCAGCTATGGATAAATAGTAGGACAGAAAGGTTAATTTGTATTAGGTGACAAGCAGTCTAGAAGGACAACTTTGAATTCAAAACCTCAAAATATGAGTCAAATAATCTCACTAACCTAAAATCTCATTGGAAACAAAGAAAAGAGTGCTGGTTTGCTATGTGATATCTGTCCTTCTGTATGGAAGTGAATATTGGATGATCTTAAAGATGAAGGAGAGGCTTGAGGCAGCAGAAATGTGGTTTTACAGAAGGATGCTGAGGATACCATAGACTCAGCATGTGATCAACGATGATGTGTTGGAGAGGATGCAAAGTGAAAGTCGTCCAAAGTAACCAAAGATGCAAACATCAGCAGGCAAAGTTTTGGCCTCCATATTTGTAAGGTATTTTGTTCATCAGTTACCTTGAGAAAGGAAGAACCATCAATATTGAATATTATATAGCATTATTGGTGCGTTTGAAGAAAAAATCACCAAAAAATGGCCACAAATGATGAAAAAAGTGATCTTTCACCAAGACAACACACTGTGTCACAAGTCGATCACAATGATGGTAAAACTACATGAATTGCACTTCAAATTGCTTCTGCATCCACCCTATTCTCCAGATCTGGCCCCAGCAACTACTGGCTGCTTGTAGACCCCAAAAAGTGCTCCAGGGAAAGAGATTTGGCTCCAATGAAGAAGTGAAATTGAAAACTGAGGCGTATTTTGAGGCCAAGGCAAAGTGTTCTGCAAAGAAGGCATTGAATTGTTAGAGAAGCGTTGGAATCAGTGTATCATCCCATAAGAAGACTATATTGATGAATAAAGTCAAATTTTGCTCTTTTCCACTCTCAAGCTGTACAGGGGTACAACAGGGGTAATTCAAAATAAAATCAATGGGTTAATACTAATGTCAATACTAGCGGAACAGTGTGATTTGTCCACTCTGATTTTTCCTCTGTAAAACTCTGTATGTGTCTTTTAAAACTAAATCAAAAAGAAAATGCAGAGGAAAATGTGCTAAAGATAAAATTTTATCAAAATCAGAGACTGATCAGTTTCATAAATTTTGAAGCTTATAAAAATGGGGTGGCCAACCGATGAGCTGGAGGGACTTGGCCCCTTCTGCCCACACAAATCACTACTGCCTGTTCTGCCAGTTACACCCTTGTGCAAATTAACTGAAACAAAATGAACGATGTCTTCCTAGGATCTTTCGCACTTTCCCTGATCACATATATGTCATCTCTTGGCATTATTTTTCTTTTCCAACTGAATTTTCCTTTGCATTTTAGACTGATGGATCAAATTTATTTCTTTGCCTTGACATGACTGACAGTTAAAAGGCTGATGCCGACAACATCCACAACCTCTTTGTAAGGCCTGCCAGTGTGTTTGTGCAGCATTACAATTTTGTACGCTTCCTTGGAGTAATGTCCATCGTAGACAAAGGCTGTATGACAACTAATTGACAGTCAAGACAATAGTGTCTGGGTGTGAGAAAAATCTGATGCAATCACAGATGACCTAATATTTTTCAAGGTTAAACAAATTTCATCACACACCCCAAAAAAAGATTCATATTACTGCACACTACCACAAAAGATGTAATCTGAGGTTAAAAATAGAAATTCATTACACACTGTCACTCGATTGGGTGTAAAACTGACCGTATGGTGAAAGAAAGGAAACTAAACAGTTGTTTTTATTAATTTGCACCAAGAGTTTATTTGCACAAGCTTATTAAGTAGGATACTTGCTGTTTCCCTCTGTGCATCTTGCCTTCAATATATGCTGTGAGTGTAAAATTTTCCAGGCCTTCTTTTCTCATTACATGTCAAAGAAATTTCAGCTGCCATTATTTGATTTTATGCACATGCTTATTGTTTCCATTTTCATTAAAACTTCACCGCTGCTCAAATGTTCCATCCATAGTATTCTCAGTATCCTTCTGTAGAACCACATTTCTGTTGCTGCAAATGTGTTCTGTATCTCTAAGGAGATTGTCCAGCATTCACTGCCATGGAAGAGAACTGATATTACTTAACAATTTTCCCATTTCTTAATAATTTGCTTAGGTTTCAGAAGGTACCTTTCACTATTCCAAAGTGCCTTCAGATTTCAGTGTCACATTTTCTATCATCTGTTAAAACATTTTAATTAAACTTTTTTACTCATCATATTTTAGACTTTTTCTCTTGCTAACAACCATATACTCTGCCTTCTTAAAATTGATGGTTAGTCCTTTTTTCCCATCTTCATTTACTACCTTGTTTAGCAGGTCCTGCAGTCTTCTTTTTTTTAGAAATCAAATATTCAAGAAATCATATTAAAGAAAAATAATATATATATAAAAAAATTCAGAAATGAGATCTAATGATCCTTTTTGTGGGCAGAACCTTTTTCACTAGCGATCCTTTGGAAGATTAAAAAATTTGTTTGAATGTGTATGTTTGGAAGAAAAAACTATACATATTGGCTCTGTAAATAAATAATCTTATTTACATTGAGCTCTCTGGCTGCATTAGTTTTAATATTTAATTTCTCAACAATTGATATTAATAGGATTTCCTTTAGGATTTTATGAATAAGCCTCTTCCTTTTGGATCTAAGTATATATATATATATTTAGCATATTTATTTATTGTTGTCTCACCACATAAATATTCAAGAAATCTTATTAGAAGGAAAAAGTTTTATATATAGTTTAATTATATCCACTTGAAATTACAGTACTGTGCAAAAGTATTAGAACAAGAACTGTTTTATCTTTTATAATATTTTTTGCACACTACTGGTAGTGTGCAAAAGTATTAGGACAGGGGTTATCTTCCTAAAAACCTCACTGAAATTCAAATACAGGGTGAAAAGCCAAGTAAATTGCTAATAATTATTGATTATTTAAAACTAGGTGTAAAAGAAATGTATTAAGAAGTTATATTTAATTTTTATTATTTTCTATTAAACAAGTTATTTTGAAACTACTCGTTATTCTATTATCCTTGGATATGACTGACTTTTTTCTTATTCCCCCCTCTTCAATTGATAAATCTAATGTTACTTCGCAAGACACACTTTGGGAACAAATACAAGCTGCTTGGCAGAAGATACCATTAGATACATTGAAGAAGCTTGTGATATCAATGCCTGACAGAATGAGGCTATGATCAAAGCAAAAGGCTATTATACTAAATATTAAATTTATTTTGTAACAGGTATTTTTTTCTTGTTAAAGCATTTGTTGAGTAAATCAAATAAAATTAATTTAATTAAATTGTTTATTTTCTGTCAATATGCCTCATAAAAGATCAAATAGTTCTTGTCCTAATACTTTTGCACAGTACTGTATATCTTAAATTTTTATGGGATGTGCATTGTGGTGCAGTGGCTATTGACTCAGAACAAGAAATCAGTGAGCCAAGTTTGAATTCCGGTTGAATTTGTTGCATTCACTTTTGTGCAAATACCTTCGTAGAAAGGTATTAATCCATCACTTCTCCCTCCAGATATGGGTATTTAACAAAACAGGTTGGGTTTTGTAGCCTTAGTTATCAACCAATCTACTGCAGTAAGTAATGGCAACCTACTGTGAAAAAATCTTCTTCTCAGTCAGTTATGTTTCTTTTGAGACATTTTCGCTTAACTGTGTATCACGTATGACACTTGACTTGACAATGGGTTAAAATTTGTTAAATTTAGTTATCATAAAGTTGTTACCTGCATGTAAAGAATTCTGAGATTTTGATCTTTTTGAAAGTAATCTAAATCCTCATCAAAGATAGATGTTAAGTTTAACCATTTTATTTTTATTAAAACTTTATTTTGCATATTACCTACTAGGATCAATGGGACATAACTCCATTTATTTTTTCAAATGTGAGGATCTCTAGGCTATATGCATTAATTCAAACAGTGTAGAATTTTAAAAACCTTATGATTTACAGCATTAATTTTATTGTATTTAAAAAATCGAGGGACATTATTTTTGGAATTATAATTTTGAGGATTATTGTAATATTTTCAAAATCTATGAACTGAAAAGAAAAAGGCAAGTAGAAGCTAATGCTGCTGCTGGTGATCTTTGAAAATGAGATTTGATGGAGGCACTGACAATGGTTGAAAAATTTGCTTAAGATATTCAAGAGAAAAAGAGATACTGGGTTATGGAAATGATGAGGGAGTATTTGTTTGAGATAAGAGGTTTTAAAAAGAATATGGTGTGCTGTGATTAGGAGATAGTTTTGGTCAAATGACATTATTTCTTTAGATGATAAAATAAATGATAGCTATAGAATTTGGTTCCTTGTATGCATGTTGTGACTCAGAGTTAGCTGACCTGTTGAAAAATATATATATATATATATATATATATATATATATATGGACAGGACTGTGTAAAAAATGGAAGATTGGTTTGAAACATACATAAAAGTATGCACACACATACATATATGAATATGTATTCATATTTACATACATATACAGTCAAATGTATGTGTATGCATATATATATATATAATTGTATATGGGAGAATATGATATATAAACTCTATATATCAGATAAATGGTGGGTAATTGAATAACAAAAATGAAAAAAATTCTATGTGAAGCATTTCACACTCTAAAAGAACTTCTTCAAACTAAATAATGTTTTTTTTGATAGGATCACAGGCATACATACATACGTATATATACAAACATCAGTTATAGTTAATTATTATATAATTAAAATATGATAAATTATAACTAATAATTTATCTTGATGCATGATTTTAACTGAAATTTTTATCTATTTTCCCACATATATATATATATATATATATATATATAAATGTGTACATTGAAGTCATCACCCAGAGGTGACAGTCTGTTTCATACTAAACACAGTTGTCATGACCATGACCTGACTATTATGTTTAGTCTATCACCTCTGGGTGTTGACTTTAATGTCCGTTTTGTATTTACATATGCACTGTTCCTTAAATTGAGCACTTTAATCCATAAATATAGCTTAATGGAAAGTTATTTTATTTTATAACCTGCCAGAAGATAGATATATTCTAAACAATTTCTCAAACGATTAAGACCAGCGGAAATTATAAGGTTCTATTTGACTATCTAAATCTAAACTTATTTATAAATGGAACTTTGTCTGTGTGTGTGTCTGTGTGTGTGTGTGTGTGTGTCCGTTGCCTATAGACTCCGAAATGGCTGAAGCAATTGTCTTGAAAATTTACATGATAAACATCTGCGAGTGTTCTTAGCTGTGTTTTGTGTCAAGGTATCTCCGATAAATATCAAAAATCGATAATCAAAAAAATCGGGTTATAGAAGGAGTGGTCCGATTTTAATCAAATTTGATACACTCATAGACAAAGACATAAGAAACGATATTCAGAAGTTTCAAGATTGCAGTTTTTACAATAGTGTAGAAAATTTGATATTGATACCAGGAAATCAAAATTTGACTTACAGCCATTCATTTTTCTTTCAGTCTACAGTTTTGCTTTAACTGGAAACAACTATTGCTTTTTAGTCTTTCTTGTCAAAGTCCAAAGAGTCTGAGCTCCAGGACCATGGATTAGTTTTAAAGTATTCATTATACCCGAACAATGCTGGGCTATACTGCTAGTATATATATAAAATAAAAGCAGACTTTCCGCTCAAATGCAATTATCTATTAAAAATAATAATGTTAAACAAATGAAATTCAAATTGGCAGTAAATGACAGTTTCATAAATTTTCATATAATTTTGTAATGTCTTCGGTTGAGTTTGCTTAAATTTTGATACAATTTGAGCAGATATTTATCATTCAATAAAATTTGGAGAATGAATAAATAAACGCTAAATTGAACTTTGTTTACCATGAAATCTTTCATGGGTCAATTAGTTAAGACACATCTTATCTTAACACAGCATCTCTCTGGTGTGGAAGTATGCAGTTCTGATTCCTGTCGGAAGATAAATATTTTCCAAACGATTTCCCAAAGGATTAAGGCCAGTGGAAATTATAATGTATTGTTTGACTATATATATATATATATATATATATATATATATAGTTAGTAGTCATCCACAAGCAGATCTGTTTTTCTGTATGACAGCTCATCAGTGTGGTTAGACATCCAATTGCTTTTAGTCAAGAACAAAACCCGACCAAATTGACATTGGTTGGCGGTTCTATATATATGTATATAATAATAAAACAGACCTTCCATTCAAATATGAGTATCCATTAAAAAATAATAATGTTAAACAAATAAAATTCAAACTGTAAGCAAATGCCAGTTTTTTAAATTTACATATAATTTTGTAATATATATATATATATATATATATATATATATATATATATATATATATATATATATATATATGTAGACGATTGAATCAAAACAAACGTCAATTTTAATTATACATAAAGAGAAATTATTAATTATCCTTTATCATATTATTTTGATTATTTAATGTATATATATATATATATACAAAAAGCCATTCATTTCGAAATAACAACATCACTTGAAAAGACACAAAAAGTGTTGAAACAAAATAGCTACTTTTGTAGTGATATTATAACATATCAATGTTATAATTTATTAATAAATATTATTATATATATATATATATATATATATATATATATAGTCAAACAATATATATATATATATAGTCAAACAATATATATATATACACACACACACACACACACACACACACACACATATATATATATATATATGTATATATATATATATATATATATATTCCTATCAACAAAACAGTATTCAGTATAAAGAAGTCCGTTTGAAGTACAAAACATGTGATGTAGGATTTTTTCCATTTTATCATTCAGTTACCCACCATAATTGCATATACACGGCAATATCTCTATATAGATATACATGTGTATATACATATATATCTATATTTATGTATTCATCAAGTGATACTGCATTACAAAACCCTTCTTTTTTTTATTATTTCTAGTAATGACATTATGCAATTTCATGTTGCAAGAGCCAAATATGAAAAATATAAAAGAGCCACACCAACCAAAATTTTATTTAGCACCTAAAAAAATTAAGTTCAAATATTATACAGAGGCTACAGGGCAAACAGATTTGGCTTACACAAGTGTCTCAAATAATATATATATATATTTATATATATTATTAACTATCATGTTAGAACATGTGAAAGCTAAAAACTACTACAAAATTGTACATTTTGTTTTGACATTGAAAGAACAATGTCTTATCAAGTAGCTAATAATGATGGTAACATTATTAACTACCTGATGAGACATTGTTCTTTCAATGTCGAAAAAAAAATACAATTTTGTAGTAGTTTGTAGTTTTCACATGTTCTAACGTAATAATTAATAATAAATATTCATTGCTCTATTCTTATATTGAGCACTGTTTTAAATTAATTTTTTGAATGTTGCAGTTATTTACTTCATTCTTATTCATTTATATATATATATATATATATATATATATATATATATTATAAGATAGACTGTGATAAATATTTGCATGAAAAATGTCTATGTCTTTTATTTACATTCAGACAAATATTCTCATTTTTGTTATTATATTGTTTCGGGTATTGTACCCTCTGGCCTTTTTCAGGTGTTTACCAGTCCAGATAATCTTTGTAAGATTAACTGTGAAAACAAAACTCAACATACTCTTTGATAACAACTGTAAATTGTTTCTGTAGTCTCAGTATAATTTTAAACTCATTTTTTCCCAATGTTTTTACTGTGTAAGACTTACTGCTCATATATAATACATGTCTCATCTATAGAGCACCCCACAAAAAACAGGAAATTTTAGATTTACTAAATGATGAACAAATTTAACTAGCGGATAAAAAAATAATTTTTTTCAGTTTGAACACCACATCTAACATTTGTGTTTTTAAACATCTAACATTTTGTGTTTTCTATTTTAAGCTACTAAATTTCTATTCTTTGCTTTTATTTCAAATAAATATAACAAACATTCTAACAAATAAACTCTACTAAATTTCTTGGTTTTTGTGGAGCACCGTTTGTATTACATTTCTAAATAATTGTATCATATATAATTCATATATCATTTATAATACATTTCTAAGCAACTTTTCCAGGAAAAAAATAATTTTTAACACCTTTAAATATCATAAGAATGTTTTGAAATTCATAATGATTTTGACAGCTGTTTTTTATGAAAAAATATGTAATTTTTTTAAAAAGCATTTTTAGTAAGAAATGTGTCTTTGCACTAAAAGTACGTTAATTTGAATTTTGTGTTGGGCACTCTGCATTTTATATTTAGCTTTTTTGATGTTCTAAAGCTTATGAATATTACTGGGAATGATAAAAAACTGAAGCATTTTGTAATAAAGTATCATTTGAAAAATTATATATATATATATATATATATATATATATATATATATATTGGATTTGTTCTAAGGCTGTTGGAAGAGGACATGGAAATGAGCAAGGAAGACCAGCACCAAGAAAACAACGACATTTGAACACATGTCACAGCCACAGAAAATAGGAATTTACCATTCGACCTCTATGGGCGTAAAGGGATATAAGACGACGTCCCCACTGAAATTTGAAAACATCAAAAGTGAACATACAACAATTTAAGGCTAACAAGAAAGCGGAGAATAAAGTTGAAAGCAATGAAAAGTTTTCAGAGATGTCTGAGTGGGTCATGGAAGAGCAGGAGGAGGAAGAGATTATGTTGGAGTAAGATTTAGGATGAAGTTGATGGCAGAAAAGATAGTATGGATTTTAAAAAAATATACTGGGGAGGCAGATGAGCTGTGAGAAGAAAAAGAGACAGAATATGTGTATATATGAAAAGAGACAGAGGGAAAAAAAGATAGAGAAATGAAAGGGAAAAAGATAAAATAGATTTGTAAAGCTTGTGTGAAACTGTTTTTTTTTTATATCAATGCTTGTACAGATGAAACAGCAGGTTTGAAGTTTTTCTTCAAAGAAATCCCTTAGAGCATTGGTTCCCAAACTATTTTTCTCTGGGCTGCATTTTTGGAATGAAAATTTGCTCACGCCTCATCAAATTTTATGTGATAAAAAGTTCACATAAAAATGAAAAATAGAAAGAGGATTAAAGGGAGATAATTATGGATTCAAAGTCAGAACATCATTGATAACTCTCTCCTCCAATTTGCAGACCTGAGTTACTATATTCTTAATACTTTATATAATCCAAAAATATCACAATGATAAAGTCAGTCAATAATTATTTATATCTATTTATAATGGGATTCATGCATTCAATTACAAGTAATACATAGGAATGTTTTAAATTCTGAAATCATTTATTTTTTGCATATGAATTTTTTGAAACTGTTTCTAAATCTCTGATTGTCTTTCAATCATTCTGCCTCACCTGCTATCCACTTCTGTCACACATATGAGGTGTGCTCCACTGTTTGAAAACCACTGCCTTAGAAGAAAGAAATTATGCCTTTTTAGTTTTAAATTTTACTTAGGAAGAGTAGTAGTGGTCCTTTATTCATGGTGGATATGTCTTAAAACTCAAAGTGGATAGTGGATAGCATAAAACCTTATATATATATATATATATATATATATATATATATATATATATGGCTTGTATACACACATCTCTCTACAATCTTAATTTACAAATGAAAAAATTAGAGATTTTAAGTTCAGTCACTCTACCAGTACTACTGAAACCATGTAATCTAGTAAAACTTGCCACAAAATAATTGGTAACTAAACCTGTTCCCCCACCATAAGGCTTTTCTAGAAAGATGGTAGCTAGCTACACAACAGGAATAAAAACAAGACCTGTTACAAGAGAGGATGAACTTTCTTGTAGGATTCATGGACCTCTAGCACAATGGGGTGCACTGAGCTACATAGCTATGTATGAAGTCAGTGCAATGATGACATAGCATTGCTGATAAAAGAACTTCCTAGACAGAAGTCATTGGCCTGGTATGGAGGGTTACTCCCAAAACAATCAATGGCTACATGTCTATGATCAATTTGGGGTATATTGATTGATTTGACTTGGAGATGGGTGGACACTATCAGGTCTACTTGCATAAGACATATTATGTGTAAATGAATACCTCTTCGGCTTTCAACCTAGATATGTAGCAGGAACTGGTGAGACGTTCAACTGTGCAGTGACCCTATGACTGCAACTAATCATGGAACTGATGATTATGGTAATGATGATGATGATGATGATGATGATGATGATGATAACAATAAAAGATTAACATTGACCAATAATAATAAAATAGAACGATCATAACAATACCCACTTTTCCTTAAAAGTCAGTGTCATGAGTAATCTATTAATGCTAAATTGGCTAAGCATCTTACTTCACACCACTGCCTATTGAATAAGCAATATGTCTTCCATTTCTCCAGGTCTACTGCCAAAGTATTAACAGCCATCACCGAATTTGTCTGTCAAGCTTTAGATAAGAACAACAAGGTATGTACTGTGGTGTTTGACTGGGTTTGGCATGATGACCTTCTCCACAAACTCAAGAACTTGAGGAGAAGGTCTGGATGAATATTTGGTCTAATCCATTTAGGTCAAACAAATTGTGTAATGAAAATTGTATTGAATGGACATTCAATAGTTTCATTTCATATTAATGCAGGGTCCCTACAGAGCTATATCCTTGGACATATGCTATTTCTGATCTTCATTGATGCCCTTCTTGATGTCATCAATTCCCAACTAATTATCTATGTAGATGACACAACTATTTATTCCTGTCTGAGTAGCAAGTCTGACAGATTCAACAAATTAGAGCTGACAACTGCTCTTAAAAAGAACCTCTAGTCAGTGGTTAACTGAAGCAAGCAATTTCTTGTAAATTTTAATATCTCCAGAACAAAACTAATTACCATAGAGATCTTTTCTGCCTGCCTTAAGGATGGATGATGCTTAATTCCAAGAGAGCAACACTATGTGCTTTTTTGGATTGATATTTTCCACCAATTATATTGAATAAATAGCTAAGTCTACTGCAAGAAAAGTTGGTTTAGTATGTCATCCAAGATTTTTTTTTCTTGTCAGAATCTTTCTTACGTATTTATAAATCTACCATCCATCTATGCATTGAATACTGCTGTGATATTTGATCTGGTTCTCTTACTATATATTTTGAGATTCTAGACAAAATTCAAAGAAGGGTCTGTAATGTAATTGATACTGACCGGGCATCTTGACTTTAGTGACTTTCCAACCAACAAGATATGGCTTCTCTTTGTCTTTTCTACAAATCTTTTTTATTGCAGCTGTTCTAATAAGCTGTTCTCCTTAGTGCCTCAACTGCATGAATTTAAGTGTGCTACTAGATTAGCAATTAGGTCTCACTGTTTTTCTATTGAACTAGCTTGATGCAACTATCAGTTCTATTTTATTAGTTTCTTTTCTTGCATTTCTTACCTTTGAAACTCCATTCCAAATTCTTACTTCCCTGCCTCCTAAAATCTTAAAAAACTTAAATGCAACATCAATCGCTATCTTCTGTCTTCCTGAATCCTGTTCCTTCTCCCCACTTCTCCTCATTTAAGTCTTCTTATTCTCTTTCACTCTTTGTAATTCCTTGCATCCTAGTGGCATTGTTGTCTAGTTTGAGGTGAAATGGAGATTATATATATATATATATATATATATATATATATTAATGATTGTTTAATTACTTAGTTTTTGGTCATAATAAAATTAGACCAGTGTATACTTGTATTAAAAAGTGTTCAATACAATTATATTGTAGAACTTTTAAATATTTTCCATCTGTAAACGAGTTATTACGCAACATAGGTTTCTACCATGAGTGGTATCTTCAGACGATTTTCAATAAAATCGCCTGGAGACACCGCTCATGGTAGAAACCTAGGTTGTGCAATAACTCATTCACAAATGGAATATATATATATATATATATTTCATTTGGAAACTAGTTATTTCATGACCTAGGTTTCTACTGGTGTCTTCAGGTGATTTGCAATAACAAATAAATTGTTTCCAAATGAAAAATATTCAAAAGTTCTAAAATCTAACTGTAGTAAGCACTTTTTAATACAACTGTGTACTGGTCTAATTTAATTACGACCCAAAACTAACTAAATAACTATATATATATATATATATATATATATATATATATAGTCATTCGCAGACAGATCTGTTTCGCTGTATCACAGCTCATCAGTACGGTTAGACTCCGACTGCTTTTAACCCAGGATTGAAACCCAACCGAATAGGTGTCAATCGGTGATTATACCTCTGGGCTATGGGCGCTTGGTAGAAGAAGGCAGACTTTTTAGCATGTATATTATCCTTATACACTCCTAATAGCCAGAGTACTCTTATTCATTAGTGAATTCGTACATGCCAGAGTAGCTACTGTTTATGTATATGTATATAATGTTAAATAGGACTGATATGGTACTTTTTAAAAATAATTTCACCTCAATCAGGGTGATAATGCCACTAAAATGCAGGGGGTTACTGAGGGTGAAAGAGAATGAGAAGACTTTAGGATAAAGAACCAAAAACTCAGTCTCAAACAGGAAAGAAGGAATAAACTTCTACTTCTGTCTAAAAGACGGGGAAAGGCTTGAGATAAAATGTTTGTTGATTCTGAGCACTTTCACCTATTCTTTTAGTCATTTTCATGGGATTTAGTTATACTACTATAATAAGTGGTAATTTGTATACAGTCTAAATGTTGTTGAAAAGTAGGCATATTATTAATTCCTGAATATGGTCAGTATATTGTGGCCATGTTCATAATAGATGTTATCAAGGGTTGTACAAGTATCTATTTATGTTTCTATGTTAAATACTAATCTTCCTGAGAAGGCTGACATATGAGTTTGGTCTCATGTGTAATGAATGTAGTTGCATCTGTCTAGGTAGAGTAGACCTCAGGAATCCTCGTAGACATCATATGCAGAGAGAAACCATTTTATACTACCCTGATAACTCTTCTATTTATTTCACTCCTCAATAATGCTTCTGTTTTATAAATCTTTCACACTAACTTCTTGTGTCTTAGTGATTTTATTACCTTGTATGGGGTGATTTCAATTAAAACAAAATAAAAAAAATAATACATTTCTACTTGCAGCAAGTATGTGTGGAAAAGAATGTGTTTCAGTTGATAGACTAAAATATCAAATAAATATCTAAAATATGACTGTAACACCTGCCACAAAAGTGCATCAAGTTGTCACATCTCACAATATAGTGTTTCTTTTTTTAAATTTTTTTTAATTAGAGTAGATAGACTAAGCTATCGCCCGGTTCACATTCCACCCACGTCTATTGAACAGGTGAAGAGGCTCATCCCTTGTTCCCTGTTTAGGATGTGGTTTCCGGCTTTCTCTTTTCCAATCTTCTCACTTTGTTTTTTTTTTTTTATTGGAGTAGATAGATCTATCTATTGCCTGGTTCACACTCCATCCATATCTATTGAACAGGTGAAGAGGCTCATCCCTTGTTCCCTGCTTAGGATGTGGTTTCCGGCTTTCTCTTTTCCAATCTTCTCACTTTGTTTTTTTTTTTTTATTGGAGTAGATAGATCTATCTATTGCCTGGTTCACACTCCATCCATATCTATTGAACAGGTTAAGAGGCTCATCCCTTGTTCCCTGTTTAGGATGTGGTTTCTGGCTTTCTCTTTTCCAAATCTTTTCACTCTTACGTAGCTCCCTGCACATTAGTAGAATTACCGCCTTGCTCGGGGTGAAATGATTAAAAAAAAAATCTCTAGCAGGACTAAAAGCCATGTCCATGCTGCCCATATATGGGGATCAATCAAGCAATGACATTACTTGAAATCAAGATATTATGTTCAATGATGAACTGAATATTTTCGTTTATTCTTATAGATTTATAAATACTAATATTTCAATGAAGAAAAACTTCTAAACGTATCAGAAGATGTGGTTTATTCTGGTAAAAAAGCAGAAGAAATATGTTGAAAAGGAAAAAGGAAGGACATGAGAAGTAATGAGAAATGTAGAAAAATTGTTGCAAGAAAGAAAAGAATAACAGCCATATAGATGAAAGGAAGGACAAAAGTGCAACAAATTTTTCTCATAATTTTAATATGGAAGAATAAAAGAAC
The DNA here is from genome assembly GCA_037127315.1 of Ascarosepion bandense. Taxonomy (NCBI): domain Eukaryota; kingdom Metazoa; phylum Mollusca; class Cephalopoda; order Sepiida; family Sepiidae; genus Ascarosepion; species Ascarosepion bandense. Next base: position 1,135,495 of record JBBBDQ010000575.1, read on the forward strand.
CATAAAAATAGAAATGGTGCAAAAGTTGAGAGAGGAAATATTTACCTTTGTTGGTGAAGGGCAGTATTTATAAAAAAACTGAATACATAGTATTTAGGGAAAAAAAAAGAAGAAAAGAAGAAGAAGCAAAAACTTGTTTTTCTTTCATTTGTAAATTTTAAAAAGAGTGCATATTAAAAAGAGGGACTGAGAAAAATAATTGAAAAAAAAAGAAAAAAGAAAGAAAACAATAGTAAAGAAATATTCTTGCAAAAAATAATTAAAAACAGAAATATTAAAAAGGCAGTATTTCTTTCATTTCTGTTTCTTATAAAAATTTAAAATTCATTTAAATTACATTAAAAGAGAAAATGGAGAAAACATTTGGAAACATTTTGTTTTTAACCAACCAACCAACCAACCAACCAAATATTGTTCATGCAGATCATACATGCAGAAAAGTTAAAAGGAAAAGAAAGTTGAACCATGCTTTCTTTTAATTTGAATACCAGTACTTTAATAATAAAACATTTTATTGTAACATACTGTGTTATCAAAAATGTAAACAGAAGATCTTACTGTTTACAGTATTGCCACAAATATATTGTGCCTGTACGTGTTCATTCTGTGTATGTATAAGGTGCATTAATGAAAGTATATTATTTTATGCTTGTTCTTGGGCCAAGTTTCTGCCTGTGAATTTAACATCTGGAATCAGGTAACTTCTTTGATTCAAACACTGACTGTTAATGTTTTTTCAGTAAAACATATTTATATGTTCATTAATTCATTATATAAACATTTATGTAATATATATATATATATATATATATATATATATATGTATGTATGTATGTATGTATGTATGTATGGCCACATATCCAAGGATGCCTATCTATAAGGGTGGCTAGCTAATCCCCATTGCTGATGCTTGCTCAGGCACACTTACATTTGTTCAACACCCACAGAGTCAACCTGTGGTTTATACTATGCTGAACAGACCTTAGTTACAGTTTCTGGGACAGAGAGCATTGTCTAGTGTGAACAACAGTCTGAACAAGGCTAGGCGCTCAAACCTCTGGTCACAATGGCTTCGAGCTAGCACAACCACCCATGAACATTTAATAGAGACTCAAATGGGAATACAATGTTTAAAAAAAAAAACATTGTGTAGGAATATTTACTTATATTTCTGAGATGAGATGTTGTAATTATTTAGACTATTTACATTGTTCATACTGTTGTCCTCATCTCTGTTGCCATATTTACAATGTTTCAGCCATTGTGCACTCCAACCTTTGTCAGGTGGTTGAAATTTTGAACTGAATCCTTTATTTCCTTCACGTGTGTGTGTGTGTGTGTGTGTGTGTGTGTGTGTGTGTGTGTGTGTGTGTTTATTCGAAGATGACTGACAAGGTACTGCATTTAAGCTTTTTATTTAATTTTTCTTGTGTTCGTATAAGTTTTCTGGACATAAGATGTGTAAAAGCTGTTTGAATGTTTTGTGTATATGAGTGCTTATTTCACATATTCTTTTAGCCATTATGAAGGGTATTTTTAAATTTTTAATCCTAACTGGTTTTGTAGATTTTTATGTGCGTATCTAAATACAAATACATATCATTAGTTTAAAATTTAAGAATGATCATACATATTCTTCAGCTCAACTGTAAATATATAAGCATTCTTAAATTTAAAATTTTGAAAACCTAACAATATTTCTTACTTCTGTTTATAAATGCGTGTTTCAAAATATAATTCGTACATTTGTCTTGATGAAGTCCATCAAAGGCTGAAACGCATCGGTAAAGAAGCGTTTCCTTTGCCTTTATTCATATCTTTTTACAGATATATTTTTATTTATATTGGAATTTATACATACACACACATGTGCATTTGTAATTGTGTGTGTGTACAAATATATAAATGTTGTGAGTACATGTGTGAATTTTTTCTTTTTAATATATATTCAAAATATTTCCAAACATTTAACAGTTTACTTAGTGGTATCAAATTTTTGCAAAATATGTTTAATCAAATTTCTTGTAAGATTGATGTATTTTTAGAAGTACAAGAAAGATGTAAATTAAAATATGTATGTATGTGTGTGTGTGTGTGTTTGTGTGGGTGTGGATGTGTGTATTTTTTCTGTTTGTGTGTATGCTTTGTTGTACATGTATGCATCAGTATATAAGTGTGGCAGTGATCAGAGGCACTGAAAACAAGTTATTTACTATGATGTATACTAATGCAGTTTTGTTGGTGCAAATGTGTTCATGATGCAGTTATACAGTGTTCAAGTGCAGTGTAACTGTTTACTAGTATTGAGAAAAAACAATATCAAAATTTTGTAACAACAACAAATAGTAATAATAATAATAATAATAATAATAATAATAATAATGGAAGTAATAAAAAGAAAATCAATGAAAGAAATATGGCTGTTTGCAGTCATGGAACAGCATTATTTTTCTCAAAAATGAAAAAAGTATCATTTAAGATTGGTAAAATGATTGGTAAAATGATTTTAAAAGAATAAAAGGAAGTAAAGAAAAATTTATTCAAATTCAAAGAAAATAGTGGTGTTAAATTTAGGTTTCTATTTTTGTTTCAGTTAGGAATTATTGCGACATTTATTAATGTTTTGTTCTTGCAAGATTCGGATATTTCAGGCTTTGATTAATTTCACATTGAAATATAAATTATTTTATTATCGTTTTGTCTATTTACCCTTACATTTCTGTACATTTCCACCCTTATTAATCTTATAGATTGAAAATTAACAAGATTAATGCTTTTCATTTTCTTCTTTTGATAGCTTGTAAATTATAAGATAGGATCTGTGGAAAACGTAACAGCTAATGAAAATTAATGATTTGTGTTCAAATTCTGGCTGTGTTTATTACATTTACTTTTGCACAAATTCCTTAAGGAAAGATATGAGTCTATCTTTTCTCTTCCCTATCTTGGGTTAAATGGCAGAACAGACAGGGCTGTCTAGCCATGGTTGGAAACGAGTTTAAGAGAAGGATAACCCTGATATATAAAAACTGTTCACAGCCTTGGCAAGGTGTATTCTATATGGCCATTGAAATGCAAGCTAAATAAAAATCGGGCACCTATTTAAAATAGAACGTGTCCACTATAATAACATTTGAAGTAATAAAAAATTATATGAATGCATGAAAAATTATAAAAAAAACTTAATGATAATACATTGTGTGTCATCTTTAATGACAGATTGTTGCCCAAATACACAATATATATATAATGTAGAATATTTGATATTTTTGCCAGGCAAATTTCAATAGAGATAAACTCAAAAGAACTCAATGTTAAATTTTTTATCAAATTCAACAGAGTAATATAATCTTGAAAAAATTTTGGACATTCTATTTTCTGGATGAGTTTAGACATTAACTGTTGTATGATTTGGGTCTGGAGAATGGCTGCTTATCTGCAAAATATTTATTACCCATTTGTAAAATATCCAAATTTTTTCAAGAGTATATATATATATATATATATATATATATATATATATAAACAGATATTGATTATAAAAAATCTCAAAGTTGTTGAAATATCCAGGGGAAAATGTCACATGTATCCTAAACAAAATATATTTTAGCATTGTTTTCTTGTCATCAAAATGTTAAAAAAGGAAAATTTAGTAAAAAGGCATCAAGTCATCTTGTTTTAATAAGAAAACATTATTCTTGTTTGTTCTTTAAGTATACCATGGCCAGGGAATGTAAGCAATAAAGTCTTAAGGAAAACAAAAACAAAAAGAACATTTATACTCAGAACCAGAAAGAGACATCTGAAATTTCTTGGACACACAATGAGAAAGAAGGGCTTGGAGAATTTGACACTCACATGACATGTTGAAGGCAAAAGAGACCAGGGAAAGCAGCAGGCCACCTACCTGATGAGCTTCTGTGAATGGATTAGCAAAATGGGGAAATGGAAGGGATGGCGAAAGGACAAATATTACTGAGAGCTACAAAGGATAGGAATTTGGGAAGAGTCATGTTTGCCCACAACTTGAAGAGGTACAGCACATAGAAGAAGGAAAAGTATATTTTTTGTCACATTTTGCCCAATCCCCTGCAGTCCATAACTGCATTACAGCCATCTTGATACCAAACTAACACATTCAAGTAATAGTAATAATAATGATGAATAAAGATAATATTAATAAGAATAGTAGCAGTATTAATAGTAATAATAATAATAGTAATGATAATATGTAATGATATAATGATAATAATAAGAGAAAAAAAAGATAGAAAAAGAGAAAGAATGAATGTTTGTCCTTACTTTTCCGGTGTTCTTGACTTCAAGTTCATAAGCACTTGCAACAACTGCCAACATTAGATTCATAAGGTACAATGATCCGAAGAAGTTAATGACGATGAAATAAATCACAGTCCAGGGACTATGAGCGCGAATGACCTAGGCAAGTGAAACCAGGAAAAAAAGGGTAAATTAAACATACAAGGTAGAATTAAACAAAAAAGGAAATGTTATATAAAATACTGTGGGATAGGCAGGGAGGGTAAGAAATATTTTGACACCTGAAAATAATAGCCATCTAACATTTACATTCACTTCAAATTTACGAAGGTGTTGTATTTTTATATAAAATTAGCAGTTTCAAGGGTGATAAGTATTTAAAAGACTGAATTAAGATAATATTCATGTTCTTATTTGAAAGCATTGTATCTGTTTAAGATAAGGTTTTTAAATATTTACATATTAGCAGTATAGCCCGGCGTTGCTCAGGTGTAATGAAAGCTTGAAAACTAATCCCTGGTCCTGGAGCTCAGACTCAGCCTAAAGAATATTTGTGTGAAGTTTGGTGAGAATCGGATAAAAATTGTGAATTTGTATAAAGGACATACAGACAGATAAACAGACACACACACAAATATCTTGCCTTTTATATATATATATATATATATATATATATATATATATATATATATATTATCGATTTTCTGCACTATTGTAAGAACTGCAACCTTGAAACTTTTGAATATCATTTCTTATGTCTTTGTCTATGAGTGTATAAAATTTGATTAAAATCGAACCACTCCTTCTATAACCCGATTTTTCAATTATCGATTTTTGATATTTATCTTGACACAAAACCTAGCTAAGAACACTCACAGACGCTTATAGAATAACTCTGTAAATTTTCAAAAAATTGGTTCAGCCGTTTTGGAGTCTATAGGTAACGGACATGCACACACACAGACACACACACAAAGTTCCATTTATAAATAAGTTTATATATATATATATATATATATATATATATAGAGAGAGAGAGAGAGAGAGAGAGTGAGAGAGAGCTTGAAAAGTAATCCATGGTCCTGGAGCTCAGACTCAGCCTAAAGAATATTTGTGTGAAGTTTGGTGAGAATCGGATAAAAATTGTGGATTTGTATAAAGGACATACAGACAGATAAACAGACACATGCACAAACATCTTGCCTTATATATATATATATATTATCAATTTTCTGCACTATTGTAAGAACTGCAACCTTGAAACTTCTGAATATTGTTTCTTATGTTTTTGTCTATCAGTGTATCAAATTTGATTAAAATTGGACCACTCCTTCTATAACCTGATTTTTTTGATTATCGATTTTTGATATTTATTGGGGGTACCTCGACACAAAACCTAGCTAAGAACACTCGCAGATGGTTATAGTACAACTGTGTAAATTTTCAAGAAAACTGGTTCAGCTGTTTCGGAGTCTATAAGTAACAGACATACACACACACAGACACAATCACACACACAGACAAAGTTCCATTTATAAATAAGTTTAGATATTAGGTAGACATTTGGGGTTCTGAGTAGTTCTCGACCTGTCAAAACACTCTTTCATGTAAAAAACTTTTTTTGTTCAAATTCTGAGATGCGGTTTGGGCCAATAAATTTTCATTTACACTGTTTACATTGTTTGAATTGTTGTCTTTATATTTGATGCTATATTCACGACGCTTTGGCTATTGTATGCTCCAACCTTCTTCAGGTGATTGGAATTTCAAACTGAACCCTTTATTTCATATGTTGAGGTAGATTGTTCTTGTTCCATGAGTCATGTCACTTCCAGATGTCTCAGTATCAGTTATTTCCCTTTAAGTCAGCTCTCTAAGTTTTTTTTGTTCACCACTGCTGTAGCTGGGTATTGAACCCACACTCTTTGGATCAAGCGTATTGCTCTAGTCAATGCCTTTAAACCACTGGGTCATGTGTCCTTGGAATGAGAACAATCTATTCCAGTAAATGAAATAAAGGGTTCAGTTTGAAATTCTGACCTACAGGAGTTTAAATGTAAGGTCAATAGACACCTCCTATCACACTAACTTGCATCTATTCTCCCAACACTCTCACCATCTACCCAACCCTCATTCTCAGTATCCTTACCCATCTATCACCCTCCTTCTGACTTTTCCTATATCTAACTATCCTTTCTCACCACTCTATGTAATCCCCTGTGCAATAGTGGCAGTGAAATGCCTTGCTTGGGGTGAAACGATTATAAAAAATAAAATAAAAAAAATAAAAAATTGTCTGAAATATTATAGAAACTATCTCACTTGTTGGCTATTGTGGCATGTGGGGGCTTCCTTACTTTGCCCAGTTCAGCAGCTGCAGCAGTGGAAGTAATCAGCAGGTTACAACTAGAAGTTCCAGAACTAATAAAAACATTGAGTGAGCCTAATTTGGCCTCTTTTCTTTTTCAGTGGCCACTACCTTCAAGGACCAGCTTGAGGGACGACTCACAACACTTACTGCAGAAGACACATGACCTGTCCTGGTAGCTTTATCTAAGATTTATCATTCCTCATGGGAACAAGTTGAGAAATCTCTCTTTGAGACACCTACTAAAGGAAAACTACCCACAACTCTTGCCGCAGAAAATCTGTACCAATCCTAGTAGTATGAAACTCAGATTTCTCACTCCTCATGGAGACAAGTGGATAAATCCCTCTCTACAAAGCATCAACTCAAAAGAAAACCTTTGTTAACTGGGAAACCCAACATTATCCCCACAAAATACCACTATTTTGAATTCTCTTTCCAATCACAAATAAAAGCTGTTAAACAGTTATTACAGGCTATGTTTTTGTTCATTCCACTTTCTACACTGCCAATAACACACACACACACACACACACACACACACACACACACACATTGCAAATAGCACTAAATAAAATTAATTTTGAATATATTAAGTATTTTTTAAATGTCTCTAACAGCAACTGTTCAAAATATCTAAATTTTACTTCTTTTTAACATTACTATTATAACAGAATGTTTTAAAACAGGTAAATTGTATTATTTTAATTATAAAATAAGTTACCTTCTGTACATCATGATAAATTTTGAATTTACACAGCGCGTTCTCTGCGCAAACAAAAAAATATATATATATATCTCACTGTAATTTCAAAAAATGTTTTAAGTTCTTTAAGAGTGGTGACTTACCCCTTGAAATAAAACCCAGGGGTGAACAAGCATCAGTTGTCAATTATGATGCTTTGAAACAGTGTTTCTCAATGTTTTCTTCCTTGTGACACATTTTTCGTGTCAAAGGAATTTCAGGCCCAGATAAGTGCAAACCAAAATTTCATTTAACAGGAAATACATTTTATTTACAAAAGCAAAATCTAGTAAATATTAATCCTGACTAATGACTACCCTATTCCTGGTGTCTGTCTGTCAACTGGTGAAGTTGAACTTCCAAAAACCTTGGTTCAGCTTCAAGTGTAAGTCTTCTCTCCTTTTTAATTAGCGCCTCCAGGTCCATTTAAAAAAAAAATCCTCTGGGACCTCACTGAGAATAACTGCTTTAAAACACAGAGCAAAGAATATTCTGATGAGGAGCACTTTTTTTAAAATCATTTAAATATCAGTTAAGTGCCATACGTGATACACACTTGGGGGATTATGTATCTTTTACTGGTTAGGCAGAAGATTTTCCTGCAGCAGGTAGCCATTTGTTTCTGCAGTAGAGTAGTTCCCAACCAAGGCAATAGAACCTAATCTGTCCTGTTATTCAAAATCCATAGCTAGAGAGAAAAGAGATGAATTAATACAAAGGGTATTCGTGCATAAGTAAATGCAATGAATTTGACTGGAATTCAAACTTGGCTCCACCGATTACTTATTCTGAGCTGATATTCATTATATCAAAACACACTTGCCATGTTGGATTTCCTATATATCAGAGCGGTCTAAAGCACGTTATATCTAACGAGTGTCTCCCCTAGGAAGCGCAGGTTCAAAACCTGCTGAGGACACATTTAAGTATACATTTTATAAAATAAAAGTGTTCACTAAAACAAAAACTACTTTTGCAACAATTTTGATATTCATTGTGTCAAGTAAATGTTTCTTGTCAACAACTTATTGATGTATTTATGTATAATCTTATATCATGTATCATTTTCATTGGTCTAGAAAATTGCAGTAGGGTGGTATTCAATTGGATGTGCAAGTGGCATAATATTTAGGTACTCAGACTGAGAAATTGGTGAACTGAGTTCAAATTATGGTTGAATTTGTTACATTCACTTTCACACAATATTCTTCACAAAAATTTGAATACATCTCTTCTCTCTCCATCTATGGGTTAAATAGCAGATCATAATGGACTCTCTAGCTATGGCTGGCAGTTGCTTTAAGTGAAGGACAACTCTTAATTCAAAACTGTATGTAGCTGTGGTGTGGTGCATACTATACAGTTATTGAAAAGATTATGGAGTTCACATTTATCTGAGCTTGTGGACAATATGATCTCAACTGCAGCTGAATGAAAAAGAGGATGAAGAAGAAATTATTAGTTATTTTATAGCTTGATAAAAACATGGCTGTTTAAGGAGAGGAAAACCCTGATAGAAAACAACCTTTAAATTACAGAGGTTGAGTGCAGGGCCAATCACAGCAGCTCATGAAATAATTTGACTGCATATAAAAATCTTATGTATCATGGAGAACCAAGCAGATAGAACCAAGCAGATAGAACCCCAAGCAAAATTTCAAGTAGTAGTCTTTCACGGGATTTTCTAAAGATGAGTTACTTTATGTTGGTAAAGTTATTGCAGTAGAGATGTCTAGAAATATGTTTGGGTCATTAAAAATGAAAAATAAAGCTAAACTTTTAATGAAACAAGCCCAAAGGAAAACTCTGTGTGTGTATGCATGTGGAGGGAAAATGAGAAATAACATTTCAATATATGTCTATTTGTATGTGTTTGTACAAACAAACTGACTATGTGTGTATAAGACGAGAAGCACTGACTTGTGAAGAAGGTGATCAATAAATGGAGTGCTTTGAAAATTGGTAATTTCTTTAGAATAAATGGTAAAAGCACTGTGAAATATTTGGCTGCAGACCTCATCTTGATCTGGCACAGAATCAAGGCTCCTCTCAAGAATGTTCACCGCCAACAAATGACTGTCAATTATATCTAGAAATCATTTTCTCTTTCTTCCATTTCACTGCTTGCCTGCCTGCCTCTCTTGTCCCTTTGTTTTCTTTTCTCTCTCTCTCTCTTTCTCTCTCTTTTTTGGTCAAAAAGTTCCTTAAATATTTGCCTTTTTTTACTATTAAGATGCTTTCATCTTAATTATTCAAGGCCTTAATAAAATTTGGTAGTAAGTCAAAAGCTCCAATGCATGTGCCCACTAAAAATAATATTTCCAGCAATAAGAAATAATGTTAGATAAAAAATTATTTTAAAAATTACTGCTGTTTACATTTCTGGAGTTAACAGATATAAATTTGTAGAAGTCTCAATGAGAAAAACATGCCTTCCTTAAAAGGTTACTCATATATATATATATGTATACAGGGCAGTAGCTGATGCTAAAAAAAAAACACCGGGCACAGAGAAAATTGCCCGGATTTATTAGTTGACAATGTGATGACATCATCAGTGTCATCCGTTTCCAAAAACTATGATTTTTGCGGATTTTTTTGACTATTCCAAAGGAAATTAGGCACAGAACGTGAACGAAAGCAGGAAATCAGGTTCGGACTTTCTGAGTATAATCAGTCTTTTCTCCCAAAATAAATAAATAAACAGATTTTTACTGTGTTCATTCGGATGTTTTCTTTCTTTCTTTCTTCTTTTCTTTCTTTCTTTCTTTCTTTCTTTCTTTCTTTCTTTGTGAATTGTTTAGTTTGATTTCTGACAAAGACATTTTTCCTTGCCCGGATTTTCACTATGATTGCATGGATCAGCCCGTGCCTGGTGTGCCCAGTAGTCAGGTACGCCCACGTATGTATATATATATATATATATATACATATATATATATGCATGTTTGTATATATATATATATATATATATATATATATGCAAACAGAAAAAGAGAGAGAGTGTTGGAAGGTGGGATATATATATATATATATATATATATATATATATATATTGTATAGAGGCAGCAGATAATTATCTAAACATATACTGTTAAATGTAACAGACAATGAATGTCTCTTATGTTTAATCATGAGCTGTTCTAAACATCATATTTTGGCTTTAATTTCAGGTGAAAATAAAAGCAAAAATTGTTCAACATTTGGATATTTTTTTATTATGTTGGTTCTAAGCTTTCAGCTCACAACGTCCCTGTAACCACTTTGAAGATGGCTCATGTGAGCCAAAAGCTTAGAACCAACATAATAAAAAAATATCCAAATGTTGGACAATTTTTTTATAATGTTAAACATATAAAAATTTATATATATATATGTGTGTGTGTGTGTGTGTGTGTGTGTGTATATATATATATATATATATATATATATATATATACTAAAGAAAAACAATTATGTTTATATGACCAACAGAAAACTTGCCAGAAAATCCAATGTCTTATACAAGAGAAAATCCAAAACAAGGAAAGTAATAATGATAGCCAAAAGGAAATACCTACTATACAATAATGTACTCAATACCCAGATTTACCCAGACAGAGCAAAAAAGCACTTCACAAAGGACAACTCAAGTACTCAAGTTTCACACTCTCACAATCTTCATACAACTAGAACAGTATATATATATATATATATATATATATATATATATATATATATATATGATTCAGTTAATTAAAGTAAGATTTTTGTAAGAAAATACATTTTCTTTATGTGGTTTGTTTTGCTTTGTACAAATATTTATTTCTTTTAAACATATTTTATTTTAGAGAAAATCTTTATTGAAACCTGACTTTTTTATTTATAGTTTTTCAGTTTTTATTCTTCTTTCAGTTTTTGTAGTGTTTTATCTATCTATCTATCTATCTATCTATCTATCTATCTATCTATCTATCTATCTATCTATCTATCTGTGTGTTTTACTAGCCAAAAATATGTTCTATAAAATAAGTATTGAAATAATGTATTGATATCATAGTGAGGAAGCTATCTTGTTCTACATAGTAAAGTATCATATTGAGTTACTATGAGCAAAATTCCAAATAATACTTCAATACAGTGTGTGTCTTCCAGGTTGGTAAATGCAGCAAAAACAACAGCTTGGATGGTCAGTGAATGTTTGCTGATGGCTACTCAGTGACTTTAAATTATCCATCTCCAACAACAAAGACATTCAGTGAATGTTTGCTGATGATAAAAGTATTTTTCCAACTATAGCTTTTTTCTGTAAACCATCTATTTAAATGCATTTTCTAAATCACAGCTTGTTCTTTGAACCAAATACCCAAAGGCTTTAACCCAACAAAAGACTATTTTTAATGTTTAACTTGTTTCAATTCATGTACATATGTTTGTAAATACAAATGATTTATTTAACAAATAAACCTATGTTTTTATTTTAATTTTATTATTGTTTGGAATTTCAACATTACAATGTGTCTTCCAGGTTGGTAAATGCAGCATAAACATATTCATCTATTAATTCATCAGTAAAATTATTGCTTTTGTGAGATCCCATGGAGGTAAAAGTATTTAAATGTTTATTAATTGGATGATGGCTTTTAAAAATGACTTGTCTTTTTTATGCTTGTTTGAAATGCTTTTCAAATGCCAAAATAGAATATAGAGACATAAAACAAAAAAAGGAAGATAAAAGGGAACCAAATTATGTCATTTAAGAACAGAAAGAAGTTTTATCAAAGAGACAGATTGTTAACTTATAGAAATATATTTACCTTGTTATATACATCTTCCCAATAATCCTGAGTAAGTAACTGAAATGATATAAGCATACTCCAGCCAATGTTGTCAAAGTTAGTATATCCATAGTTAGGATTCTCTCCAATATCAGGTAAGCAGGTATAGTTGGAAGGACATGATCTGAAAAAAATTAAAGAAAAAAATTATATCAAGCTCTTTATATAACCTGTTATATCATGGATAAATTTATTGAACAAGTTCATTGTAATTTTTATTCATGCTAATTAGCAACGATTCTGATGTTTGTGGGCCCTGTCAGCAGAGATTAAGATACACTGATTGCATTTCCTACAGAGAAATAACACCAATACAAAGAAGGGACACTTTTCAGCTGGATACTTGATGACTCAAGTAGAAACTTGATCGATGGCTACCATTTGAACTCTGATGTAAACCCAATCAATGTCTACATTTCTGATTCTAGTATAAATTGGAATGATGTCTACCTTTTTGACTCTAGTAGAAATCCAGTCAAATATCTACCTTTTTGACTCTGGTCTAAACTAAATTGAAGTCTATCTTTTTTGATTGTGGTATAAACTGGGTCCATGTCTACCTTTTGGATTTTGGTGTAAACAAGACATATGTCTACCTTTTTGACTCTGGTGTTAACTAGACTCAAGTCTACCTTTTTGATTGTGTTGTAAACTGGGTCCATGTCTACCTTTTGGATTTTGGTGTAAACAAGACATATGTCTACCTTTTTGATTCTGGTGTTAACTAGACTCAAGTCTACCTTTTTGATTCTGGTATAAACTTGACTAATATATACCTTTTTGACTCTGGTGTGGTTGGGACCCATTTTTACTTTTTTGATTCTGGTGTAAACTGGTCTTATGTGTAATTTTTTGACTCCGGTGTAATCTGTACCCATTTCAACCTTTTTGACAACATGTAAACCAAACATTTTTGCACCTATTTGACTTTAATGTAACCTGTACTTACATCTAACTGTTTATTAATTCATTGTAATGTTTGCCTTAAAAGAATTATATTTGATGTTAAGATTGAGATGTTGTAAAGTTAACCACTCTAACCAACCTAGCTGCTATATGCATATGTATTTTATGGCAAGAAGAGAATAGGAGAGACTGACTTTACAGTGATAACAATAGTATCAATTTTGTCAGACAAGGGGTAGGAACTTCTGAATGGCACAGAACCAGAAGAACTGGCCAAATATAGAATTTAGAGTATTTATAATGTTTTTGGAGGGACCATAGAATCATTCACCTTGTCAGTTTGTTGTAACTTATGATTGGTTAAAAAAATGCTTAGAGTTTGGTCACATGACCTGCTTACCAGTCAATTGGTGAGCTTGTACTATGGCCTACTGATTATTCTATTTTTAGTTGTGATGAAAAGGGTAATGGAATATAATGAGATTTGAATTTTATATAGGATGTAACATAATCTAAATTAACAGGTGAATAAAACGACACTTATTGCTGAATTTTTATGTTGATTTTCATTTGAACCTGATATACACACCAAGAGCTTTTGTGAATTTTCCCTAAAGACTGACCTTCCATTTTGGTGTTAGCCATTATCTTCAAAAGTAAATTAAATATTTATGGTTTTTAGGGGAAAAAATTAAAGACTGACTCTTTAATTTCTTAATGTTTGATCAGTTATGGTTTAGAGTTACAGTAGACAGTTTGTATACTGTGCTTTGTAAATTAAGAAAGTAAAAGAAGACATTGTCAATGATTGAAAATTAATGGAAGCATTGTTGATACAATAGAAATTTGTTAGATATTTGATCTGCAAAAATTTAAATGCAACGTCAATCGTTCTTTACTGTCCTCTTGATTTTCTTCAATTATTCTTGCTCCTTAATAACATTTCTCCTTTTTTCATTCTTTCAAACCTAGTAACCCTTTGTGTTTTAGTAGTTTTACTACTTTGCATAGGGTCATATGATTAACACACACACACACACACACACACACACACACACACACACACATATATATATATATATATATATATATATACTAGCAGTATAGCCCGGCGTTGCTCAGGTGTAATGAAAGCTTTAAAACTAATCCGTGGTCCTGGAGCTCAGATTCTTTGGACGTTGGCATGAAAGACTAAAAAGCAATAGTTGTTTCCAGTTAAAGCAAAACTATAGACTGAAAGAAAAATGAAAGGATGTAAGTCAAATTTTGATTTCCTGGTATTGATATCAAATAAGTTTTTTTTGTCATAAACTGAATTTCAAAGGCTAAATAAGTTCTTTGAGTAAATGGTATCATGGCTGAGACTAAAAACTATAATTATACCTACTTAGAGCCAAACTCAAAGCAAAAACTAAAATAAAAGGGCTGAACAAAAACAAGCATACAGGCAGATAAACAGACACACACACAAGCATCTTGCTTTTTATATATATATATATATATATATTATCGATTTTCTGCACTATTGCAAGAGCTGCAACCATGAAACTTCTGAATATCGTTTCTTATGTATTTGTCTATGAGTGTATCAAATTTGATTAAAATTGGAACCACTCCTTCTATAACCTGATTTTTTCGATTATCGATTATCGATTTTTGATATTTATCGAAGGGTACTGTGATACAAAACCTAGCTAAGAACACTTGCAGATGCTTATAGTACAACTGTGTAAATTTTCAAAAAAATCGGTACTGCCGTTTCAGACACATACACACACACACATACACACACACACACAGAGACAAAGTTCCATTTATAAATATGTTTATACATATATATATATATAATCATCTGCAGAAAAGCCTGTTTCGCTGTATATCACAACTCCTTAGTGCAGCTAGATTATCAGTATAGCTTCAAGCTTGGATTGAAATCTGATTAATTTGTCATGAGATGAACATCTTATCACTGGACTATCAGCATGCACAGCAGAAATAGGCAGCTTTTCACAGTAGGTTATTCAAAGGATGTAAACAAATCCTGATGACTTAGAGTGTTCAATTTAATATCCAAATCTAACACATTCAATCCAGTAGTCAAAGAACGTAGTATAAAGCCATAAGCAGTTAAAGTTTTACATGAAATCAACCCCTCTCTAAAGTGCTCTATCAACTATATATATTTTTCATTTGTAAATGAGTTATTATGTGACCTAGGTTTGTACCATGTGGTGTTTTCAGGCAATTTGTAGGAAACTGATTTTTACCATTTTTTTAAAGAATGCTCATGTAATTGGGATGTTTTCTGAACATGCAATTTTCAAAAATTAGAAGTTGTAACGTTTTCATCCATGGTTGTATGACCCTAATATGTATTTTATCCTATTAGTGTCATACAACCATAGATGTCAACATTATTGCAAATTGCCTGAAGACACCAGATGGTAGAAACCTGGGTTGCATAATAACTCATTTACAAATAAAAAATATTCAAAATTTCTACAATATAATTGTATTGAATACTTTTTAATACAAATCTGTACTGGTTTAATTTAATTATGACTGAAAAATAAGTAATTAAATAATTAAATATATTTATATATATATTTAATTTATTTTTAGTCAATATTTGTATTTGAGTAGATATTTTTAATTAAGCAGTATGTTATACTTATATATATATTTCTACTGGCCTGATCATTTACGAGAAATTTTCTTAGGAAAATGTGTATCATTCAGCATGATTCAAACCTGGCAACCCCTAACAACATAGAAATCCCCAATTGATCTGGTGCATCGTAGACCACTCAATCATGAATGATTCCATAGTCTAATTGAAGTTAAATCAAGCCTTATACAAAAAAACTTTTGGTTTTTCATAAATAATCATCTCTGCTCTGAAATGTATCATAATGTAAACAAATATAAACATACAATGTAACAAAAAATTCTGGAGATTGACATCAACCTTTAGAATTTTTCTTTATATATATATATATATATATATATATGAACTTTCTTTTAAAATCAGTATATATTATCAGCTTGTTCTTTAATTTTTAATGAAATGGAATCTTACTGCAAAAAATGAAAAGATTTTCACCTGGCAAAGAATTACTTTTTTTTAAAAAAAAATGGATATATTTGTTTGTTCTTTAATTAATAATGTATGTCTCTTTGTAAGACTTTTTATAAAAAATATAGAAAATAAAAATATAGAGTTTCACCTGACAAACAATTGCATGTCTGAAATATGAATATATCTGTTTGTTCTTTAATTAAAATATGTGTTTGTTCTTAATTTTTTTTGTAAAATGATATATATAAAAAAAATTTTCCAGACAGACAATTGCTATGGCTTGTTTGATTTTTTCTAAAAATTAAAAAGACACAAATTTATATATACATGTTTGTTTTTTATTTAAAATAACTCTTCAAGTCTGGGGTATCTATTCCTCCTTCTCTTGTTTTCATGCAAGAGTATTGACATCTTCCTTGAGTGGCTCTTGAACCTTCTATTAGGTAAATAATAGTAAAAGTATAGGAAATAAACTCTATTTCCATTACAATGATACCCAAATATATACCATATTAAAATATGCACAAACTTTATTTTCTAAGCACTAACAGGCAATATTACAAACATGCTGAAAAGATTCCACAAAACAGCACACACCATTTAAATCAAAATGTCTATTGGTTAGAAATTAACATCACCATGACCAATCAGAGAAAACTAAAACCTTATATTTCTCAAGCCTACTTTTAGTGAAAATTTCTTATAAAAACCCACAAATTTTGACTTTCAAAGAGTAGATCTTCACATGTTTCAAAGCTGAAATGAAGATGTGGCTATTTAATATTTTTTCTCCTCCACAGCATATGCTTAAAGAAGCATGTGTCAGTGACTTCAAACAAATCAGCAAATCAGCTATAAAAACAACAGCTTGGATGATCTTGGCTGATGGTTAGTTGATTCATTTCAAACAAATCAGCAAATCTACTACAAAAACAACAGCTTGGATGGTCAGTGAATGTTTGCTGATGGCTAGTCAGTGACTTTAAATTGTCCATCTCCAACAACAAAGACATTCAGTGAATTTTTGCTGATTATAAAAGTATTTTTCCAACTATAGCTTTTTTCTGTAAACCATCTATTTAAATGCATTTTCTAAATCACAGCTTGTTCTTTGAACCAAATACCCAAAGGCTTTAACCCAACAAAAGACTATTTTTAATGTTTAACTTGTTTCAATTCATGTACATATGTTTGTAAATACAAATGATTTATTTAACAAACAATCCTATGATTTTATTTTAATTTTATTATTGTTTGGAATTTCAACATTACAATTTTTAATATAAAAAACTCGGATGACTGAATTTCCAACAAAAGTAAAATACGAGGGTGCCCAACCCACTTTCCAAAATCAATATTTCAAGGATTAAACAAAATAATGATTTTGGGAAGGAGATTGGGCTGAGAACTTTTCATTCCCACCCACTTCCAGTGTATGTATGTATACTAGCAGTATAGCCTGGCATTGCTTGGGTGTAATGAGAGCTTTAAAACTAATCCATAGTCCTGGAGCTCAGACACTTTGGATGTTGGCACAAAAGACTAAAAAGCAATAGTTGTTTCCAGTTAAAGTGAAACCATAGACTGAAAAAAAAATGAATGGATGTAAGTCAAATTTTGATTTCCTGGTATCGATATCAAATAAGTTTTTTCATCGTAAACTGAATTTTGAAGGCTAAATAAGTCCTCTGATTAAATGGTATCATGGCTGAGACTAAGAACTACAATTATACCTACTTAGAGCCAAACCCGAAGCAAAAACTAAAATAAAAGGGCTGAAAAAAAATATAGACATACAGGTAGATAAACAGACACACTCAAACATCTTGCCTTTTATATATATATATTATTGATTTTCTGCACTATTGTAAGAACTGCAACCTTGAAATTTCTGAATATCGTTTCTTATGTATTTGTCTATGAGTGTATCATATTTGATTAGAATCGGACCACTCCTTCTATAACCCAATTTTTTCGATTATCGATTTTTTATATTTATTGGGGGTACTGTGACACAAAACATAGCTAAGAACACTCGTAGATGCTTATAGTACAACTGTGTAAATTTTCAAGAAAATCGGTTCAGCTGTCTTGGAGTATATAGGTAACGGACACACACACACAGAGACACACACAGAGACACACACACACAGAGACACACATGCACACACACAGACAATGTTCCATTTATAAATAAGTTTAGATATAAGTTTAAATATATAAATTAACATAAAGCCATTAACAAATTCACTGCTGTTCTGACAAACTTCATAAATAATAAAATTGCAACTGTAAAAGCTGTTCAGAATATTTATATATAAGTTGTTATGTAGGGAGAAACTGTCGATACTAACATGTGTGGTTGAACACGGATCTCTAGGCAAGAAACCTAACTGTTGAATGAATTGTGCTACTGGAATCACATGATCATAAATATTTAGCATATAATGCACTCAGACAGAAGTCCAAGTGCATTCTATGTTGTGCATCATTCCAGTGTTTTATGTCATTGAAGAGATTGTTTCTGAGTGAATTACTCAAGAAAATTATTCCAAGAGCATTATCATGCATTATTCAAAGGATTCATGTAGTAAGTTGATTTTACTTGCGAACAGAAAGTTACCAAAAGTTCCCTTCAGAATAACATTATAAAAAACTAATATTAGAAAAGTGGCAATGAAGATCTTGTTCTAAAATTTCACAAGGACTACAGAGAAAAATACATGTCCTATATGTAGTGATTGAAATATCCAGCAGAGTACAAGGACAATGGATGAACTGAAATCAATTATGCTTCAAATGTTGGCACCGCAAAAGCAACAACAAGAACTACAGTTACAACAACAATAAGATCAACATGAATAGCAAGTTCAGTTACAAAACCAACAATAATTGTTTTTTAAATTGTTGTTCAAGAAAACAACAGAGGAAATAACATCTGACTCATTCACTCTAGACACTATTGCAAATTCTATTAGTAAGTTTGTATACAATTCGGATAAAGGAATAAGTTTTCAAACTTATTACAGAAGGTATGAAGAGATCTTCAAAAAGGATTGTTTGCATTGGAATGATGAAAAGGAAGTCTGAATATTATTGAGAAAATTGTCCCCTGCTGAACATGAAAAATACATAAATTTTATTTTGCTGAAACAGCCAAGTGAGAAAAACTTTGAGGAGACTGAAGGGGTATTATCAAAACTTTTTGGGGAACTGAACCTTATTATTTAATGCATGGTAGAATTATCTAAACCTAGTAAAGTGTGACGATGATGATTTTGTCATTTATGCAGAAGTTGCCAATCGGGAATGTTAGAAGTGTAAGTTAAATGAGTTAACTTCTGACTTATTTAAATGTCTGATATTCATTCAGGGCTTAACTTCAAATAAAGATGCAGAAATAAGATCCAGGATTCTGACTAAACTACAAATGGATTCAAAATTAACTCTCCAAAAATAGCTGAAGTGTGTCAGCATATGGTGAATTTAAAATTTAATATTGCAAGGATTGATGAGAGTGGTATTTCACAAATACATAGCGTCCAACCATGTAAGGAAAAAAATAGACATTTTTCAACAGCTAGTGAAACAGTTAAAAAATAAGATAAAACCTTCTCACTACCTAATACTTGCCATGGTTGTGGTGGTAAGCATTTCAAAGGTGATTGTTTCTTTAGAAACAAAAGATGCTACCAATTTGGAAGATTAGGACATAAGAGTACTTGTAAATCCCAAAAAATGGAAGAGAAACAAAAAGTATGTCAACAAAGTAAATACATTGGGTAAAGTAGACAGGAGGAAAAAAAAAATTAGAAAGACTTTAAACAAAACATCTCCAAAGATAAAAAAATGTTTTTGTTACGAGTAACAATATAAAAATAAAATGGCAATTGGATACTCGGTCTGACATTACTATAGTTAATGAAAAGGCTTGGAGAAAACTGGATAAACCTAGTTTATTGACTTCAAGAAAAGTTGCTCATGGTGTTTCAGGGAAGAAATTAAGTTTTTTTGGTGAGTTCACCTGTAATATTTCTTTTGTTGGAAAAATAAAATAAAAACAACAGTGGTATTCGTGTTAAAAAATACAACAAATTTATTGGGAACAGATGGCATTCCCTTATTTAATCTTTACAATCTTATATTTGTTCTGCAACCAAGTAAATATTGTCACCACAAGTACGATTATAGTAACGGAAAACTTCAAAACTGAATGAAAAAGAAAGTTCCCAGACGTTTTTTCAGAAGGTCTTAGCACATGCACAAAAGCAAAGGTGAATATTGATGTTAAAGAAAATGCAACACCAGTATTCAGACCAATAACGAGTGTACCTTTTGCGGCGTTAGATCTAATCAATAACAAATTGGAAAGAAAATTGCTCAATGGGCCTTAATGAAAGCTTACAAAATTATAATTACCTGTTACCAAGTCTGGAAGAAATTTTCACCAAACTAAATGGGGAAATTTTTTTTTCTAAATTGGGCTTGTTGGACACCAATCTACAAATACTGGCTGAAGAAGATTGTTTGAACTTACTATCAACACTCGTAAAGGTCTATATAAATTCAACTGACTTCCTTTCAACATAAAGGTAGCTCGAAGCATTTTTCAACAAGTTATGGATACAATGCTCACTGGGTTAGATTGTGCAGAAGCATATCTGGATGACATACCAATTAAAAACAAAACCAGACATCAACATGCAGAAGATGTAAAAATAGCATTTGAAAGGGTCAAAGAATGCAGGTTCAAAATTAGTGAAACAAAATGTGAGCTATTTATGTCAAGAATAAAATATCTGGGACAAATTATTGACAAAAAGGGTCGATGTTTAGATCTTGCCCAATCAAACACAATTAAAATATGCCCACTCCGACCAATTTAGCAAAATTGCAAGCATTTTTAGGGTTTGCAAACTACTACCATGTGTATATATCAAACATGCATGAATTAACAGCACCTTTAAATGCCTTGTTAAAAAAGACACTAAATGGATTTGGACAGAGAAATGCCAAACTGTGTTTAAAAAGATAAAAAAGTCCTAACATCTGATTTATCAAGAACACATTTTGATCCCAAATTAAACATTGTTGTTGTATCAGATGCAAGTGATTTAGGAATTGGAGCAGTAATATTACATAGATATGACAATGAAATAATTAAGCCAATAGCACATGCTCCAAGGTTGTTAGTAGCTGCTGAGAAAAACTACAGCCAGATTGGGAAGGAAGCTTTGGCTATAGCTTTTGCCATGAAAAAAATCCATAAATTCCTACATGGACAAGAATTTCTCTTACAAATTGACCATCATCTTTTAGTGTCTATATATAGTTAAAATGGTGTTCCCACAGATACAGCAAATAGACTGCAATGCTGGGGAAGTATACTACTGAATTACAACTTTAAAATGGAATTTTACCATCAAAGAAATTAAGTCGAAATTTGGCAAATCATTTGGAGATTATGGCAATACTGGCTGAAAATGAAATTAAAAATCTCTTACATAATACTGTAAGAGAGTTACCTATATCTCTGGAAGAAATAAGACTAAAGTCATGGAATGATGACTTCATATTAAAAATGATGGATCAAATTGCATAAAAAGTCAAAAATAGAAAGGTAAATGAAAGTAATGCATTTTCAATGTGTGATGGTGCACTGATGTACACTGAGAGCATTGTAATTTCTATATCATTGCAAAAACGCACGTTAAAGGAATTCCAGATTAGTTATCTGGGAACTTCTAGTATGAAATCCCTAATGAGATGCTACACTTACAAGTTGAAAATGGATGAAGACATACAAAACTTGGTTAAATCATGCAGAGTTTGTGCTCTGGTAGTGAAGTCACTGCCGATTTAATTTCAGTCTTGGCTGGAAACAGACATTCTGTGGTGTCGATTACATCTAGATTTTGCTGGGCTGTTGAATAGAGCATATTACCTCTGGTGTTGGTTGGCAGTTATACCAAGTAGCCCGAAATATTTAAATGCAGAAAACCAACTACCATGGTCACAATAAATTTCTTGCACAAAATCTTTGCAAGGTTTGGCATATCTGATTCCACTGTGTTGGACAACAGGATGCTGTTCATATCTAGTGAATTCAAGTTATTCTGCAAGTCCTTACAAATATAACATTACAATTGCTTCCATATAATCTAGGATTGGATGAACAATTTTTTTCTTTTTTACTTTATGATCATTTTTGTGAATCTATTTTCTTATGTTTGTATAATATTATTTCTTCTTGTGAATATTTAATTATTATTTTTAATTTTTAAAAATTTTTTGTGATTGCTAATTATTTGTGACTGTAAGTATATTATATAGACCCTTTTCCTTTTGATAATTTTATTTGTATTTATTCTTTGTTTGGCTGTTTTTATTTTTAGTTTTGTGTTGTCATTGTGTATATATTATATATTTTCGTGTGTATATATGGCCTCTTATAATTATTTGTCTGTGTGTGCTTATTTTGTGTATAAATATATGTATTCTTCTGTTTTGTGTTTGTATATATTTTTTCCTTCAAGTTTTTTTGTGTATGTGTGATTTGGTGTATGCATTTTTTGACTTTTGTGACACTTCTGGTATCTGTTGTTTAACTGTATATACCTCTACTCTTCACTGAACCTTATTTCTTCTCTGTGGAAAATTTTCTTAAAACATTCTAAGTTTCTTATTGTTTTTTGTTTTTTTTAATCATTTCACCCCAAGCAAGGCATTCCACTGCCACTATTGCGCTTGGGGCTACATAGTGGGAGGTAAATAGGAAGAGTGGTTAGATATAGGAAATGTCAGAAGGGGGTGATAGATAGTTGGGTGGGTGGGAAGAGTGTTTGAAAGAATGAAAATTAGTGTGTTAGGAGGTGTCTATTGACCTTACATTTAAACTCCTGGAGATTGTAGCCATCGGGGAAGCAGTCATGTAGAAGAGAATTCCACAGTTGGGAAGTGCGAGAAAAGAAACTGTTAGAGTAGAAGTTGCGATTGCATTTTATTGGTTTCCCTGTAAAAGGGTGGGAATCTAGTTGCTAATCTAGTATCTGGTGCAAATTCGAACCTAGGGGGCACCAGTGATCTAAGTTCATCGAAGCAGAAGCCGTGAAAGTATTTATAGAAGAGACACAGAGAAGCCACGTTGCACCGGTGAGAGAGAGACTGCAGGTGGTCTGCTAAGTCAGTATCGATCACATTACAGACCCTCCGCTGTACCTTGAAATGTAACATTTGATTTTTTGGGTCAAAAAAGCAGGTTGTAAATTTTACAACTGCCAAAATAAATTCTGGATTCATAATCGTTTAATTATATGTTGAGTTTTCTTCTTTATATTTTATATTTGCTCTGGATAATATCCATTGAGCTCTCTATTTTTATCTATTTAATATTTTATATTAATGATATAAATTGTTTAGATTATCCTCCCCATTTTTATAGATTTGTCATTATTTCCTATATTGTTCCTTATTAATTTGTGCTCATTTTAGATAACGCTTTTTTCAGAAACTCTACTAATACAAATTTTACAGTAGAAATGGAAAAAGTTTCCTTGAAATATTCTCTGAAAACATTACGTTACCATATTCCTCATGAAAAGAGTTTTTTTTTTTTTTTTAATCATATCACCCCAAGCAAGGCAGCAATGCCACTGAAGCGCAGGGGGCTACGTAAGAATGAAAAGATTGGAAAAGAGAAAGCTGGGAACCACATCCTAAACAGGGAACAAGGGATGAGCCTCCACACCTGTTCAATAGACGTGGGTGGAGTGTGAACTGGGCGATAGTTTAGTCTATCTACTCCAATTGAGGAATAAAAAAAAATGAAAGAAAAGAGTGAAAAGATGGGAAAAGAGAAAGCTGGAAACCACATCCTAAACAGGGAACAAGGGATGAGACTCTACACCTGTTCAATAAACGTGGGTGGAGTGTGAGTTATTGATTTTTAGGGAGATTGTGTTGGAAGACCGATTTCCATTTGAATCCTTTCTGTATTCCTTTCAATCTTAAGGAAAACTTTAATCTAAAATCTCAAAAGACACTTCCAAGCTGTAAACTATTTGATTCTTTTGAAGCTGATTTGTTGAATTTAATAAAATATCAGCTTTAAACATCTTCCAATAAATTCTTACTTAAGGTGAATCAAGATATGGATAAATTAAAAAATCACATGATTTATGGATCAAAGCTGATAAGTCAAAAAATATTTACAAAATTAATCCTTCCTGTTATCAGGAACTCACCCTTAAAAATCTTACCAGCAATTATAAAATTGATAAACGTCAAGGAACTGTCTCAAAAATTAATCTAGATGCTACTGAGTTTGCTTGTAAGTTTGACAGTGTAGGACATTGCAGGGACTTTGAGGATTTAAGAAGGATTCTATCTTTAATGTTAAATCCTTCTTAAAAATGCTTATATAATTTTAAAAGGGTGTAGACCTAACTTTGCTAATAAATTTCAAACCAGATTAATTAATTCCTTCAAAACTTAATTAGGTTGGTTGGTTGTTTTGTTTTTATGGCATATCAACCTGGTCATTCATTGCCAACTAAATTTTATTTATTTATTGCTGATAATACCTTTTCCTTTCAACAGTTTATTGTTGTTTTTATATAAGTTTTGTGTCTAGTAATACTTTTTTCTTTTCGAGAATCAAGATTCATTGGGATTTGTTTTTAAGGGCAGGGTCCCCAAGTCCTATCCTGTTATTTAACCCATAACTGGAGGGAAGAGACGAATTAATACCTTTTCCAAGGATACCAGTGCTTAAGTGAATGCAGGGTATTTAACTGGAATTTGAACTCTGCTCACTGATTTCTCTTTCCGAGCCGATATCCACTGCATTACAACGCACATCCGTTACTATATGCTTACAGTACCTGGTATTCCCACGCAGTCACCCATCTAAGTACTGATCAGGCTCAATGTTGCTTAACTTTGGTGATTGAGCAAGAACTGGTGTATTCAACGTGATATGGCCGTAAGCACGCACATCCATCACTAAACGCTTACAGCACCTGGTATTCCCATGCGGTCACCCATCTAAGTACTGACCAGGCTCAATGTTGCTTAACTTCGGTGATTGAGCAAGAACCGGTGTATTCAACGTGATATAGCCATAAGCATGCACATCCATCACTAAACGCTTACAGCACCTGGTATTCCCATGTGGTCACCCATCTAAGTACTGACCACACTCAATGTTGCTTAACTTTGGTGATTGAGCAAGAACCAGTGTATTCAACGTGATATGGACATAAGCCACTTAATTAGGACTTATTTCCAAAAATATAATTATAAAAATAATAATTATTATACAAAGATCTTCCTTTAATAATCTGTGGAATCATTGTTCTGATAACATAAACAGTTTAATAGTATTCAAAGTAAAAATAATGCTACCTTCATTCTGAGAAAATAAAAAAAAATTAACATTGCACTTAAACTTTTTAAGATTAAACTTGCCTGGAAAGCAGGAATCAAGAGAAGAGTTTCACAAGTGGAAAGTATTAGAGAATTTACAGTTACATCTAGCCATTTCAAGTGTACAAGGATGAGATCTTGCCACCAACCTAGGACTAGAAAACTAAGATAAATAAATTATTCTCCAATTACCAAATGTTCAATGATAATAAAATATCTTATAATAATGCTCTAAAACAAAGTGAGTTTAAACAGGAGTTATTCTATCTAAAACCTCCTGATGAATTAAGTATTAATAAGTCTAAAATAGTAGAAAATTTTTATGGTTCAACCCTACTTTTTGCCAGTTGTCTAACATTAATACTGGTCAATATTTTCTGAAGATTGATGAACATTTTAATTTCAACAATCCACTAAGAAAGGTCTTTAACAGAAAAAAACATTAAAAAATAGTTATTCCTCTACTAGCAATATTCACAGAATCATTAATTCTCATGATAATTAAATACCATATAATTTTTATAATAATCACCAAAAAAATGTAAATCTCCCTGCATTTGTAGAATTAAGGATAACTATCCAGTTGGAGGCATATATACATTTTTTTAATCATATCACCCCAAGCAAGGCGATAATGCCACTGATGTGCAGGGACTACGTAAGGGTAAAAAGAATGGAAAAGAGAAAACCGGAAACCGCATCCTAAACAGGAAACAAGGGATGAGCCTCTTCACCTGTTCAATAGATGTGGGTGGAGTGTGAACCGGGCGATAGTTTAGTCTATCTACTCCAATTATGTCTGAATAAGTTGTATACCAATCAACTATTTTTCTTAAGGAATATGATATAGAAAGAAAAGTATATTTTGGAATTTCTACCAGACCTTGGAAACAAAGATTTTATAATCATAAATATTCCTTCTCTAGGCCCCCAACCTTAAATCCCAGACTGTTCTGTCTAAGTATTTGTGGAAATTATAAGACAGAGACTCTCCACAGATTGGATGGAAGATTATAGGAAAATCACAAAGTCCTATTAGCTTTAGAAATAGATGCAATCTACGGTTAGATGAAAAAATTAAAATAATTAAATTTAGTGGTTAGTAATAACCAGCATTTAAACCAATGGAATGAAGCTATTTTTATATGCAGTTTCAAAATAGATTTAAAATAACTGCTTTGTAGGATTAAACTTTTTTCTTACCAATAATTCTCTAGAAAATTCAGCTGTTCTTTCTCCATTGTGAATCTGAAGTCTTATTTTTATTTTATTGTTTTATCTATATTTTTTATTCCTTTATTTATATCTAAAACTTTTGTTTTTTTGTGATAGTTAACCACTTGTAACCATTCTATTTTTAGTTTTTACTATATTAGCTCTTTTGTTTTTATGTCCATAATTCTTTATTTTTCCTTTTGGTTGAGTCTTGTTTTTTAAAAAAAATCTTTTTATGTCTTTATATTCATTTTTGTGAATCTATTTCATTTTTGTATTTTAGTATACTATAATTTCTTCTTGTGAATATTTAATTTTTAATTTTTTTTTTTGAGGTTGCAGGGGGTGTCAGGAAGAGAGTAGGAGAGGGAAGAGATTACTAATGAGAGTGGGGCGGACAAGGAGGAATGTTATGAGTGAGAGGTTGCAGGGGGTGTCAAGAAGAGAGTAGGGGAGGGAAGAGATTACTGATGAGAGTGGGGTGGATGAGGAGGAATGTTATGAGGAGTGAGAGATTGCAGGGGGTGTCAGGAAGAGAGTAGGAGAGGGAAGAGTACTGATGAGAGTGGGATGGATGTAGAAAAGCATGAGAGAGGATGTTAGTTAGTGAGACAGGAGATGACTATTAACTTTACATTTAAATTGACTTTACATTTCACTTTTGTATTTTTTGTTGTATCCTGGGTGGGGATAAACAGAGAAAGAATAGTGCAAAAAAAAAACTCTTAACACTGAGTATATATAAATAGAGATTTATTATACCTCAGTATAATAAACCAAATACAAGTACACCCAACGAACCGTTAACACGAATAGCAATTATAGAAGGCAATGTCTCTGTATAGGACGTAGGTGTCTGTCTTGAGGAGAAGGCTTCCGTCTAGTGACATCTAACTCTCGTCTAAGGCTGACGGTGCTCGACTACTCTCGTATAATGACGAATAATCTTGTATAGTCATGAATCCTCTCGATTACTCTCAAGCACTCTTGATTAACCTGTAGTTCGTTCTAATTCTGGTCTTTTATAACCCAGGTTATACCCATTCCTGGGTAGGGCAGGATATTTCACTACAACAGTATTATTATTGTGTGTAAAACATTGTGTGCCTATAGGATCTCTTATAATTGCATGATTATTTTGCTATTTTCCTGTTTTATGTTTGTATATATTTTTCATTTAAGATTTTTGGTGTATTTCTGTGAATTTATGTATGAGTTCTTTATTTTTGTGACATTTCCAGTATCTGTTGTTGCAATGTTTAACTGTATGCACCTGTACCCTTCACTTAGCCTTAGTTCCTCCCCATGAAAATTATTTTTTGATTATTCTAAGCTAAATGTATCAAGCAGGTTGTCATTTTTATAATTACTGAAATAAATTCTAAATTTATAATCATTTAGTAATGTGTTGAGTTTTCTTCTCTCACTCTCACTCTCTCTCTCTCTCTATATATATATATATATAATTCCAGGTGAAGAAGACTCAAGGTTTTTTTTATTTTGAGTGCTCTGGCATTTATTTTATTATAAAAAGTGCTCAATATAATGAGTATTATAGAGCTCAATATAATATAATTATATAGTTATGTATCAATTGTACATTGCAACATGGAAATTAAATGTAAATCATCTGCACAACGACATCAACATTGTCTGATGATGGGAACCTATCTCGAAACAGAAATTTCCATGTTGTAATGTGCAATTGATACATAACTTTTTTTTTTTTTAATCATTTCACCCCAAGCAAGGCAGAAATGCCACTGATGAGTGGGGGCTACATAACTGTAAAAAGATTAATTAGAAAAGAATGAGGAGTACAAACTAGTTAGAAAGGAGTAATAGAAAGCTGAGAATGCAGGTGCAATGACAGATACATAGGTGGAGAGAAAGGGAAGGATATATGGGGGTGGGGAGAGAGCTAGAGTCCAGTGGTTAATAGATGAGTATTGACATTGCATTTAAATTTCTGGAGGTTGTAGCCGTCAGGAAAGCAAGAATATAGGAGCGTGTTCCACAGGCGGGAAGTGTGAGAGAAGAAGCTACAGGAGTAGAATTGTCGTTTGCATTTGGCTAACTTGACTGTGAATAGGTGGGACCCAGTTGCCAGTCTGGTTGCACGAGTAAACACCTGTTGAGGAGGCACCAGTGACTTAAGTTTGTCTGAGCAGAAGCCATGAAAGTATTTCTAGAACAGACAATGGGAGGCCACATTTCGACGGTGGGGAAATGGCTGCAGTTGAGCAGCCAGATCAGTACCTTATCACATTACAGACTCTCCTTTGAAGCCTGTCGAAAACACTGAGGAGAACGGCAGGGGCGCCTGACCATAAATGGCAGCAGTACTCCATGCACGGACGGATGGTTGACTTGTATATATGCAGGATGGATTCAGGCAGAAAAAACATCCTGGATTGACATAGTGACCCAACCTTCTCAGCAGTAGATTTAGCTATGGATTCAATATAGTGGTTCCATTTGAGGTCTGAGGAGAGGGTAAGGCCAAGGAGGCGTAGTGTGTTGCTCTCAGGGAGAATCGCTTGGTCCATGCTTATGGGAGGCAGGAGAGGTTGCCTGTGATGGTTGACAGACAACAGCTTGGTCTTAGACGCATTGAAATATATATATATATATATATATATATATATATATATATATATATATATTATGATTGAGCTCTCTGGAGAAGAAAATTTTAAAAACAGTTTCCACTTCTGCAATATGTGTGACTCTTCAGAAATTAATTGAGTTCTTTTGGTGACTGGCGTGTGTATACACTGCTTATATACAACATGTTAAAATTTCCCTTCTCTGATTCCGTGCACCTATGGCTTAGGGAGTAGCGACTCCGACTGACTCCAAATCGGTTGAGTTTCGATCCAGCCAGAAGCAAGTGAATGTGTCTAGCCACACTGATGAGCTGTGATACAGCAAAACAGGCTTATATATATATATAGTGATTTTGTTATTGCTAAGGTTTATAAAAGCATTATATTACTACAAAGAAAATTTCATGTTTCAGAACATTATTGTTCTGAAACATGAAATTTTCTTTGTAGTAATATATTCTTTTACAGGTGCTATTTTAAAACAAATGGTGAAAATGATTTATTTTAGAAAATATAAAATGAATTCATGGTTATTCAGAAAATTAAGGAGGGGGTGGTAGGTGGAAGCTAAACAATATGATTATGGGTGTGTCTGTGTTACTCAATCAAAAGTGAGAGTCACATTTTATCATGTCATACTGAAACATTTCACCTTCATATTACCTAAATGTTCAACTTTATAGTTAACCCAATTCTCACTTTTAATTGAGCAATTCAGACACACCCATAATCATATTGCTAAACTCCCTCCAACCACTCTTCTTTAACTTTTCTAAATAACCATGAATTCATTTTATATTTTCTAAAATAAATAATTTTCACCATTTCTTTTTAAAATATCACTTGAAGAAGAACAATAATGTTCTGAAACATGAAATTCTTTGAGTAGTGATATAATGTTTTTATAAACCATTGTAATAACAAAATTACAATATTAGGCTCAATTCTGAACTGAGCTGAGTTTTTTAATCTATCTGTCCTTTCACTTCCTTATAATACATATATATATATATATATATATATATATATATATATGAAATTATTAGTTTGAACATTATTTTTGATCGATACTCATATTTAAGTAGCTATTCTGTTTATAATCAAACAGTATTATATATTTATTTCTACCGGTCTGATTATTTACGATAAATTTTTGTTATGAAAATGTGTGTCATTCGGCAGGATTCGAACCTGCGGCCCTTATCCACATAGGGGAAGCCACCAATTGATTTCTGGCGCATCTTAGACCTCTCAACCACAAATGACCAACAGTCTAAACAATGTCAAATCAAGCCTATATAACACAATTTTCGATTCATTGTAATAACCATATCTGCTCTGAAATATACCGTAATGTCAACAAATGTAAACATGTTATGGAAACTAATGAAGATTAATAAAATTGGTTATAAACAACTGACAATTTGAAATTATTTGTTTGATCATTATTTTTGATCAAAAATAATGTTCAAACAAATAATTTCAAATTGTTGTTTGTTTATAACCAATTTCGTTGGTTTTTGTTAATTTCTGTAACATATATATATATATAAATATATATACAAGCCTGTTTCGCTGTATCACAGCTCATCAGTGTGGCTAGACGCATCCACTTGCTTCTGCTCGGGATCAAAACTCAACTGATTTGGTGTCAGTCAGAGTCGCTACTCTCTAAGCCATCGACACATGGAATCAGAGAAGGGAAAGTTTAACGTGTTGTGTATAAGCTATATATATATATATATATATATATATATATATATTCACCATATAATCTGAGGGTATGTCCAGTGACATAATAAAACTATTTCATGTATTCTCATGAGTAATACATTGTTTGCAATCAACATTTTCATTGGGTAATCAAAAATTAAGAATTCAAAATGTCAGTTTTATATATAAATTACAGAATTGATTTATTTGTGAAACAAATTTCTAGCAGGATGTTTTCCTCTATCTCTACAATGTTGAAGTCATGGGTTAACTGTTACCTTTCCTACATAACCTTAGAAACTGTACCTTTTGCCTCTTCATACCCACATACAATACCTCAAACTAATCCTCTACTTTAAATGGCTTTTAGGCCTTGTATTAAATGACAGTTAATATAAATAATATTGAGAATAATATATCCCAGTGATTGAAATAAAGCATTAGAGTCAAAATTTCAAGCACCTGAAGAAGAATGGAGTGTACAATGACTGAAACATCATGAATATGGCAATAAAGACGAGGACAACAATCTGAGCAATGTAAATAATATTAATATAAAAAAAAATCTGATTTTAGTCCATCAAACACAGCAGTGTATCTATTGCCCCATGTAAAGTATAAAGATGAGGAAGAAGGAAAATGTTGAGAAATCAAAGAAAGACTCAATAAAATCTAAAGAGATATCTGCAATATAACTGGTCATATCCTGGATTTCAACTCTAGTCACTTTTTCACTAATGCAAAGTAGCTTACCTCTGTCTTTTCTACAAATATTTTTATGGTAACTACTCTAACAAGCTTTTCTCCCTGATGCCATGAGCATGGGAATTTTAGCATTCTACTAGATTGGCATTTAGGTCTCACCCTTTAACTATTGAAATAGTTAAATGTAACCATCACTTCTACTTCAGCTGCTTCTTTTCTCAAACTTTTCACCTGTGAAACTCCCTTCCATTTACTTGCTTCCCTGATAGCTATAATCTCCAAAGATTTAACTGCAATGTCAATTGCCATCTTCTATCCTCTTGAATCACATTCATATTTTATCCTTTCTTCAATACCCTCTGTATCCAGGCTTTTCTTTCTCTGTAACCCCTTTGTGCACCAGTGGTGGTTCTCTCTTGTTTGGGGTGAAATGATTGAAAAAATGGATGACTTTAGCAGTATCTTTCCATTTTAGTTTGTTTTGGATAAGTCTTTTTGAATACTTTCATAGTGTTTTGACTCCAGTTTGGGTGTTAACTATTTGTCCATAGCTGGGACCCTAACAGGTTCTACTACTCCAGGTCAGGGTGGACCTGGGAACAACAGCAATTAAGAGGTGGTTCCATGCTCCTCAAGATCTCCTATTCAGAGGCCTTGTTGCTGGATGCAGTTTATTTCCTATTTTCAGTCAGTTAATTGCCCTACATGATACACTCTTAGGTGATGATGTCTTGAAAGAGACATAACTGACTAGGCAGAAAATTTTCCCACAGTAGGTTGCCATTACTTTCTGTGGTAGACCAGTTTCCAACCAAGGCTATATAACACAATCTGTCCTGCTATTCAACTCATAGCTGGAGAGAGAAGAGGAGGATTAATACCAAGGGTATTAGTGTGCAAATGAATGAAATGAATTCAACTGGAATTCAAACTCGTCTTGCCAATTTCTCATTCTGAGCCAATATCCATTACACCACAACCTACATCATATTTTCCTATTTTATCTTTCATAAATACTACTAGCAGTATAGCCCCACGTTGCTTCGGTGTAATGAAAGCTTTAAAACTAATCCATGGTCCTGGAGCTCAGAGTCTTTGGACATTGGCACGAAAGACTAAAAAGCAATAGTTGTTTTCAGTTAAAGCGAAACCGTAGACTGAAAGAAAAATGAATGGACGGAAGTCAAATTTTGATTTCCTGGTATCAATATCAAATAAGTTTTTTTTGTTGTAAACTGAAATTTTGAAGGCTAAAAAAGTCCTCTGTGTAAATGGTATCATGGCTGAGACTAAGAACTACAATTGTATCCACTTAGAGTCAAACCCGAAGCAAAAATTAAAATAAAAGGACTGAAAAAATATAGACATTCAGGCAGATAAACAGACACACACAAACATCTTGCCTTTTATATATATATATTATCAATTTTCTGCACTCTTGTAAGAACTGCAAACCTTGAAACTTCTGAATACTGTTTCTTATGTATTTGTCTATGAGTGGGAATCAAATTTGATTAAAATCAGACCATTTCTTCTATAACCCGATTTTTTTGATTATCAATTTTCGATATTTCTCAGGGGTACCTCGACACAAAACCTAGCTAAGAACATTCGCACACACTTATAGTACAACTGTGTAAATTTTCAAGAAAATCAGTTCAGCCATTTCGGAGTCTATAGGTAATGGACACACACATGGACACACACACACACACACACACACACACACACACACACACACACACACACACACACACACAAAATTCCATTTGTAAATAAGTTTAGATAGATATATTTACTCAATAACCTTCTCTACCCAACAAACACAAGTGAGGTGAAACAGAAATCTTATCTCCTGAGGGAGTTTTTTCTTTTGGAACGATCAGCAGTTACCCATGCAGAAGATCTCACTTCATGCCATTGATGTTGGCCAAGGGATTGGTAGGGACTGATACTGCTTGGCATCAGTCTCATCATATGAGTTATTAGAACAAGGTTGGATTCCAACATTGGACTGCTTGTTGGACTCTGGCTTTAAATTTTATCTGAAGACTTAACTTTCAAAACTCTTTCTATAAAGGAATATGGCTGCAAAACAGTGGCAGTTTGAACTCAGAGATTTCCTTCTCTTTGATGGACTGCCCTCACAGTCTAAGAATTCCCATCTATATGTTGCATTTTGAACACAGAGAGAAATGGGGGATGCGATGGATAAATTGTCGTTTAAATTTTGCAAAAGTTAGAATAGAATTAGTTAGAATAAAACCGACTTCTCATTTGAACAGATATAGTTTTCAAAATTTCACAAAAATATCTTGGAATAATAAAGGGTAAATTTATTCAATGAAATTACCGTAGACTTTGACCACAGCCTCCAGGTGATTTCAGAATCTCCTGCATCTCGTCTGGATGGTATCCTTGTTTAAGTTGGTGAATGCTACCATTATCCTTGCATTCAGCTTTGGTGTTACAAGGAATTTTGTTAGCTGCTCATTCAATTTCAGCCCACACATAATAATGAAGGAGATTTCATTCTGGGGAGTTAGGTGGCCAGTTGTAAGGTATGATGTAGTCATAGAAATTGTCTGACAGCCATGACTGGGTTCTCCTTGTATGACCTGGTGCAGAGTTTTGTTTGCAAACCTAGGGTATTTCAGCAGCCACTCTCTTGACCTAAGGCAGCACTACCTCCTCAAGTCACTTGATGTAGGTCTTTGTGTTGAGTCTGAGGCTACCACCAACAAATTTGGGAGTTCTTTCCTGAGCTGCTGTACATACATAATCACCATTAGACTCATCCAACTCATTTTGAATCCTGTGCACTGTTCTCAGATTGATACCTAAACACTCTGAAATGTTTATATTAGAGCTTCCAGCATTTTGAGTTCATCTGTTATAAAAAGGCTTGTTTCCTTATTGTCTAGAGTGGATGTGTGGGTGGTGTAATATATTATGGCTAGTAATGAGAAATTGGAGAGCTGATTCTGAATTCATTACATTCACTTACACACAAATACCCCAGCTATCAGTTAATTAGTAGTAGAAACTGGGTTTCAAAGCTTTGGTTGACAAATATTCTAGAGATGGTGATGTGATAAAACCATCCATATCCCAACAAACCCAAATCACTCATGAGAATGCA
The DNA here is from genome assembly GCA_037127315.1 of Ascarosepion bandense. NCBI lineage: Eukaryota > Metazoa > Mollusca > Cephalopoda > Sepiida > Sepiidae > Ascarosepion > Ascarosepion bandense. Next base: position 1,170,498 of record JBBBDQ010000575.1, read on the forward strand.
CTGGCCCATAAAAATGCACAATTGTGTGAGTTGTATGTTGAGCAGCAGGTTATTGTTTACAAGAAACCACCCTAACATTATGGTGAAACACACCTATTCTATAGTGAATAGACTCTTCCACCTAATTTCAGTAGGAGTAGTAAGAGGAATGAGGGTCAGTCAATGTTGGACAATAGTATTCAACAGTTAATCAAATACAAAAGTAGTCAGTGACCTGGCAAGATTACACTGCGTAATACATATCATATCAAGTTCCTAACGTTTTGTACGTTGAACCTATTAGAACCAACTTTAGCACAAATACTAGCCGCCACTGTGAAAATAACTCCAAAACACCTAATACTTTGTGTCAGTCTCTAAAGTACATTTTGAGTTCATCTGTTTAAAAAAAGTGACACCTCCTTATTGTTAAATAAAATAGTATTATTTTGTTCAATACTTCCTGAATTATGTGCAGTATGTGTGTTGTGATCCAGTGGATATCAACTCGGAACGAGAAATCAGAGAGCTGAGTTCGAATTCCAGTTGAATTCGTTGCAATCATATATGCACAAATACCCTTGGGAAAGGTATTAATCTGTCTCTTCCCTCCAGCTATGGGTCAAATAACAGGACGGATTGGGTTCTATAGCCTTGGTTGGCAACCAGTCTACTGCAGAAAGCAATGGCAACCTACTGTGGGATAATCTTCTGCCCAGTCAGTCATGTCTCTTTCGAGACATGATTGCCCAAGCGTGTATCACGTATGGCACTTAACTGACTTCCTGAATATTAAACTAAACACCACCACTAGGTAAAACAAACCAAAAGCAACTCCCAAAGTGCCAATCCCTGGCCTCCTTAGATTGACTGATGTAACATCAAACTTATACAATTTTAAAGAATTATAATTCTTCTAATGATTTATTCTATTAAACTCATTGTGAATGTTACATTTATTGTGCCACACCCTTAGTTGTTTCATTCTTCAGCCCTCTTCAGGTGTCTGTCCTGTAAAGAACAAAAAGGTTCTCTCTTCTTCAGAAAATAGTGGTGAACAGAAATAAAACAGTGGCCAATATACTGATCAGCTCAGCTCATTGACACCAACACAACCAACTCCATTCTTAGCAACCTCTGTAGCACAGGTGATTCCATTTTTTTTTATTATACAGAGATGCTGTTTAATTATTTTTCTGCTTAGTCAGTCAGTTGTGTCATATGTGATACACACTTGAGCCATTATATCTCGAAAGAGACATGACTGACTGGGTAGAAGATTTTCCAGCAGTAGGTTACCATTACTTTCTGCAGTAGACTGGTTGCTAACCAAGGTTATAGGACCCAATCTGTTCTCCTATTTAACCTATTGATGGAGAAAGAATAGGTGGATTAGTACATTTCCCAAGGGTATTTGCATGTAAGGGAATGCAACTAATTCAACTGGAATTCGAACTCAGTTCTTCGAATTCTTGTTCTGAGTTGATAATGCCACGATGTACATCCTGCAAAAATTATGAGCTTGCTGGGAGTAAAGTAAAGAGAAAGAAATCAAATTCCATGGTGAAATCTGTACTGGCTTGATTTGCACACTTGTCTGTCAGGTTAATAAATATTGCTTCTTTTAGTTTTCTCATTTACTCATCAGTTGTACACCTGGAGAAAGCTGAAGAATTGATCTGCTAACATGTTATGGTAAAAGAAAAAAAATCCCTGAAAAACTCTTTTAATTTACTTTGGATTTATTTGCTCCAAACATCTATCTAAACTTATTTATAAATGGAACTTTGTCTCTGTGTGTGTGTGTGTGTGTGTGTGTGTGTCCGTTACCTATAGACTCCGAAATGGCTGAACCAATTTTTTTGAAAATTTACACAGTTGTACTATAAGCGTCTGTGAGTGTTCTTAGCTAGGTTTTGTGTCAAGGTACCTCCGATAAATATCGAAAATCAATAATTGCAAAAATCGGTTTATAGAAGAAGTGGTCTGATTTTAATCAAATTTGATACACTCATTGATAAAGACATAAGAAATGATATTCAGAAGTTTCAAGGTTGCAGTTCTTAGAATAGTGCAGAAAATCGATAATATATATATATATATATATATATATATATAAAAGGCAAGTTGTTTGTGTGTGTGTCTGTTTATCTGTCTGTATGTCCCTTATACCAATCCACAATTTTTATCCAATTCTCACCAAACTTCACACAAATATTCTTTAGGCTGAGTCTGAGCTCCAGGACCATGAATTAGTTTTAAAGCTTTCATTACACCCGAGCAACTCCAGGCTATCCTGCTAGTTAACAATAAAGTAATAATTTTCTTTCATTGAGTCATTCCTTTAGTGTTTATTTTCTTTCTCTTCATCCATCTTTTACATTTTTTTAGTTTTCTATGTTACTTTCTAGTCTGTTTATCAGGGGTTTTCTGCCTCGTTTCATTCATTCATTCATTCATCTCTCTTTCTCTCTATTCAAACTTTCTCAACTGGTTCTCTCTCTTTCTCTTTCCATTCTTCTTTTTAACTTTCACTTTATTTCATGCTGCTAGATACTCTCCCCACACACACACACTCTCTCCATCCATCCATCTTTCAATGGTTCACAGTATTCTACCCACCTCATTTGATTCTCTCTCTCACTCTCTCTTTCTCTCTCTCTCTCTCTTTATCTATCTATCTATCCATTTTTCAACATTACTCTCTATTTCAACTGTCTCCTTTCTCTCTCCATCTGTTCATTCATCTTTCTATCTTTTCCTACTTTAAGCAACCTCCTACAATCTGAAATTATTTTTTGGCTTGAAATAAACCATAAGAGGTTAATAAACGATTAAAAAATTCAACCAGTCAATCTCTCTTCCACCTACCAAGATAGTCTCTCTCCTTCTCTCTCTTCCCATTCACCCATCTACCTTTTTCTCTATTCCGTCTTGATACTTTTTCTTTCCCTTTCATTTTTTCATCCATCCATGTGACTATCTTTCTCACTATTCCATGTATCTAGATAGTTTCTTTCTTTCTTTCTTTCTTTCTTTCTGTTCCATTTATCTCAATAAGTTGTTTCTCTTTTGCCTCATTTGTCCATTTTCTTCCACTAATTCAGTTAAGTGTCATACATGATACACATATGGGCAATCATGTCTCTTTTGATCCCTGAATGACTAGGTAAAAAATTTTCCCACAGTAGGTTGCCATTTCTTTCTGTGGTAGATTGATTGCCAATTGGTTGCCAACCCAATCTGTCCTGCTATTGAACCCACAGATGGGGGGAGAAGAGATGGATTCATACCTTTCCCAAGGATATTTGCATATTAGTGAATGCAATGAATTCAACTAGAATTCAAACTCTGCTCCACAATTTCTCATTCTGAACTGAATACACCACAGCGCACACCCGCCTTTTCATTTACCTCAATTGTTTTTGCTCTCACTTTACATCCTTCTTTCTACATTTCTCACTGTTCCACATACCTGGATAGTCTCACTCTCCCCCTCTCTCTCTTCCTTCATCCATCAATCTTTCTACCTTTCTCTCTATACATATCATCTATATATTTTCTCTCTCTCTTTCTTTTTTCAGTCATTCATCTGTATTTTTATGCATTTGTCTTTGTTTCCCTCTAATCAATATAACCAGGTGGTTTGTCTTTCATTATCCCCGCCGTGTCTATATATATCCTTACTTCTAGCAATCAGAACATTTTATAAATCTTCATGTAGAAATTTGATAGAATAGGTCTGAGTGGTGAACCCATTACTACGCTATCTATTGGCCAGAATACTTTAGAAATCTGCAAGACATATATGATATTAATAATTTTCCACAAAAAATTATATCATATATCTCAATAGGTCTCACCTATTTCAGTAAGTTTCCTCTCATTCTCACCATTCCTCTTTCTACCTTAATTTCTATTCCATCTCTCTAGATATCATCTCTCTTTCTCCCCTACTCAATGCTTTAACCTTGCTTTCAATTCCTGTTGTCCAGATATTCTCCCTTTTCCTCTTTCTCTTTCTCTTTTCACACATTAATCCAGTAGTCTGTCTTTCTCTCTACTCCATGTATCTTTCTTTTTGCATCTATCCATCCATCTGTCATTCTTTCTCACTAATCAATGTATCTACAAAGGCTGTCTCCCTTTCTCCACATTTGTTCAATTTTCTTTTTGTCATGCAACATTTTCATTTATTCTTTTCATCCGCAAAACCTGTTATTCAAATACTTATCGTCTACTTATTGGCTGAAATAGTAACTTCCCTGGTATTTAAATCGAGGTGAAAGCCAGAATTTTTAGTTCAGAGTTTCTAGTCAACTCTAATTCATCATTAGAAAAGCCATCTCTACTTAGGATACAAATACAGCTCAATTTTTTTATCCTTACCTCTAGCATTCAGGTCATTTTATAAATCTTTATGTAGAAAGATAGAATAGGTCCAAGAGGTGAACCCATGCCTTCACCTTGTATATAGATGTTAACTTAATGGTCATATAAAGATAGTTATGTAGTTCCAGATAGTCAAAAAATATGTAGTATAGTTTGTAGGGGATAAAAAAGTGAATATTGTTCTTCATAATGAGTCAGGCAGCCAAAAATACTGGGATAAAAAAACAGAAAGTTTTATCTATGATTTTGAGCACAATACACAATATCATTAATTCCAGTCCTTGTAGAAATGACTACAAAACACTTTCACCTCCCCAGTTTATAGGCAGAAGTACACAAATGCATGCTGGGATTTCTTCTACCCCCCCCCCCCCCCAAAAAAAAAAAAACAGACCAGTTCTTGGTTTTATATGACTCTGTCCTGGTCAGTCTTGTCTTGAAGACAGGACACTATATTTCCTTATCTGAACTTGCTTGTGTGTCAACCCCAATTCATATTTTTATTCACTTTTTGCCATATTACTATTGCTTTATCTTATTACAGTTAATTTGTTTTGCATATATTGTTTGCTTGCTTTATATAATGTTTTTACTGCTAATTTGTTTTAAATGTAGAAATTTGATAGAATAAGTCTGAGTGGTGAACCAATTACTAAGCTATCTATTGACCAGAATATTTTAGAAATCTGCAAGGCATATATGATATTAATATCTATCTTGTATTTTTTCTTTTTCTTCTTGATATCAAGATCAGGAAACTCTTTTGCTGTGTTGTATTCATTCATTTGTATAGGGATAAAGCCTACAGGTTGACAAGGAGTTAATCTAGAAATAAAAAATCACACACATACACAAACTGAAATGAGCAAAGCAATGACATTTTGACTATTTCTCTCCTGGAATATCATGATCTGATCCAAATACACGAAGGAAATTAGAATAATGAGAAAAGAACTCTAACTTACCCTGCCCCTGTCGCATTTCCGCAGAGAACATATTCTCCATTACTTTTTGCTAACCAGTTATCTGAAAAAGACAAGTAAACAGAAAATCATAATCATATAACTTTAGTTTATTTTGTGGAAAATTATGTGGATGATTATATGATAACATATACACATAGTGAAGACTTAATGCTTAGAACGCTGAGTTGGAAGCTAAAAGATATATGGTTTAAGATTTGTATTAAATTAGAATAAAAATTTAACTGAAGCTTATATATATATATGTGTGTGTGTGTGAAATGTGTATGTATATAAATATAAATAAATATATATATATATGCAATTTGTTATATATATTGTATTATTTATATATTATATATGCACAGTACTTATTTGAAAGCACTCAATATCAATGATAGAGCATACATATTCAGTTGGATGGTGTGAGTTAGTGACTACTGGGTTTCATGGTTTTTGTGATTGTCAAACAAACGATCTGATGATTGCAAAATTTCATGCTTTTTTCATGTCTGATCATCACAAAAGTGTGAAACCCAGGGTCACAAACTCACACCTATCTAACTGAATATATATATATATCTGCGGATGACTATATATACTCCACCCCCCCCACCATATATATATATATATATATGTGTGTGTGTGGGGGGGTTTTGGAGTAGTTGTTTCAAGAAATATTATTTAAAAAAACTAAAAAGAAAATATACTGTTTGATAAATGGAGTGTTTTCTCAAATATGAGTAGCCAATAAAAATTTACAAGTGATAAAATTCTGCTGGATTAATAAAGATCTATTCTAAAATTCTCTTTGTTCACAATTGGACATCAAATTGTGCAAATATGAAAAACTTTGAGAGATTTAATAACAGGGGAAATTGTGCTTGAAAGCATAAAATCTGACCCTGCCTGTCTGGCTGTTCTTTGTGACCAAATCATTAAGGCATACCAGGCTAAACAGTAGTTACCTGTACCCTGAGGAATGCATGTTCTAACCCTGTTAGAGATGCAATTATTTTCTTTTACAAGAATTTCACAAATATTCAATCTAGTAAATGAAAATAAATAAATATACTGTTTAATAAATAAATGCAGCACCTATTCAAATATGAGTATCCAAAGAAAATAATGTATAAAGTGATAATATATATATATGTATATATATATACAGTGTGTGCATAGAAGAATCCAAAGGAGTATCCTTTACATATAGCGGTAGGATAACTCTCTAAGAGAGCTCTAAACATATATGCATATAAATACATATAGAGCAAATATAAGACAAATTAAGACAGATGCGTTATTTCATGGTGAATCGGAAGTATAGGCCTATTTCAGGCGAGCCATTGTCAGCTTTAGTCTTTATTTAATGAAGGATTCTACACAAGTTGATTAAACTTTCAAAACCTTCTTTATTTTTACATTTGTTGATTTAATATTAGTAGTACTTAATTTTTTTATGGCTAAAAATGTTTTTTTACAGATATTATTTAAATAAGTTTATTAAATCAGCAGTCAGGACTATTTAAGAATTTTAAGTGATTAACTTTATCATATGGTTCAGGAACTGTTTTGAGAGGGAAATGCCATCATTCAGGATAATAATGCACCAATTCATACTGCTAAAGTTGTAGGTGAATGACACAAAGAACATTCTAGTGAAGTAGAACATCTTATATGGCCACCACAGTCCCCAAATCTCAACATCATTGAATATTTATGGTTCATTTTAGAAAAACAACTGAAGAGTCAGTCTAACTATTAACATTGAAAGAACTGAAGATAGGTTTATCTGAAGAATGGATAAAAATTTCTCTGGAAACAATTCAAACTTTGTACAAGTCAATTCCAAGCAGAATTCAAGCTGTAATTACTGCCAAAGGTGGTCTTACCCAATATTGAAATAAATTTGAAATTTCAAGGTGTTTCCATTATTTTGCCCACCCACTGTATATATGTATATTAGGTAGTCATAAGTAATTTCCAGTTTTAAGGAACTGATTGTAATGACAAATGTATCATTACAATTATTATATTTGGGAGTTAAGAATAAATTTGGAGTACCCTAAGACACAACAATGTTCAATGGCAATGGTATTGTGCTGACAAGAATAAATGTCTATAATTGTCCTAAAAGCCGAGTTCCATGAAAGAAAGATAATTTTGTGCGTGTGGTGGAATTATTGGAGTGTCAATCATTTAGTGTTCTCAAAATGAAATAGGACATTTCACTAAATACACAATTATGCATCAAACAGTTTCATCATGTCAATAAAAGTTTGTCTGAAAAGTATTTTGCACAATTAATCTGAAAAAATAAAAATTATGATGAACATCTAATAATGTTGGCAAGTCGTTGAAGATAACTCCATGTTCTGCATTGAACCTGAGTGTTTTTTGATTTGATAACTCATTTTTTATGCATGTTTTTTTTTGTGGGCAATCAAAAACAAGAGTATTTTGAAAGAATTCAGAGATCTGGATCTTCTATATATAAATTATTGCAAGACAATGAAAGGCCTTATCCAGAAAGAATAACAAAGAATGAAAAATTTGGAACTCAATTGGTGTGTTCTACCCCCCCACCCCATCATGTACTCCTTATCGTACATCAACCAATTATTATCTTTCTCTAAGGAAGACCAAATTCAACTTTTACATGTCAAAACCTGTAGAATTTTACTCAAAAGCTATCAGAGAGAGAGAGAGAGAGAGAGAGAGAGAGAGAGAGAGAGAGAGACAGACAGACAGACAGACAGACAGACAGACAGAGAGAGAGCTGCCTGATAAGTGACAAAAAGTTATTGCAATTAATCATGAATACATAACTAAATAAAATGTAATTAAACTTTATTTTTTGAAGAATAAAGTTGACAAACAAAGAAATAAGAATAAAGAAGAATAAATTTACATCATTTGAACTGTTGTCCTCATATTCATGATGTTTCAGCTGTTGTACGTTCAGGCCATCTTCAGATGATATATGTGTCTCAGTGGATAAAAGTGTTGGTTGAGTATAAGTTTAATACCTGGCCACAGCAGAAGGGACATAACCTTGGAGAGTTGAGTTGCTAAAGAGAATTAACTGAGACTGAGATATCTAAAAGAAGCATGGTATGCAGAATTAGAACAATCTATCCCCATGGACTAAATAAAGGGTTTGATTTGAAATTCCAGTGTATATTACCTGAAGAAGGCTGTGTGTACAAAGGACAAAATGTCATGAATATAGCAATAAAAATGAGGACAACAGTCTGAACAATGTAAATAGTGTAAGAAGAATAAAGTTGATAAACAAAAAACAGAAATTATTCATGACTCAACCTAAGATAGAGTGGTAAATATTAAAAATAAAGCAGCCAAATATTATTAAATTAATAGAAGAGACAAGTAATTCCTTTTATCAGAATTTAATCAGATCTGAAAAAATAAAAATTATGATGAACATCTCATAATGTTGGCAAGTCGTTGAAGATAACACCATGTTCTGTATTGAACTTGAGTGTTTTTTGATTTGATAACTCATTTTTTATGCATATTTTTGTGGGCAATCAAAAACAAGAATATTTTGAAAGAATTCAGAGATCAGGATCTTCTATATATAAATTATGTTTGCATCAGTAGGGAAATTTTCATGATTGTCTTGATTTTTGTGGAAAGGACACCCTTCATCTCTGATAAACTGCAAGCTTTAGTGTGAGGTCAAAGCTGTGGAGAACCATGATCACCCACATTCTGATAAACTGGTGTCAGGTCACGAGAGATATCCTTTACATAACATTTCACAATTTGACATGAGTATATCATGCAATTTCATACATTCAGATATGACTTTTACATAGCTTTTAGCGATGTTATACTGAAACCCTCAACAGACATTACTGCTTCTAAAAGGATTGCACAATCGACACATGGTAACTGTTGTGAATCATCTGCATAACAAAATGCATGGGCTTAGCGGCAGGCTGGATATCATAGCCAGATTAATACTGTCATTTTTGAAAATAAATATATTACTTTGTGATTGTTGCATTTTGTGTGAATGTCATAACTTTAATGTTGAAGAAACATTGAGACTTTTGACGAGTTTTGCAATATTAACAAAAAGTTTCTTTTTGTTTCTCCTTCTTTCTTAATTTGTTTGTGAAGAGGCTCATCCCTTGTTTCCTGCTTAGGATGCGGTTTCCGGTTTTCTCTTTTCCAATCTTTTCATTCTTTTCTTTATTTTTTTTTTTTCAATTGTAGTAGATAGACTAAACTATCGCCCGGTTCACACTCCACCCACATCTATTGAACAGGTGAAGAGGCTCATCCCTTGTTCCCTGTTTAGGATGTGCTTTCTGGCTTTCTCTTTTCCAATCTTCTTACGTAGCCCCCTGCACATCAGTGGCCTTATCACCTTGCTCGGGGTGATATGATTAAAAAAAAATATATATATATATATATATTTATATAATTTTATTTTGAAATAAAGTTGCCGAGGATGCGTGAAATTTCTCTTAGGAATTTAATGTAGAAATGGCCATACAACTGATTTGAACATCAAAATTTATTTTATTTTATAATTGACTCTGTAATTTAATATTATTTACATTGAGCCCCCCCCCCCCCCCCACCTCGATCATTTTTTAATATTAATGTAATTAATATTAATTAGGATCGGTTCTTTGGGATTTACCTTCCTGCTTTTCTTTTTGGATTAAAGTTTTGTATTTAAAAAAAATATATCTATATATATATATGTATATATAAGTATGTAGTTTATACATGAGGGCCGTACATGGTGATATGTAATTTCTAAAAGTATAATAGAACACACATGAAAATTGATATCTATATGCAACAAAATCGTTCATATATACATACACTACCAGCCTATAATTATTAGGCCATCCCAGTGTTTTAAAAAATGTTGTATTTCATACTATTTTTTAGTATTTATTGCCAAGTGAATAACTGTAAATGAAAATAGAATCATTTTTTTGTTAATACTGCACAATAACATGTGCATTAAATGAATTTATAAATATTTAATAATTACCTATATTGCAGTTTCATCAATGAAAGAATGAAGAAAATTTAGGGTGATTTGGATGAGTTCATCTTTGCTTCCTTGCCTTGGAAAATTTTGCAAGTAATAACAACAAAAGAACCATTCTATTTTCATTTAGAATTATCCACTTGGCAATAAATACTAAAAGTAGTATGAAATACATAATTTCTTTTAAAAAACTGGAGTTGCCTAATAATTATGGCCAGTAGTGTACATATGCACTGTTATATGCAAAATATTCCATGCACACACATTTAAAAATAATTATCTATTGGTTTAATACACATAACACATATTTGACCAATAAGAATCAAGTCCAAATCACAATATATCAGTATAGACTTTCATTGTTGTTTTTTCATTTTTCTCTCAGTCTCTGAAGAACTTTAATAAAGGTGAAACATGTTAGATTGGGATACATGTCCCATTTTGTTCTTTTACTTTATTCTATCATCTTGTCAAATTCCAATCCTTATGTTCAACACAAACACCGCCCCCCCACACACACATGCATACATACATGCATGCCTATATATATATAATTTTTTAAAATTAATAATTAGATAATTATAATTGCATTTTGCTCTCTCTCTCTCTCTCTCTCTCTCTCTCTCTCTCTCTTGATATATATATAGTATTTATGCTCTCACACCCTGATTGAGCACTCTGGAAGAATAGGAGACTTTGAAAACAGTAGCTACTCTGGTATATATGCATGAATTATGCATGAATTAAAGCACTATGGCTATTGGGCGTGTATAAAAAATCTGCCTTCTTCCACTGAACGCTCATAGCCCAGGGGTAGAATTGCTGACTGAGGACAATTCGGTCGGGTTTCAATCCTGGGTAAAAAAGCAATCGGAGTCTAACCATACTGATGAGCTGTGATACAGTGAAACAGATCTATCTGCAGATGACTATAGTATATAGTATATATATATATTTAAATTTGGCCAAGCAGTTACTTCCCCACCACCTACCATTACTAACCTGAGGGTCAGGCCACATACCTCCCACTACCAAGGAGAAATTACTACTAAATTCCTTCTCCTAACCCATCCCAACCCCTTCTTTTACCTAAGATAACCTCTGGGCTTATAATTTTTCCTCATTCTCTGTTTATAAACGGTCAAAGAATGCATGTCGTAAAATGACATGTTGAAAATGGCTATTTCCCCACTAAGATTTATCTGAATTTACAGATAAATAAGATATATATATATATATATATATATATATATATATAAGCAACTTATCACTTGACCAACTCCAGAGTTTTGTGTAATACTGATTTATCAGACTTCCTGGCTCAGATGAGAGGTTTTACATAAGTTGTTCAATAGATAAGTCACTTGAACAATTATTAATATATTGAATATTGTCTGTCACTCTAATTAACTTTTGAGCACTCTCTTGGGAAAAATTCTGTTTGTCTTAAAGTACGTTAAATTGTAGTCATTTCTACATATTGTAAGTTTTACAATGTCAATATACAATTTCTTTGGTTTCCTTCTTTCTCTGTTGGTTTTTCTTCTCTCTCTCTCCCTCTAAGTATGTAGTCTATAAATAAGGGCCATAAATGATAATATGTAATTTCTAAAAGTTTAATAGAACACACATAGATAAATATTGTATATGAGGCATACAAGGCAACCTCTTATTCTTAAAAAATCCCCACCAAAATAAGGAGACATTTTGATGCAAATGTGAACCTTAAATCCTGTGCTTTAAGGTCAGTTGTTAGCATGGGAGATTTTTGACTGTAGGCTAACCTCTGCCTCACCTTCTTTTTTGAATGATGTTGAACAAAAAATGTGAACCTTAAATCTGTAATGTGAACCTTAATGTGAACCTTAATTCCTTAAACATAACCTTAAATCCTATGCTTTGTTGTCACTTTTTAGTATTGGATATTTTTTTACTGTAAGCTAATCCCTGCCTTCCCTCTTTTTTTGAATGATGTTAATAAAAAAGGTGAAACTTAAATCCTTAATGTGAACCTTTATGTCAACCGTAGATCCTTAAAAATAACCTTAAATCCTGTGCTTTAAGATCAGCTGTTAGCATGGGAGATTTATGACATTAGGATAACCCCAGCCTCATCTCCCTTTTGAATGTTGTTGTATAAAAACACAACTGGATCTATATCTCAACAAGCCGTTTCAAGATTGCATTACAGAACAGTAGAATGAATTGATGGTTAGCATTAAAAAGTCATTCAGGCTATCATAATACTCTACTGAAAACACAGCACCACTCATAAGGTATCGCAGATTGTGGTAGTTAATTGACAGTATCAACCCACTGGATTATAATGGTGTATGGTTAGTATTATACTTAGCAGCTTGGAAAGAGAAATTGGCAAGAATTCCAGCTGAATTTGTTAGATCCACTCTTGTAGAAAGGTATGAATTCATTTTGGGCTAAATAGCACGACAGTCCGAACTCTCTAGCTCTGGTTGATAACCAGTATAGGAAAAGAGCAACTCTGAATTCAAAACTTGTATATACTTGTAGTGCTATAGATTCTTCTTTTATGTGCTATGTTCTTTCAGAACCTAGGCGATCGTGGCTCTTCATATCTTCTTGTCCATTGTAGCTCTTAATATATTTTGTCTTGTTAATTTTCTTAAGCCTATCAAGCATCTCACATACTGTTTTTCCCTATCTCTCTTTTCCTCTATCTGCTCTGTGTGTATCAGATTCTCTAACCCTTTCTTCCTTATTACATGTCTCTTTCTGATGCTAAGTATAAGTTTTCTTTTCATTTCCATTCTCTCTAAAACTACATTGTTGCTCACATGTTCGGTCCATGGTATCCTCAGCATCCTTATGTAAAATCACATTTCTGTTGCTTCGAGCCTTTCTTTCATCTTTGAGGAGATTTTCCAGCATTTACTGCCATATAGGATGAAAGTTTAGTACTCTTTTTTTTTTGTTTACAACAAAATTTCCCTGTCTCTCAGTATTCTATTCAGCTTTTTGAAATGCGTCTTTGGCCATACCAATACACCATCAGATCAGTCATTTAAGTGCCATACGTGATACATGCTTGGGCAATCATGTCTCGAAAGAGACATGACTGACTGGGCAGAAGATTATCCCGCAGTAGGTTGCCATTGCTTTCTGCGGTAGACTGGTTGCCGACCAAGGCTATAGAACCCAATCTGTCCTGTTATTTAATCCATAACTGGAGGGAAGAGATGGATTAATACCTTTCCCAAAGGTATTTGTGCATAAGTGAAGGCAATGAATTCAGCTGGAATTCGAACTCGGCTCCCCGATTTCTCCTTCCGAGCCAATATCCAATGCCCCACAACGCACATCCTACACCATCAGATACCCATGTAAAAAAGGGAAGAAGTGGTTTTATTTCAGCCTCAAGCATTTCTTTTTGCTAGACCGGTGAATGGTTCCGCTTGAAGTTTAGTTTTCTAAGCAGCATTCACTTTAACTGAAGCTGAATGGGAAGTAAAAGGATTTTCAGTGATCGAGTTGCAACAAAACCAGAAATAGGGTGTATCCAGGTGGAAGTCTCTATTAACAGTCATGCTTGGGATACTGTAAATTGGTATCACAAAGAATTTTATCTTTACAATTATTGTCTTTTTTTTTCTACCTCACTGGCAGTAGTTTTTCATTTTGTTTGTTCTCTTGTGCAACCATATTTGTTTATAACAAAGGTTAGGAAGGAAAGTCCCATCAATACAAAAAGTGATAAAAAGTAGTGAGCTTCATAAGCCTATTTTCTTGAAAGACTGTTCTAAGAGAAAGACTTTATAAACTACAACTGAAAATAATGTTATGAATGCTGTATGCTTCTTTATAATAAAACAATTGATCTAACCATTATTATTGTGGCTAAGTGTTCAACGATTGCAAATTGTATATCATCTATTTAACTAATGAACTGAAAAAAATTCCCAAATAATCACATTGGTCATTAGCCCAGAACTTTGTAATATAAAATAATACTCTTTCCAATTCATTGACAAAAAAATGCTAAGATTTTAGGAAGTGGGTTTTCAGCTTCCCATGTAAACTTGAATTTCTTAAAGAATATTTTTCACATCTAAAAAAATGAAAGTGTGTTAAGTCAGAAAAAATGCAATCTACCAGCAAGATTTTATTATTTTTCTTCTCATTTAAAAAAATGAACACAGTAACACATCTGTAATGCATTAAGGTATTGTCAATGTATTTTGTCTCCTAATTTTCAAAGAAAGCAACACATCGGTAATGCATTAAGGGATTGTCAATGTATTTTGTCTCCTAATTTTCAAAGAAAGTAACACATTGGTAATGCATTAAGGGATTGTCAATGTATTTTGTCTCCTAATTTTCAAAGAAAGTAACACATCTGTAATGCATTAAGGGATTGTCAATGAATTTTGTCTCCTTATTTTCAAAGAAAGCAACACATCTGTAATGCATTAAGGGATTGTCAATGAATTTTGTCTCCTAATTTTCAAAGAAAGCAACACATTGGTAATGCATTAAGGGATTGTCAATGTATTTTGTCTCCTAATTTTCAAAGAAAGTAACACATCTGTAATGCATTAAGGTATTGTCAATGTATTTTGTCTCCTAATTTTCAAAGAAAGTAACACATCTCTAACTCATTAAGGGATTACCAATGTTTTTTCCCTTAATTTTCAAACGAACTAACACATCTCTAGTGCCTGAAGGGATGCCTAATGTTTTCTTCTCAATTTTCAAAGAAAGTAACACATTTGTAGCTAGTCTTCGGATCACCAAAGTTTTTTCCCATAATTTTTTAAACCAAGTAACACATCTGTAATGCATTAAGGGATCACCAACGTTTTTTGTCGTAATTTTTGAACAAACAAAGTAACACATCTGTAACACATTGAAGGATTACCAACATTTTTTACTCCTAATGTTTAAATAAAGTAACACATCTGTAACTAGTTATGGGATCATCAAAGTTTTTTCCCATAATTTTCAAAGACAGTAACACATCTGCAATGTATTAAGGGATCACCAACATTTTTTTTCCTAATTTTCAAACAAAGTAACACATCTGTAACTTATTAAGGGATCATGAACGTTTTTTCTTGTAATTTTTGAACAAAAAAAGTAACACATCTATAACACATTACCAACATTTTTTTCTTTTAATATTTGAACAAAGTAACAAATCTGTAACTCGTTAAGGGATCACTAATGTTTTTTTCTCCTAATTTTTAAACAAAGTAACACATCTGTAACTCGTTAAGGGATCACTAACGTTTTTTTCTCCTAATTTTTGAACAAAGTAACACATCTGTGGCATATTAAGGGATCACCAACGTTTTTTTTCTCCTAATTTTCAAACAAAGTGACATGTTTGGAGTGCATTAAGGGTCACCAATGGTTTTTCCCTAATTTTCAAACAAACAAATTAACACATCTGTATCGCATTAAGTGATCACCAACGTTTTTCCCTAACATTTCTGTAACTCTCAAGGGATCCTTCAAAGTTTTTTCTCCTAATTTTTGTACAAAGTAACACATCTGTAACTTGTCATGTATGTTGTATTGTCAACATTTTTTTCTTGACTTTCAAACAAACAATGTAACACATCTGTAACTCATCAATGAATCATCAACCTTTTTTTACTTTCAAGCTTGTCCTGTATTATGTAAATCTCTTGTTCAGTCAACTGATTAATTTATCCTTAAGTCAAGACCTTAACAATGTAAACAGCAATAAACAACATTTACTTAATTATATTAGCACCTATGGTTATGAATAAATTTCCATAGTAATGGAACAAAATTAAACCAATTATCTTTGATCTTTTTTCTCATTTTTGCTTAAAATTCTATACTTTTGTGACTACATCAGTGTAGCAAATACAATGGTGATATGTTAATATTTTTTCTTTATTTTCTTGCAAAATCACTCTGACTTTTGCTCTTTATTAATACAATAATCAATGTTGCAAATGGACAAATTGTGTCAAGCCATGGGCTTTCTGGCTTTCTTTGTTTTGTCTTCTTGTTGTTTCTGGAGCAAGGCATTGCAATGAACAGACGGGAAATTATTGAGCACTGATTATTTGACATTGTTAATGAATGCATCTGTTGTAGCCCTTAAGTATTACATTATAATAATTATTTCATGTGTTATTATATTTTCGTTTTTGTCTTACATGCCATAAATAAAAACCTAATTCTGGCTCGTCTTTTCTTATAACTAGATTATTGCATAGTGACATGGATGTATATGAAGTGTAGTGGTTATTGATGAAGAAAGTGGGGTTGGTGTATCAAGTTCAAACACAAGCTGAAACTGTTAGAAAGGTTAGATCAACACTGGTGCAAGGGTCCCATTAGACTCCCATGATATAAGCCATCCCCCAATCTATGATATGAGACTCCCTCATTCTACTATATGTCAATTTGTATGTTGGTCAGTCAGTTAAGTGCCATACATGAAACACGCTTGGGCGATCATGTCTCGAAAGAGACATGACTGACTGGGCAGAAGATTATTCTGCAGTAGGTTGCCATTGCTTTCTGCGGTAGACTGGTTGCCGACCAAGGCTATAGAATCCAATCTGTCCTGCTATTTAACCCATAACTGGAAGGAAGAGATGGATTAATACCTTTCCCAAGGTTATTTGTGCGTAAGTGAATACAACAGATTCAACTGGAATTCGAACTCGGTTCCCCAACTTCTCGTTCCGAGCCAATATCCACTGTACCACAACACACATCCATATATGTTGGTATTCATACTAAATATAAATTTTATTGTAACCTGTGCCTTGTTGGTTGGCTGGTTGTTTTGTTTTTATGGCAAATCAACCTCGGTGGGTCATTTTTTGCCAACTAAATTTTAATTGATTTATTGCTGGTAATACCTTTTTCTTTCAACAATTTATTGTTGTTATTTTTTTATATATTTGTGTCTAGTAATACTTTTTTCTTTTCGAGTATCAAGATTCATTGGGATTTGTTTTTTTAGGGGCAGGGTCTTCAAGTCCTACCCTTGTTATTTAACCCATAACTGGAGGGAAGGGATGGATTAATACCTTTCCCAAGGGTACCAGTGCTTAAGTGAATGCAGGGTATTCAACTGGAATTCGAACTCGGCTCACCGATTTCTCTTTCTGAGCCGATATCCACTGCCCCACAACGCACATCCATCACTAAATGCTTACAGTACCTGGTATTCCCAAGCAGTCACCTGCCTAAGTACTGACCAGGCTCAACGTTGCTTAACTTTGGTGATCGAGCGAGAACCGGTGTATTCAACATGATAGGCCGTAAGCCTCTGTGTGTTGTGGTGCAGTGGATATCAGCTCAAAACGAGTAATCAGGGAGCTGAGTTTGCATTCACTTATGCGCAAATACCCCTGGGAAAGGAATTAATCTGTCTTTTCCCTCCCGTTATGGGTTTAAATAACAGGACAGACTGCTAGCAACCAGTCTACCGTAGAAAGTAATAGCAACCTAGCCCAGTCAGTCATGTCCCTCTCGAGACCTGATCACCCAAGCATGTATCCCGTATGACACTTACCTGACTGACTGAATTATGTACAATAATAGATTACAAGCATGAAGACTTGTATTGGATGAACAATGGTATAGGGATGTCCCAAGCGCCACTCATGGTAAATGGTTATTGAATGGGGTTGTTTTATGGATGTAAGAATTGTAGACCATGTATATGTAGGATGGTTGACTGTAGACTTAAAGAGGTTGTCATTCTAGTGGTCAGGGAATTATCTTCTCAGGTGTCTCTTACACAAAGAAGTAACTCTTGGAACTGTCTTAATTGAACTTCTTTCTTACCATCCTCAGTAAAGAGGGCTTAGAAAGTTTGACACTCACAAGATATAACAAGGGTAAGAGGGAAACAGTAACAAACCAACTTAACAAATTAAGGAGTGGGAAGGATACTAAAAAAGCAAACATTACTGAGAGGTACAATGTATAGGAAGTTGTGGAGAGCTATGAATACCCACATTCTGAAGGGGTATGGAATATAAAATGTTTTATCTTATCATTTTTACTGAAAAGTTTACAGGTTTCCTTTATTTGCAAAACGGCTGTAGAACTGTCAGAACTTTCAAACCAATTTTGTGCACAGCCATTTTGAAAATTTATTTAATGTTTTTCAAGAAACAACAGACAAATTATCTTAAAATACAAAGAAAAAAAAGAATCACATAAACTAAATCTTTTAGTAATGTCCATTTTTTAGTTCAAATTATGTTAAAATAATTTGGTAGAAGAAATTTTATTTTTTTCTAATTTTGCAAAAAATGTCTACCTTCTTTGTATGTAAAAAGATTGTATATTTTCAAAAATATCTGTACATTTTTCAGTCCTCCTGGATATCATAGAAAATCCTTAAATTTGTCTCTGCTGATGAAAGGTAACATCACTGAATAACTGTTTGACTGCCATAAACTATTACTTTGTTACATTTTTTTTTTGTTTCATTGCCTTAATTTTGCCGTGTTGTAATTTTGCAAGTTGTATTTACCTTTTTGTTTCTTCTAGAACTTAAATTTTTCTTCATCTCACATAAATGTTTAGAACTCTGCTATTCACCTTGGGGTTCTTGACAAAATCCATTTGAGAATCTGTAATGTGATTGATCCTGACTTGGTGACTCAGATGCAGTTACTTTCTCACCAGCATAATGTGGCTTCCTTATGTCTCTTCTGCAAATACTTTCATGGCTTCTGCTCAGATGAACTTAGCTCACTGGTGCCCCCTGTGTATGAATTTAGCTGAGTAATAAAATGTAACCACAATTTCTACTCTATCAGCTTCTTTTCTCACACTTTCTGACTATGGAATTCCCTTCCATATACTTGCTTCTCCAATACCTACAAACTCCAAGAATTTAAAAGTAAGATCAATAGTCATCACTAACTTGCATCCTTTCTCTCAAGTCTTTTTTCATCCATTTCACTCTCATCACACCAGTATTCTCATCCTTTTCTTATCCACTTTCTGACACCCACTATAACCTGTCTCTCTTTCTCATCACTTTCCTGCTATATAACCCCCTGCATGCCAGTGGCAGTGAAGCTGCCTTGCATGGGGTGAAATGATTTTAAAAAAAACTCTTCTGTGGTTATTTCTTTTGCTTTATGCCACGAGTTTTTATGATATTATTTCTGTAGTTCTACAGAAGGATGCTGAGAATAGCATGGACCGATTATTTGATCAACAACAAAATTTTAGAGAAAATAGAAACAAAACAAAACACTATGCTTAGAATCAGAAACTGTTAATTGAAATATTTAGGGCACATAATGAGAAAAGAGGGCTTGGAGAATTTGATACTCACAAAACATATTGAAGGCAAGAGGAATGGAGGAAAACAGCATATAACCTACCTAGCAAGCTTGCGCAAATGGATGTCAGGTAAGGGTTTAGGAAGATAACAAAAAGACAAAATTTACTAAGAGCTACAAAGGACAAGAAATTCTGGAGAGCCATTATTACCAAAGTCTTGAATGGACATGGCACAAAGAAAAAATTCGCCACTGACAGATAAGATAAAATTAAAATTTAAGGGGCATAATAACAGAGATATCAAGATGAGGCTTTGAGTCCAAAGAATGTCATTTCTATGAAAAAAAGAGTTTTCATATGTAATTAAGTTTTTTGTTTATATATTAGTTTATATATAGTATTTACATTATTCAAACTATTGTCCTCGTCTTTGTTGCCATTTGTACAACATTTTGGCCATTGTACACTTCGGCCTTCTTCAGGCGCTAGGAAATTCAAACCAAAGCCTTTATTACAGTCACTGGTTAGTTCCTGTGACTTGACCCAAAGAGTCGTGAGTTCAATACCAGGCTACAGCAGTGGTGAAAAAGTAACTTACAGAGTTAGAGGAAGATAACTCATGACTTCCAAAAGAGGCACTACTATGCAAGGGATGAGAATGATATACCCCAGTGATTGTAATAAAGGGTTTGGTTCAAAATTCCTAGCACCTGAAGAAGGCCGGAGTGTACAACAGCTGAAACATCGTACAAATGGCAACAAAGATAAGGACAATAGTCTAAATAATGTAAATATTGTAAATACTACCTCATCACAGAAATATAGACAAATAGTTTATATATGTTTGTGAGTGAGTGAGAGAATGACTTTCAGTTTTTTGTTGGCTATTTCAGGGCAGTTTCTTGCTGAACATTTGTTAAGCAAAAATGTTCACTAAGAGGCAAAAATTGAGATTGTTTGGAGGTTTTTGTAAGGAGAAATTCTATTTTATAACTAAACCCTTGAGTTCTCGCTAATTGATAATTTGTTAATTCCCAGTTGAATGAAAAGCACTCAACTGTACAACATTGTTTCTCATGTTTTTTTGTGATGGCTGATGCCAATCTCTGAATCAAGACTTGCAACGTGACAGGAAATGGCAGAAACAACAGTTGCTGCATCAATCAGCAGGCAGGCTAGTTTTAAGGCTCCACTATAGAAAATTGTCTTATGAGTGGATTAAAGCATCGGTTTGTTGAATTTGGTGACATAGTAATTGTGAGTTCTATCCCAGGGTTAGGCAGTGTACACTTGGACTCAATGGAAATGGGCAAACTATAACTATAAATAAGAACTAGACAATATCCATAGATATGGGGAGGGAAATGAGAACAGTCTACCTGCATGAACTAAAAAAATTTCTATAAATACTTTCACAGCTTCTGCTCCGATGAACTTAGATCACTGGTGCCCCCTAGGTACGAATTTGCACGAGATACTAGATTAGCAACTAGGTCCCACCCTTTCACAGTGAAACCAATAAAATGTAACCTCAATTTCTACTCCAACAGCTTCTTTTCTTGCACTTCCCGCCTGTGGAACTCCCTTCCACATACTTGCTTCCCCGACAGCTACAATCTCCAGGAGTTTAAATGTAAGGTCAACAGACACCTCCTAACACACTAACACACATCCATTCTCCCAAACACTCTTCCCATCTACATCCTTCCCCATCTATCACCCTCCTTCTGACATTTCCTATATCTAACTACTCTTTCTCACCACCTTCCCCTATGTAACCCCCTGCGCAATAATGGCAATGGAATACCTTGCTTGGGGTGAAATGAATAAAAAAAAAATATATAGAGTTCAGTTCAGAATTCCCTGGAGTTATCCAGATCAATATACACCTGAAGAAGGCAAGGGAGTACAATAGCTGAAACATTGTGATAGCAACAACAAAATTAGGACAATAGTCCAAATATAAATAGTTTAAATAATGATAACTCCTTGTCACAGAAATTCAGACATAGAAAATACAACATTTATTCTCCCTCTTTTTGATTTCCATATTTCTTTTTCTTATTTTCTGCAAAGTTTTTAGAAACTAATTCTGTCTCTTTTTAGTAGCCATTTTTATTGTATTTGACACTTCACTAGATTCTGAAATTCAATGTAAGCATCAGACAGACTGTAGAAGATAGTGATGCCCTGTTCACAACAGATAATCTTTTAATGCCTTGTACTGTCAAATATGCCAAGATGAACAAAATAAGATGGTAAAATATGAACGTTAATTGTTTGCTGATCAATGATAAATGACAGAAAGCTTAAAGATTTATGTTTTGATAAAAAAAGAAATAATGGATAGAATTTGTTTAAAACTGAAAACTTTTCATTTACTTATAAATAATTGTCACAACATTTTATGTGACTTAGTATGTGGCTGTAAGTCTATCATTTTACCACCAAATTTTTAACACGACTGGCAAATTTTGTAGGGGCTTGAAAGGTGTTTGTTAATCACTATTTTTCTTTGTTAGTGGACAGAGTTAGTTATATGGCACTAGAAGAAGAATTGATGGTTGTTCAATTCTATGCTTTATTTCACAGCCTTTAAAATGATTAAACAAATTTTGGCCATTATAGTCAGATATAATTAATTTCCTTTGACACTTTAAGCTGTGAGCATCAGTTTTGAGGATAAGTTTAAAATACTAAATCAAAATAATAAATTTTTAATACTTATATCTACTATTAAAACATTTAAAGTAAAAATTATGGCTATATAGTACTGATAATGATATCATATTCAGAGGGTGGACAAAATAATGAATTTCAAGCAAATTTATTTCAGTATAGGGTAGGATCATTTTGGTAGTATTTACAGCTTGAATTCCATGTGGGATTGACTTGTACAAAGTTTGAATTGTTTTCAGAGGAATTTTTAAAACATCAGCTAAAACAGTCTCCAATTCTTTCAATTATGATGGTGGTATGATATCGACTCCTCACTTGTTTTTCTAAAATGAACCATAAATGTTCAATGATGTTGAGATCTGGGGACTGTGATGGCCAGATAAGATGTTCTACTTTACTAGAATGTGCCGCAGACCATTTGGCTACAACTTTAGCAATATGAATTGGTGCGTTATTATCCTGAAAGATTGCATTTCTTTCTGGAAACAGTTCCTGAACCAAAGGATGAAGTTGATCCCTTAAAATTCTCAAATAGTCCTGACTCTTGATTTTAATAAACTTATTCAAATAATATCTGTAAAAAACAACAACAATTTTAGCAACAAATGAAATACTACTAAAATTAAATCAACAAAGATAAAAATAGACAAGCTTTTAGCCCTAAAAGGTTACTGAGTGAGTACTCACCAAAACATAGGTTGGGAATAATAGTTTTTTTTTGTTTTTTTTTAATCATTTCACCCCGAGCAAGGCGGAAACGCCACTGATGTGCAGGGGGTTACATAAATGTAAAAAGATTAATTAGAAAAGAGTGAGGAGTACAAGCTAGTTAGAAAGGAACAATAGAAAGCTGAGAAAGAAGGTGTGATGACAGATACATAGGAGGAGAGAAAGGGAAGGTTATACAGGGGAGGGGAGAGAGCTAGAGGCCAGTGGTTAGTAGATGAGTATTAACTTTGCATTTAAATTTCTGGAGGTTGTAGCCGTCAGGAAAGCAAGAATACGGGAGTGAGTTCCACAGGCGGGAAGTGCGAGAGAGGAAGCTGCAGGAGTAGAATTGTCGTCTGCATTTGGCTAACCTGACTGTGAATGGGTGGGACCCAGTTGCCAGTCTGGTTACACGGGTAAACACCTGTTGAGGAGGCATCAGTGACTTAAGCTCATCCGAGCAGAAGCCATGAAAATATTTATAGAAGAGACAGAGGGAGGCCACATTTCGACGATGGGAAAGTGGCTGCAGTTGAGCAGCCAGATCAGTACCTATCACATTACAGACTCTCTTTTGGAGCTTGTCAAGAACACTGAGGAGAACGGCAGGGGCACCTGACCATAAATGGCAGCAGTACTCCATGCACGGATGGATGGTTGACTTGTATATATGCAGGATGGATTCAGGTGGAAAAAACATCCTGGATCGACATAGTGACCCAACCTTCTTAGCAGTAGATTTTGCTATGGATTCAATATAGTGGTTCCATTTGAGGTCTGAGGACAGGGTAAGTCCGAGGAGGCGTAGTGTATTACTCTCTGGGAGAATCACCTGGTCCATGCTTATGGGAGGCAGAAGAGGTTGCCTGTAATGGTTGACAGACAAGAGCTTGGTCTTAGAGGAATTGAAGTTGACAAGCCACTTCTTGCCCCAGTTCACCACAGAGTGTAGATCCCGCTCAAGGTCAGCAGCGAGATTATGTCTGTCCACCACGACAGGTTTCTTACTGGAGCGGGAGTATATTGTAGTGTCATCTGCGTAGATGCCTACTTGGGACTTGATCTCATCTGGGAGGTCGTTGATGAAAATAAGGAAGAGCGTCGGGCCCAGGATAGAGCCCTGTGGGACACCAGCATTCGTGCTGGAGGACAAAGAGGCACGCCCATTCAGAACAACCTTCAATTTGCGGTTATTTAAGAAAGATTGGATTAGGTCAAGCAGGCGACCGGTAATACCATAACCGCGTAGTTTGCATAGGAGGCCAGGGTGCCAAACCCTGTCGAAAGCCTTGGAGATGTCCAGAGCAACCGCGCGAGCCTCGTCAGACTCATCAAGGGCCTGTAGCATGTACTCTGTTACAGTTGTTAGCAGGTCGCCCGTGGACCTGTCGAAGCGGAATCCATATTGCCTGTTGGAGAACAGTTTGTGGGTGGTGAGATGATGAACTATTTCTGCATTGATTATAGCCTCGAATACTTTCCCGAATATCGGTAGAAGACTGATAGGGCGATAGTTGGATGGGTCCGAGGGTTCACCACAATTCTTAAAGATAGGAACGACTGTATATCAACAAATACAAGACTTGCATGCTACATGAAGTAGATACACTGCTAGTGAACTACTAGTCAGTATAATCACTCTCTTCTACTCTAATAGTGTCTACATATTTAAGAGGATAGGAACATCTGATCAGTGTACAAATATATAGGTAGGTATACAACACAGAGTTTCATAAAATTTTCCAAATTTTGCTGTTATGGTACTAGGTGTTTCCATAATTTTATCTACCCCCTGTAGATAATGATAATATTAATCATATAGTGAAATTGTAGATAGTTTTTAGTCTTTATACGTGTACATGAAATAAGCTTTAGAGTAAAGGTCTGTAAACAGAAAAATACTTTTAAAACATCTTAATAAATAAGCCTGATGATTCATTCCAAAAAAAAAAAAAATACCATCTTACCACTATTTTCAATGTGTTCAGTATAGAACTCATCATAGGTTTTTCCAAAGGCTGGACTACCATGGATTTGTAAGACACATTTGTGGCGCAAAGCTCCTCCGAAAAGCTGAACTCCAGCTTGGGAGAAGATCCACAAACAGAAGAGGATGAGGATGAGTACAGAAATCAGCATACGAAGCGCACGTAAAAGGGCATTGACCATGGTTTTTAAACCTAAAAAGGAAAAAAAGAAAATGGAAGAGAAAAATCATTTCGAGCAATCTGTGAATTAGAAGAATAGATAAATCAAAATTAATCATAGAAATTCTTCACATTTGATGCAAAATATAAATGTTGGAATATTCAATAAGGACTGAACTTATAGTGGGGTGTTTATTGTTATCCCGTTAGTTGTAGTGGGAGTCCGTTCTGGTGAAGGGTAGTTGTGTACTGTTGTATGTTAACAAAATTTGGCCTTGTGGTAGATAGCCCACTATAAGTCATAAAATGATTATAAAATCAAGAAAGGCAATTTGAGTAGAAAAATACCATTTTTATATATATATATATATATACATATCAATTAATGTTTTTACAGTTAAAGTAATAACATGAATATAAGTCCAACGTAGGTTAAAATATTCATGGCAAATAATAAGCTGAAATAATATGCTTAGGAATGTGGGAGCGTTGTGAGTAAGGAATGTCTTTGATGTAGTTGCTCCTTAGGTCAGTAAGTACTTTTGAGATAGGAAAGAGAGGTGAAAGGAGGCAAACATAGTAGCCGCTTGACTTGGTCAAGGGAGGTACTAATCACGCTCTTCTGTCTGTCGATCTGTCTGCTGGATGCTTTCTGTCTCGACTTTTTATATCTGCTTTTTGGATCAAAAGCAGCTCGTTTGGGATTTCACACTTGAATTTGATTCTGGGCTTCCCATTGGCTGGTAAATAAATTTGTGTAGGCTCGCGAAATGGAAATTTGATATTTGATTAATTTTTATTTTTCAGCCGGAACATCTGCGTGAATCTGCCTGCACAGAGACGACTTTTGCTCATTTGCTTTTTGGTCGGTATAGAGCAAACATCCGGTCTCTCATTTTTGCTCAGTAGGTTTCACCATAAACTCATTCAAAATGCTATCATGATTCTATGGTACATGATTTTAAGTTTTCTAGACTGATAACCATTTCAATAAGTAAGAGTTATTTGGTCAATAGAACTCATTCTTTGGATTACCAAATGAAATCTTTGAATTGTTTTTGTAATCTAAGCTTATTTATAAATGGAACTTTGTCTGTGAGTGTGTGTATGTGTGTGTGTGTGTGTGTGTCTGTGTGTGTGTGTGTCTGTTATCTATAGACTCCGAAACGACAGAACTGATTTTTTTGAAAATTTACACAGTTGTACTATAAGCGTCTGTGAGTGTTCTTAGTTATGTTTTGTGTTGAGGTATTCCCCAATAAATATCGAAAATTGAAAAAATCAGGTTATAGAAGGCGTGGTCCGATTTTAATCAAATTTGATACACTCATAGACAAAGACATAAAAAATGATATTCAGAAGTTTCAAGGTTGTAATTCTTACAATAGTGCAGAAAATCAATAATATATATATATATATATATAAAAGGCAAGATGTTTGTGTGTGTCTGTTTATCTGCCTGTATGTCTGCATTTTTTCAGCCCTTTTATTTTAGTTTTTGCTTTGGGTTTGGCTCTAAGTCGGTATAATTGTAGTCTCAGCCATGATACCATTTACTCAGAGGACTTATTTAGCCTTCAAAATTCAGTTTATGATGACAAAAACTTATTTGATATCAATACCAGGAAATCAAAATTTGACTTACATCCATTAATTTTTATTTCAGTCTATGGTTTCGCTTTAACTGGAAACAACTTTTGTGCCAATGTCCAAAGAGTCTGAGCTCCAGGACCATGGATTAGTTTTAAAGCTTTCATTACACCTGAGCAATGCTGGGCTATACTGCTAGTGCATATATAGCTGGAAGGCTTGAGATTTATACTGGAGATTGGCTTCTTGTGGCATTTGGGCAATGCATGACTAATTAACATTGACAAGAAAGCAGGTTAAAGAACCCTTTATGTTCATTTAATCAAAGCAAGAGAGAGAGAGAGAGAGAGAGAGAGAGAGAGAGAGAGAGAGAGGATGAAGTGGGTGTTGGGATGAATTCCTATGAAGAATGAACAGTGAAACCGATAAAATGTAACCACAATTTCTGGTCTAACAGCTTCTTTTCTCGCACTTTCCACCTGTGGAATTCCCTTCCACATATTTGCTTTCCCAACAGCTACAATCTCCAGGAGTTTAAATATAAGGTCAATAAACACCTCCTAATGCACTAACTCACATCCATTCTCTCAAACACTCTTCCCATCTACCCAACTCTCATCCTCGGTATCCTTACCCATCTATCACCCTCCTTCTGATATTTCCTATATCTAACCACTCTTTCTCATCACTTTCCCCTATGTAACCCCCTGCGCAATAGTGGCAGTGGAATGCCTTGCTTGGGGTGAAATGATTAAAAAAATGCATCTACCAAGAAATAAACTTGAAATCCACATAGCTGAGATGCAACTAACATTATAATGACCACATTACTGCATGCAAAGAAAAAAAAACTCACTACATTTTTCTTTTCCTATAATTATCCCTTTTTGTTATGGTATTGTTTTGGATTTTGAAACAATGTCTCTTAGTTAACATAGAGTTAAATTTTCAGTATATTTACCCAGCCTTCCCACCAAGATAGGATTTGACACAAGGTTCGTTTTGATGTGAGGAGTGCCATATGCATTCTTTTGCATATGGGCCAAGGATGAAAATTGATTTTTGCCCAGCCCTCATGACTACCATTATGCTTGCCTCAGTATTACACCGATTCAACCTCTGCAGTGCAATAAGGAAGGTGCAGCTGCAGATTTGTAATCTTCTTGGAAACTTTTTTTATCTAAAATGAGGAGAATCATAGCTCTACTTACAGCACAGGGACGTTAACCATGCCTCTGTAATCCCTCATTGGCAGTGGTTAACTCCTAGTTAGTTTCAGTAGAGTTATAAAACTGGGTTACATCCATGGTTCACCATGCTTTTCAGCTATAGCTCTTTACTCAGCCTGAACCTTAACTCTTAGAAGTTGCTTTCTGAAGTTTTTTTTTTAAAGACATGATTCGATTCGTCTGCAACAGATAATTCCATTCACCATTGGATATAGACGTTAATTAGTTTCAGTGACTTGAACCAAAGAGTTGTGAGTTCAATACCAGGCTACATCATTGGTGAACAAATAATTTAGAAGAGTTCAGTTAAAGGGAGATAACTCATGGCTACCATAGTTAGCATTTCACATGAAATAAGAATGATATTCCCCAGTGATCGTAATAAAGGCTTCAGTTAAGGCCAAAGTGTACAATGGCCAAAATGTCATAAACCAGGCTGCAAAGATGAGTACAATAATCTGAATAATGTAAATAGTGTAAATATTACCTCATCCTAAAAGTATAGACAAATACAGAAGAAGATGGGTTACATTTAGATTGAAACAAGAGTAAAATTTTAGTTCTTATAGCTTAACCTTTTTTTATCTATGCACAATTCCTACCTTCCATTTTCCCATTATTAAATATCTAAAAAAATAATTTTTCCCAGTAATATTTTACATGGTTGTATTAGAAAATTTCCAGATTATGCAGAATATAAAGGTACTCCTGTCTATATTTCTGAGATGAGATATGTAACTATTTACGCTAGTTAAATTGTTCGAACTGTTGTTTTCATCTTTACTGCAACATTCATATTTACATTTACAATGGTTGTTGTATGCTTCTGCCTTCTTCAAGTGATATTTGTTTCAATTTTGAACCAAACTCAGAATAGTCAATTTGTATGATAGAATTTCTGAAGATTTGTTTGATGACATTTATGTAGACATTCTTTTCATGTTTATTTCCAGAAATGGGCTGAAATTGACTGTGTTTGGTTTGAAAGTCAAACAAATATCATTTGAAGAAGGCCTGAGAATACAACAGCCAAAACATTGTGAATATGATGATAAATATGAGGACAACAGTCTGAACAATATAAATAATGTAAATAAATGTACCGTTACAAAAAAACAAACTCATGTGCATTTAAAACACATTAGTACATATAAATCTACCTACTGAATCAGTCTGCCAATATGCTTCATGCTATTTACTTATGTTTATTATTATGTAAGGTTTTTGCAACATAGTGGAATGGTTCTGCAATCTTTAAAATGGCTGACAAATTTGAGCAATGTACCTGCATCCAATTTGGTGTGAAGCTCAGCAACTCAACTAATGAAACTCTTAAAATACTTCATCACATTTTTAGTAAATATTCTTTAGATCAAACACAGGTTTCTGAATGGCCTGTGTTTTTCAAGACCAGTTAAGTGTCAATCTGAAGTGCCCTTTTGCAACCAATCACTTGCAAAATGCCAAAAATATGGGAAAATAATTGTGAACTCATCCATGAGAATGGTTAGAAAAATTTAGCATGCACTCACTCATATGATTGAAATCAATTATGATCAATTATGCAGTCTACCTGGATATCCTTATCCCCGAACTTTCTCATAACTACATTGGAGTAATGTAATTTTTCCAGTAATTCTAAAGACATCCTATTGTAGTAAATTCTAAAAAGCATTTATTTTGCTGAAGCATAAATATGGTTTCCTGTTGATTAAAGGAGACAAACTTGAAAATCCAAATAAAGAATCACAATACAATGATGATATTTTACAATATGACTATGCAATTTTTTGTGTATCATTTGATTTTCCTCTAATCATGTTCTATTTTCATATTTAGTTAATGTCCAATGAGATTAAATGACAAATCTATGCAAATTTATTAATTTCACTGAATCTTCATGAAAAATTACCAAATTTTTAAAGACAGCTATGCTACTTGGTTATTTTGTACAAGTTGAAGCAAATTGGATCAGTGGATTCATTAGAGTTGATTTCATCATTATCAATATGTCGGTTATTGTTTAGTAGCTATTATTAATTCAGTTAAGTGCTATACAGAACATACACTTTGGGCAATCATGTCTTGAAAGAGACATAACTGACTGGGCAGAAGAATATCCCGCAGTAGGTTGCCATTGCTTTCCGCAGTAGACTTGATGCCAGCCAAGGCTATAAAATCCAATCTGTCCCATTATTCAACCCATAACTGGAGGGAAGTGATGTTCTTCCAAGTTGATAGCCACTGCACCACAACGCATATCCTAATTATTAATTAGTAGTGCTAAAAAAAGTGTTTCTGGTATGTTCATTATTCAAGTACTATTCATACTTGTGTAGGAGCTGACTTCACATATAGTCTAATACCTGAAGTTTTTGGTGAAGTTTGGTGAAGGACACATGGCCCAGTGGATATAAGTATTGGTTAGTTCCAGTGACTTGACCCAAAGAATTGTGAGTTCAATACCTGGCTACAGCAGTGGTGGAAAAATAACTAAGAGAGTTGAATTAAAAGGAGATAACTACATGGCATCTGGAAGTGGCATTGCACATGGAATGAGAATGATATACCCCAGTGATCAGAATAAAGGATTTGGTTTGAAATTCCTAGCAAGAAAGCCACAAAGTACAATGGCCAAAAAATTGTAAACATGGCAATAAAGATGAGATCAACAGTCCAAACAATGTAAATACTACCTCATCTCAAGAGTATAGACAAACACTGAAAAACCTGATATTTTCATATATTTTGTGTTTAATGTGAGTCAAATATTTCATAGTTGGCATCAACTTAGTGGTGTGCAGAGATTTGGTGATGTTTGGTGATACCCAGGGCCAACTCAAGTAGGATGGGGTGTGCCATAGAGCCTAGTACTCAGAAATGTGAGAAAGGAAGATATTTTAAATATGTAAAAACAGATAAAACATAAAACAAACACTTTATTCAGATTAGATATAAACTAAATTTTTATTTCACTCTTTGATTGGACGCTCTCACATTATAGATGCCCAAGCTGTTGCCCCTGTTATGTATGATACTGGATAATCTTGGATATATTTTTTAAAAAAATAGTCTGCATTCTTTTTGTGCATAGCTATCCCAAAATAGTGAAAAACAAAAAAAAAAAACACTTACTGTAAAATATCTGATACAAAAATTTAGATATCGTACTTTTGTTTTTGGTAATATCTGATTTTCAACCCTTTAAAAAAATACCTTTATCTTGTATGTGACTCCCTAGTTTTTGTTTAAAAAGCTGATAATAAAAACATATTATACTTAAGTATATATATTGTATTTATGGACCTACTAAACAAGATATGTTGCCCTGCAAAAATGTTTGCTCATCCTTGAAGTCCTTTTTAAGAATAAAATGTATTACAAGCACTTTTTCACTTTGTCATTAAATTACTTAACATTGTTCTGATACATATAGAAATTTATATATCATAATATCTAACAATAGATGTAGATATAATAATTTAGGAATTTTTTGCCTTGTTTATGTTGTGGTTAACAATACTAAAAATAGAGTAGACTTTTATATATTACAGTTATTTCTTTTTCAACTGATATTATTTGTGTGTTGGTTATGATTGTAAAAATAACTAAACAACCAAATTAATTTGAACATATAAATATTTGAATATAGATATTTTTTTAATTTATTACAACATTATTTTCATCTCTGATCTATTCACAGATATTCTAAAAGATTTTGAATACTAAAAATGTATCCATGAATATATTCTTAAATTTACTTACCAGGGATGATTGATAAAGTCCTCAATGCACGCAGCACCCGAAAGGTCCGCAGGCCCGTGATGTCGCTGATAACTTTGTCATTTATTGTCTGTAGGAGCAGGGTGATATATCTGTAGAAGATATAAAAAGAGAATCAAATTTCTGAGAGTGTCTCATAATGACATAATCCAGGATTCAGGTTCTTTTAACTTTCATTTTCTTTGTCATTACTAATAAAAGCTATTACAGCTGCAGTATCTCATTTTTGAAAGTAAAAAAACTTGTCTGATTTTATGAATCTTGTTTATGGTGTAGTTACCTCTTTTGACAATTTTTCACCCGATACAAGGCCCAAGAGCCGATCAAGGTAGGGCTTTACCAAATGAGATTGTTGCAAGATTGTAAGAGAGAAGGAAGAAAGAAGGAGTGCCTGTTATAAGGATATAGATGGATATCAGTTGACCTGAGATTTGAAGAGATTAAGACTGTAGGGGTTGGGTAAGCATCCTCTTGGGAGACTGTTCTACAAATTGATAATTCTAGAGAAGAAGCTGTCTGAGCAAAATTTTATCCTTACCAAGAATGCAAAAAAAAAAAAAAAATAGAGATGATTTGATGCCATGTATATGGCATGGTGGGTCCTAGCTGTGAATGATGTTTCTAGGTCCACCATGACCTCCGGGTTCTTAAAACAAAAATATTAAACCAAATGAGAATGTCAATAAAACCAATTTCTCTAGAAACTGTATATCTGGAAAGAATACATAAATGAAACTAGACTCTCAACAAAACCTCACCATACACAAAAAAAAAAAACATCAATAAAACCTGGTCTACAAACAGATTTCTTACAAAGAATATATATTCTATTTATATAAACCTATCTTAAAAATCTTGTTGGCATTAAATAACGCATTGAGGTTAATATTCCTTAAAATGAAATAAATCAAACCTAGCTGTGAAGGTCTGAACTGGTAGAAATGAGGAATGTAGATTGAACATTTGTCATAGTATTAGCAATTGAATAGCAATATATCATCTGTAGAAAAAGTATTGTAAGGTGGATTGGAAAGAAAGGCTTAACTGTCAATTGTAAAAAGTCAACATATATTTGTTAGCAAGAGGAACAGTCCAAAATGCAAATATGGAAATGCAAAA
Source organism: Ascarosepion bandense (assembly GCA_037127315.1). NCBI lineage: Eukaryota > Metazoa > Mollusca > Cephalopoda > Sepiida > Sepiidae > Ascarosepion > Ascarosepion bandense. The sequence goes on from JBBBDQ010000575.1 coordinate 1,203,406, forward strand.
ATCATGAAACTACAGAAAATCTCTCAGCCAACTTCAAGTGGAATGACTACATTGAATCAATAGCTAAATCTACTGTTAGGAAGGTTGGGTCACTGTGTTGGGCCAGGAAGTTTTTCTTGCCTGAGTCCATCTTGCATATGTACAAATCAACCATGTTCCCATGCATTGAATACTGTTATCATATCTTGGCAGGTGCCCATGCTATTCATTCCTGGGTTCTTGACATGGTCCAGAAGAGAATCTGCAATGTAATTGATCCTGACCTGGCAGCTCCACTGCAGCCACTTTCTCACCAACAGGAAATCACTTCCATATACTTGCTTCCCTGATGGCTACAATCTCCCAGAGTTTAAATGCAATGTCATTTGCCACCTCTTATCCCTGTAACTCCAATACTACTTTTATCCTCTCCCCAAAATGAATCTTGTTCTTCTCCATTTTTGACTATACTCTCACACAACTCTCTTCACATCAGTATTCCCATCCTTCTCTAGCCCATTCTCTGACACCCCCTGTAACTGGTTCCTCTTTAGTTCCTCTTTCTCTTTGCTCTCCTACTATGTATCCCTTCACTCTCCTCTTATGTAGCCCCTTGCACACAGTGGCAGTACTGCCTTGCTTAGGGTAAAATGATTAAAAAAAATCAGTTATCTGAAGATGCATTAGAATAGTGAAAGTTGCCTTTCAAAAACTAAACAAAGTATTAAAAAACAGGAAAATTTAATGAGAAATAAAAGAGTGCTGAATTGCTATATAATATTGATTCTCCAATTTAGCAGTGAATGCTGGACAATCACCTCACAGATGAAAAGGAGATATGAGGTAAGAGAAATGTGGTTTTACAGAAGAATGCTCAAAATAACAAGGATGAAGCATGTAAACAATTAGGAAGTTTTAAGAAAAATGGGAGGAAAAAGGGTACTTATAATTACAATCAGAAAGAGATGGCTGAAATTTCTTGCATACATAAGGAGGAAAGAAGGCTTAGATAATTTAACACTCACAGGGTATATTGAATGCAAGAGGATCAAATGGAAACAGTGTACCTAAAGTACTTGGGTGGCAGAACAGGAAGTGGGAGGGCTAGTAAAAAGAAGAGAATAGGTAGTTGTGAAAAGCCAAGATTACCCATATTCTGGAGGAACACAGTACAAAAAAGACCAACTGATTATAAAAGGACAAGAGCAAGGGAAAATTATTCTTACCCTTCACCCACCTTTGCCTAGATTTGAAATCACACCTTACCCAGAGAAATGTATATTTTTATATGGGTGGAAGTTATGGACACAATAATTAAATGTGAAACTGCATTGTTTGCTCATTATTCTTATATTTTCTCAATCTCATACGATGTCTGCTTAAAAAGAGTGAGGACTCTTTTATAATCAAGCAAGGCAGTACTGCCACTGGTGCACAGGGAGTTACATAAGAGGTGAGTGATGAGAAAGAGGAACAAGTTATAGGGAGTGTCAGAAAATGGCTAAGAGAGGGAAAGGATGTGAGTCAGTGAGATAGGAGATGGCAATTTAATTTAAATTCTTTGAGATTGTAGCTGTTAGGGAAGCAAGTATACGGAAGGGAAACAACTTGCAAATGATATCAGCTTTCAAACTGGCATCTAAGCTGATGACACAACCATTTAGTCTTGCCTCAATAGTAAAGCTAATCAGTCCAACAAGTTTGAAATGGCAACTAATGTCCAAAACAACCTCAAGCTCATTTTTAATTGGGCCAAAAGATGGCTTGTCAATTTTAATGCCTCTAAAATTAAACTTCTCTCCATTAATCATCAGAAAGATTACTCTTTGCCTTCCATCAACCTGGCTGATGGTAACCTTCAAGAAAGTGACTCATTGTGCTTTCTCAGGCTAACATTCTCAGCTGACATGAAGTGGAAAGACTATATTAAATCCATTGTTAAGTCAGCTGTTAAGAAAATTGGTTCACTGTTTTGTGTGAGACAATTTTTTTTTTTTGCGGGGGGTGGGGGGGAATTGATCTTACATATTTATAAGTCTACCATTCATCTGTGCCTGGATATTGCTGCCATATATACTTAAGGTTGAGTTGTCTAACTCTTTATCATGCTGATACATGTTTGTGACCCTTGATTTGTATTTTGTGTGGAAGTCTACCTCCCATTAGCATGGGACAGGCTAGCCTCCCAGAGAGTAAAATACCATGCCTCCTTGGCCTTACACTTTCGGCGGACCTCAAATGGAATGACTATATCGAATCCATTGCCAAATCTGCTGCTATGAAAGTCGGCTCCCTGTGCAGGGCCCGGAAGTTTTTCCCACCTGAATCTATTCTGCACATATACAAATCTACCATCCGCCCGTGTAGTGAATATTGCTGCCATATCTGGTCGGGTGCCCCTGCTGCTCTCCTTGGGCTTCTTGACAAAATACAAAGGAGGATCTGTAACGTGGTTGATACTGACTTGGCAGACCGGCTGCAGCCGCTCTCTCACCGGCGTGATGTGGCTTCCCTGTGCCTCTTCTACAAGTACTTTCATGGCTACTGCTCCGATGAACTTAGATCACTGGTGCTACCTAAGCAGGAATTTACACGAGATATTAGATTAGCAACTAGGTCCCACCCTTTTACAGTTAAACAAATAAGATGTAACCGTAAATTCTACTCCAACAGCTTCTTTTCTCACGCTTCCCGCCTGTGGAACTCCCTTCCACAACTCTGCTTTCCCGACAGCTACAATCTCCAGGTGTTTAAATGTAGGGTCAATAGACACCTCCTATCACACTAACTCCCAACTATTCTCACAACACTCTCATCTACCCAACCCTCATTCTCGGTATCCTTACCCGCCTATCACCCACCCTCTGACATTTCCTATATTTAATCATCCTTTCTCCACTCTATGTAGCCCCCTGCGCAGTAGTGGCAGTGACATGCCTTGCTCGGGGTGAAATGCTTATAAAAAAAAAAAGTTTAGTCTTGGAATAAATATGGCACTTCATTGCCATGTGTTGTTATCTCTACATTGTTATGAATGAATAATCCTAACAGATGCTCTGGTGTCACTGCTATTTACTTGGAGCTCCTTGATAAGATCCAAAGAAGACTCAGCAATATTATTGGTCCTGATCTGGCAACTCAGCATCAGTCACTTATCCACCATTGTAAGGTTGTCTTTCTATGCTTTTTTAAAATTAATACTTTCATGATAATTGTTTGGATGAGCTTTTCACTAATCTACATAGTTTTTATGTACATAAGCTGATATCATTTGTTTCTGGTTTTCATTAATAATAAAAACCATAAACAACAAAAGACCAAGGATGGAGCCCTGGGGGACACCTGCTTAAGTAAGAAAGGATCTAGAGGAATGGCCATTCAGGATAACTTTCATTTCACAATTTGGAAAGACTGGATCAGCTCAAAAATGTGTTTGGAGACACTGTATCTTTTATAGTGCAGTACTAGACTGGCCTTAAGATCTAATTAATTTACATTAGAGTTGGCTAAATGGAGCCATATGTTCTTTGCTAATAGTCTTTTTTCTCACAACATTTGTTTGTGGTTCTTTGATTTTTAGCCAACTTTAATCTGCAAAAGTTTAACTGCAATGTTAATCGCTATCTACTGTCCTCTTGATTACTTTTTTCTCTTTTTACTCATTATTAATGTTTCTGTTCCTAATTCTTTCATACCCCATAACCCCTTGCATCTTAGTGGCTTTGCTGCCTTGCCTGGAGTGATACTGATTTAAAAAAATATCAGTTCAGCATTTAATCTCCTTCAAAGTACTTTCCTTCGGAAGTCACTTTTTTTTATCCAGTGTCATTTCCATTGATGAAAGCATTCCTGGAACTCCATCTTTGGGATATCAATCATCTACCTCAATATACTTTCTTACACTTCTTTGATGTTTTCATATCTTGTTCCTTTTAAGTGAAATTTGATTTTTGAAGAAGAAAAATTCATGTGGAGCAAGATACTGGGGATACTGCTGTTGTTGGACATGGGGAATGTTCTAGTTGGCTAAAAACTGCTGCACAAGCCATGGCCACTAATGAAATGTCTGTGGTGTGGTGAGATGACCACACTCTACACACTTTTCTTCCAAGCACTGCTATAAACAAAGGAAGTGAGCAACAATGTTATAACTTGTTGTATATGTGTGACAGTGTTTAATTTGTGCTAAGGAGCTTAACTCTGCATGCTTTAGCCCTGTTACCATTGCAACAGTCCCAATACTTTTTGATTAGATCTTGTAGTTCTCTTTTAATATTGGAAGATTTTTTTTATGAAAAATAAATGCTGGTTTCTGCTTAATAACAGAGACAAAAAGAAACATAAACAGAAAGAAAACATGACAGCAATTGAAAAATGTAAGAAATGTATGTCTAGATATAATTTGATAAAGTGTTGTATATACATGTACCAAGTATTTGATAACTGACATGTTGCATTGTGCTTAGGTCAAAATAAATATTGGTTTAGACAAATTTGTCAATATTTATGGAAGGAAATTTTTTGATATAAAGTTAATTATATTTATATTGATGACTAAGAGAAAAAGAAAATTACTCATATGAGCTAAGTTTGAATAAGATGTGATTTTGTTTTAGATAAAAATGTGTTTGTATAAAAATTTAGGTAAATAATGATACATCCTATAAAATCTCCTCAAAAACATTTATCTGTATGCTTAAAAATTTTCAAGGTGTAAAAGCTATGGATAGTAAATTTTATTATTTTTGGGTATGTGTTGAGTACAGGTTAGCAGTTTGGAAAATAAAATTAGCAATCTGAATTCTGACAAAGGTTTTTAAATTCCTTTTTTGCACAAATACCCTTAAGAAAGGTATAAATTCATCTCTGCTCTTCCAGCTAGGGGTTAAACAGCAGAGTTGACTGGGTTATCCTTCTTTCATGTGGCAACCTGTCTAGGAGTTGGAAAACCATGTTGGAGTAGGATGGCCTCTATCGGGCCATTTTGTTCTAGATACATCACTACTTCTTATATCTGCAATATATGTAGTCCCCCCCCATATGACACTAATGGGCTACGGAACTCATGATATCATATAATGAGTTAATTAGTGAAAATTTTAATAAGACAAAATCACAAGAAATGCAATTTTTTATTTGCATAGATATTTTAAATATTGTGCATTTGTGCATGCACACAAACACACACATGCACATGCACATATATACACATAAACTATAAAAATGATTACAAATATTAGAAGCTCTAAGCATAAAATCAACCAAGCATCAATAAAATTTCAGTCAATTTAGGAAAAAACATGATAAATGTATTCCACGACTAAATATATAAAAAAAACGTTTCACAATTCTTGCTTCAAGTTTAGTTTTGTGGCTAAATTTGCAGGTCTGTTGCCGTGCTAAAGCAGCACATGAGAGGACATGAAGATAAAGTTACTTTTAAGACTTTCCAAGAGCCTTTCAGATGTCACATATGCAAGTTATACCAGAGTGAGGCTGGCTTGCATGGCCACCCAGCTCAAAGAAACTGAGAAAATGTTATTGAGGAGAGGGCATGAAGATAAAGTCACATTTAAGATTTTCCAAGAGCCTTTCGGATATTACATATGCAAGTTATACCAGGGTGAGGCTGTTATTGAGGAGAGAAAGGACAATAAAAGAACAGGACTCAAATTGATAGAACATATTGCATTTAAATTTTTGAAGATCGTATTTGAAAGGAAAACAAGAAATCAGAAGAGACTCTTAAATGCAATATGTTCTATCAATTTGAGTCCTGTTCTTTTATTGTCCTTTCTCTCCTCAATAACAGCCTCACCCTGGTATAACTTGCATATGTAATATCCGAAAGGCTCTTGGAAAATCTTAAAAGTGACTTTATCTTCATGCCCTCTCATGTGCTGCTTTAGCATGGCAACAGACCTGCAAATTTAGCCACAAAACTAACACAAGCATGCTGCAGGTCTCTCAAGAAGGAAATCCACATCATTTTCATTCACGCTTAGTAAGTCTTGCATTAGATAGAACAACCTTCCCTCAAATGTTACATACAACCTCAAACTGAATATCTTCTGAGATCACATCTACATCACCTTTCGTAAGTACCTTTTCAACCTAAAATGGATGACAACCATCAAAAACTTATATTGTTCAACCAGAACTATTCTCTACCTCTTTCACCCTGTCTTTAACATTAATTTAAAGATTTATCAGGTTGTGTTTAACAAAATTCTTGAAATATTTCTTGGGTTTGTTTTTGGGGTGCTTACCAAGAGTGAGTTCTCCATAAAATAGGTGCTTAGGCAATCCTTCATCTTCTATTCTCTTGAGATGCCTGCCCAGTGCAGGTGATTGTAAATAAGTAGATTCTTTATGCTGGGTGTTTTGGTCTATATATATATATATATATATATATATTAAAAAAAACTAAAAATTCTTGAAATTATATACATAACACAGTTGAAACCTAATCTGAACAAAATAAACTATGAAATCTTCTCAAATATCCTTAAATGCCTATAATTAATAACAAAAGTCATTGGTTTATTCCAATGGCTTCCCATTACTAATACTTCTTGTTTTCACTCTTGCGTGGTCATGTGTGACAATATGAGCTGTTGTGCAATATTTGCTTCCAGCATCTTGTATGCATGAGTTTGTTGTTGCTTGGAAATCTTTCATGTAAACAAAAACAAACTGTCATTATTGTTTGTCCATGAAATGTTATACTATAATGTAATTGACATCTTTGAAAATGGCTTATGCAAGCTGAAAGCTTAGACTGGATTATAAAAAATTTATGTACCAATATTGTGATTTTCTTTCTTAATTTAATGATAATGGTATTAAGCTTATCAGAGAATATGAAAAAGTTTTATATAAAATAAATAGACCAAACTTGTCTATATTATTTAATGAAACATGCATCAATATATATATATATATATATATATATATATATATATATATATATATATATATATATAAGTAGATGTGTCTAGCCACAGTAATGAGCTGTGATACAGCAAAACAGGCTTGTACGTAGATGACTAACATATTATGCTCTCTTTACAATTGAGCTATCTAGAGAGAAAAATTTGAAAAACAGTTTCCATTTCTGCGATATAAGCATTACTCTTCAGAAATGAATTGAGTTCTTTTGGTGACTGGCATGTGTATACACTGCTTAAATACGCCATGTTAAAATTTCCCTTCTCTGATTTCATGCACCTATGGCTTAGTGGGTAGTGACTTCAACTGACACCAAATTGGTTGAGTTTTGATCCTGGCCAAAAGGAAGTGGATGCGTCTAGCGGTGTATAAGCTGTGACACAGTAAAACAGGCTTGTATGTGGATGACTAATATATATGTGTGTGTGTGTGTGTGTGTGTGTGTGATGTGTGTGTGTGTGTGTGATGTGTGATGTGTGTGTGTGTGTGTGATGTGTGTGTGTGTGTGTGTGTGATGTGTGATGTGTGTGTGTGTGTGTGATGTGTGTGTGTGTGTGTGTGTGATGTGTGTGTGTGTGTGTGTGTGTGATGTGTGTGTGTGTGTGTGTGATGTGTGATGTGTGTGTGTGTGTGTGTGTGTGTGTGATGTGTGTGATGTGTGTGATGTGTGATTGTGTGTGTGTGTGTGATGTGTGTGTGTGTGTGTGTGTGATGTGTGATGTGTGTGTGTGTGTGTGTGTGTGATGTGTGTGTGTGATGTGTGATGTGTGTGTGTGTGTGTGATGTGTGTGTGTGTGTGTGTGTGATGTGTGATGTGTGTGTGTGTGTGTGTGTGTGTGATGTGTGATGTGTGTGTGTGTGTGTGTGATGTGTGTGTGTGTGTGATGTGTGATGTGTGTGTGTGTGTGTGTGTGTGTGTGTGTGTGTGTGTGTGATGTGTGATGTGTGTGTGTGTGTGTGTGTGTGTGTGTGTGTGTGTGTGTGTGTGATGTGTGATGTGTGATGTGTGTGTGTGTGTGTGTGTGTGTGTGTGTGTGTGTGTGTGAAGTCTGATAAAAGTGTTAGGAGTGTTGCTATGGTAAAGCAAAGTACACAGGGTGAAGCCACTTGGTACAGATTCACCTTGAACTCTGTTGCAGATGCACACAAAGTTAGAACATTGTCACTCACTTCCAGTGTTTATAACCATGCTTGGAAGGAAAGCATCTAGAGTGTGATCATTTCACTGCAACACAGAGATTCTATTAGTGACTATGGCTTGTGCAGCAATTTTAAGTCAAGAACAACATTCCTTATTTCCAGTAACTATCATATTCCCTAGATGTTAGCCTTTGTAATGTTTTCCTCTTCACAAAGCATATCCCACTTGGAATGAACAAGATTTGAAAAGATTAAAGAATCTCAAGAGAATGCCACCAGGCAGCTGCTCGCTATTCAAAAAAGGAGTTTCAGGAATGCTTCCATTGATGGAAAGAATTATGGATAAAGTGTATGGCTTCAGAAGGAGACTATTTTGAAGGAGATTAAATGCTGAATTGATATGTGTTGTAGTTTTTTTTCTGCAGTAATAGTTTCAATACTTTATGATCAGGCTTCATATATATGTGTGTGTGTGTATGTGTGTGTGAGAAAGAAAATGGAAAAATCTATATAATACATTTCTTTCTGTGTAAGAATTTTTCAAGCTCATCAATTATGCAGTCTTATATATATATATATATATATGTAGTGGAAAATTATAAAGATTTACTTATTACTTATCATTTTGTCAGATTTAATCCATATGTTTAACTCATATATAAGTACATTTGTACATATATCATTATCTATTTATATACAGATCAGAGAAACAAGACAAAATCAATGTAAAAGATTAATAAATAAAAAATATGTTATTAAACTCCAGAAAGCTGAAAATTCAAATAAAAATATCTAAAAGGACAGAGCCATACTCTTAACTTAGAAAGAAAACAGCAAAAGAGAAAGCAATTTTGCAGGAAAATAATCATTTTGAACAAAAGTGTCCTTAATGGTTGAAAGAAAAACTGTCAATTCAAATAAAAGGTCTTTTGATTTTTTTTTTAAAACTCATCACAAGTTCATAAAATACATTTTTCTTCTTACAGGAAACTTTCATTCCACATTTATTTGTGCGGATTTGCCTGTGCAGATACTTAGGTACATATTTTTACAGAGAGAAATATTTATTTCAATTTTATGATGAGTACTAACTGTAAACACTTGAAATACAAAAAGAAACAATTTTACTGTTTTGCAATTTAATAGAAATAAAAGCAAATCAAGATAATAATAGATGAGATATTTTGCATTTAGTTCTAGAAAAAGAAATCTAAAGCAAGAAAAGAAAAAATTCATTGACTGTTGTCCCATGTTTCTCTTTATTATTTTTTAAACATTTGTTACCTCATTAATGTGTGGCTTCTCTGTCATCTTTTTTATGCTCTGTTGATTGAGGATATAGGCAGCCATGGCTTTTGATAGATTCCATTTTTTATTAGTCATAAATTGCTATGACTTTTTGGAAGAGTTAATGGTGATTTTCTAAGTACAACTTAGATATGGTACAAGGCCAAAATTAAGGGACACTCAGTGAGGATTGAACTCACTACGCAATTGTAATGATTCTCACAAGACAAGTTTGCTAACCATTACACCAACTCTAGGGCCCTTGGAAGAGTTAATGGAGTGATTTCGCGCGCCTTTATACGATAGAAATCAGAGTAAAATCACTTTCTTACCGATTAGATGTGACTTCCGTCCGTCTTTTCTACAAATATTTTCATGGCTTCTGCTCTGATCACATGTATTTACTTGTGATACTAGATTGGCAACTAGGTCCCACCCTTTTTGCATCAAAATAGTCAAATGTAACTACTAATTTTATTCTGTCAGTTTCTTTTCTCACACTTCCTGACTAGAATTCTCTTCCATATGCTTGCTTTCCTGATAGGTACAAACTCCAAAAGTTTATTAAGTGCAATATCAATCACTGTCTTCTATCTCCTTGATTCCCATCTTTCTCTTATCCTTTATTTGACATCCCCTGTAACTTCCCTCTTTTTTCTTTCCTTTTCTCTCACTGTAACCCCATGTGCACCAGTGGCAGTACTGTCTTGCTTGGAGTGAAATGGTTTATAAAAAAAACCTTTTTGTCAACTGGCTACAACTCAAGGCTACAGAGCTATATTTGTATTTAACCCATGCATAGGGAAAAAAGAATAGATAGATTCATGCCTTTTTCAAGGCTGTTAGTTTGAAAGTGAACCAGAACTGAACTCAGCAAGCCAGTTCCACTTTCATCACTAGTAATTAGAATTTAAGCGCAGTACTATAGATGTTTTGGAGATTAAGGATGTGCATTGTGGTACAGTGGATATCGGCTCAGAATGAGAAAGCAGGGGAGCAGAGTTCGAATTCCAGTTAAATCCATTGTATTCACTTACGCGCAAATACTCTTGGGAAAGGTATTAATCTGTCTCTTCTTTCCAGTTATGAGTTAAATAGCAGGACAGATTGGGTTCTATAGCCTTGGTCGGCAACCAAACTACCGCAGAAAGCAATGGCAACCTACTGCGGAATAATCATCTGCCCAGTCAGTCATGTCTCTTTCAAGACATGATCACCCAAGCATGTCTCACATATGGCACTTAACTGACTGACTATAGATGTGAGTTCTGATGCAGTGGATATCAGCTTGGAACAAAAAATCGGAGAACTGAGTTCGAATTCCAGTTGAATTCCTCGCATTCACTTATGCTCAAATACCCTTGGAAAAGGCCTTAATCTCCCACTATGGGTCAAATAACAGGACAGATTGGATTCTATAGCCTTAGTTGGCAACCAGTCTACTGCAGAAAGTAATGACAACCTACTGCAAGAAAATCTTTTGCCCAGTCAGTCATGTCTCTTTCAAGATATGATCGCCCAAGCATGTATCACGTATGGCACTTAACTGACTGACTGACTAGATTAGTGGCAAGATCCCATCATCTTACAGTCAAAATGGTTAAATATAACTTCTATGCTAACAGTTTTTTTTTTCTCACACTTCTTGTTTGTGGAACTCTGGAACTCTCTTCCAGCTCCTTGCTTTCCAGTCAACTTTGGTCTTTAAAAATTTGAATGCAATATTGATCATTACTTTCTGTCTTCTTAATTTCTGTTCTTTTATTGTTCTCACTCCTTAATATTTTTCTTATATTTTTTTTCACACTCAGTAACCCCTGATTATCAGTGGCTTTGTTGCTTTGCTTGAAGTGAAATGATTTAAAAAAAAAAGAGAAAAATATGCACATTGCATTCTTTGTCAACTTCTAGTTTAAAATGAGATGATCCATTAATTGACGACTCTCATTCCAGACCTCAAGTAGAATTCATATATTTTCTAAACATTCTGGAAAAATGCTCACTTGCTTGCAGCTGTCTAGGAAGTACCTGATTTCTTCTGCCATGTTCTGTCTTTAAAAGAACCATATCAAACCAAGAAATTAAACATTACTGCCAAATCTGGGGCAGAGTTGCTTGTTCCTCATTTTCTAGCCTTGACATAATTCAAAAGCATTCGCAGTCTTGTGGGTCGTGAAGTATTTTCCACTCAACAACCCCTTTCTCACAGACAAAATATTGCTAGCCTTGCATTATTCTAATAGTATTTTCGTAGTAGGTATTTGGACAAGCTTTGCTTAGTTCCACTAGTCCAGACCTTCCCAACTAGGCCCAGCTATGTTGCGTACACTATGTTAACTCATGCTCATTGCCTTCATATTCCATTAGTAAGGAGGATCTACTCAGACATCTTTTTTCCCGTTGCATTATGGAACAGACTCATGAGCAGATGTTTCCCCAATCACTGTAATCTTAACTTCTTATTGAGCAACCCTCTACTTTGAGTGACTCTTGGGGCTCATATTGTGTAAACAATAGTAAAAAGATATTATTTTCTGTGAGATTGATTTTGTTCTTTTCGTTCTAAAATGATAAAAGAAAGCAATGGAATTAACTGCTGTGATTTGCTCGGACTTGACCTGCATAATGTCATGACATCCAGGCTAATAAGTGTGTACCAACTACATGTATAACAGTCAAATGTATGCAGTATGGTGACAGGTTTTATTATTATTATTATTATTATTATTACTGAGTGACACATCTGGCCAGTACTCTTGATGAACACCAACCATTGCCTTGAAGACTAAATATGTTCATATACACATGACTATGCTATTAAATTTTAGATGATCACAGCAGCTAAAGTCATGCTACTCAATGCTGTGTCATGAAGGATGAGAAAAAGCGAAACCAACTGTTGGAGATGAAAAGACAACATGAGAAGCAGAAAGAGCAATCCCAGAACTTTTCACATTCCAGCTTCAACTGTCACACCTGCTGAAGAGGCTGACATTGGACTGTTAAGCCACTCCAGACACTTCTTACAAAAGGACTGAATTTTGACCAAACAGGGTACTACCATTATCTTACAAGATAAATGGATGCTTACTACTATTGAGTGAGGGAGTATCTCAGCAACAAAGTGATACTGGTGTAAAAATATACAAAGCCTGATGTTACTCATCAGGACACTTAGTCTGATAAAGATATACTAGACACATGTATCCCATATAATGTTAAGTTTTGATAAAAGCAGTGTGCAACCTTGCAAGTGGGCCCAGTTAGAAATAACTTCAGGCTGGATAGCCCAGTCCACTCAAATGGTTTCTAAGGTGTTCCCATACTAGATTAGCGTCATCTCATCAATTTACTGTTTTGCTGGCTAGATGTACCTGTAAATTCTATGCTTACAGTTTTGTTTTTGATACTTCTCACTTGTGGAACTCCCTTCCAACTCTATGCTTTCCAGCCAACTTTAATTTCAAAAAAATTAAACGCAGTGTCAATCACTATCTACTGTCTTCCTGATTACTCATTTCTCTTCCCGCTCATTATTAATGTTTCTGTTCCTAATTCTTCCACACCCAGTAACCCCTTGTGTCTTAGGAGCTTTACTGCTTTGATTTTGGCCTCTGTATTTTGTGATGAACCAGCTATTTTGTTCATTGATTACCTTGAGAAAGGAAGAATCATCAATAGTGAATATATATAGCATTATTGGTGTGTCTGAAGGAAGAAATTGCCAAAAAATGGAATGGCCACAAATGAAGAAGAAAAAGGTGATCTTTTACCAAGACAATGCACCATGTCACAAGTCGATTGCAAAAACTACATGAATTGCACTTTGAATTGTTTTCGCACCCATCCTATTCTCCAGATATGGTCCCCAGCGACTACTGGCTGTTTGCAGATCTCAAAAGAATGCTCCAGGGAAAGTGATTTGGCTCCAATGAAGAAGTGATATCAGAAACTGAGTCATATTTTGAGGTCAAAGACAAATCGTTTAACAAAAAAAGGCATTGAATCATTAGAATCAGTGTATCACTCTAGAAGGAGTCTATATTGATGAATAAAGTTGAATTTTGCCTGAAAGATGTTTTTCTATTAGTTAGTCCTGGGATTTATTGAGGGATGTGTTACTAATATGTTGATATAAACTTTTACAGAAAATGGTGTATTTTAATACTTTAACTTTTAAAGATAGACATAGTAAGTTTTTATTTCTTTGATTTTACTTCAGTTACTTTCTTTTAAACCATCGTTTGACAGCATTATTTGTTTTCACCTCTGCAGCTGCTGAGGAATTGGCAAAAACCAGTCTTAATTTTGCTTTCCTTTTTTTCAATTAGGTTTTTATTTTTTTTTATTGCCAAACCAATTCTCTCACCTCCGGACTTTTTCACCAAAAATTTGACAGGAATATTTTCTTTTAAAGCCTTTTATTATTTCTCTTTGTTGATCAGGATGCTAGTCATTTTCCATGGTGTTCATCAAGTATTTTTTAATGAATTAAATTAAAATGAATAGATCATTACCTATAAACTCTATGACCACTTGATGTTGTGGTGGTGATGATAATGATGTTCACAATCATCATCAATTTCATTATTATTATCTTTTTATAATTCTGCTTATCCATCCCTTAGCATGTATATATATATGTTATTCCCTGCCCATACCACTTAAATAATGTATTATTCCATTTTGATCATGTGGGAACACAGACAAGATGTATCACAGACGCTATTTGGACTCAGTCAGAAAATGAAAGAAAGAAAGAATAAAAGAAAGAAATAGCCTGCTAATCTATATATATAAAAATGAATATGTCGGTTTGTCTGTCTGTCTGTCTGTCTGTCTGTCTGTCTGTGTGTTTGTGCGTTTCCATTCTAACGAACCCTACTCCTCTAAAACCTTTGGTCTGATTTCAACCAAAATTGGGTTACTTGTCAATCATGACATGAACCTTTGATGTATGCAAAAAAAATTTTCAAATCAATTGCAGAAATCACTGAAATGCTTAGAATTTACAAACTTTTCTCCTTCAAGATGCCTTATGCAAATTCAACCAAAATTTATCTGATAGCACTGCCATATCCAGGAAAAGGCCTTTTTTTTTTGGTTTATGGTCTTTAATCCTTGTCTGGTGTACTTGCTTTTATGTGTCTGTCATTATAAATGATAAACCCCTAAATAAATGTGACTGCATGGATTTGTGTAACTGATCTCGGGTGATGTTCATGACATTTTAAGCATGTGTCACATGGTAATACTTATATATCTTTGAGTGTCTAATCTTATCATGTCGATCTTTGAATTCTTTTAGTGTCAGATTTAGGCAACCAGACACTGAGTGGTCAATAATCTCAATATGTTGTTCACATAATCTGTAGACTGGGTCAGTACAATTTTTTTGTTATGTTTGCCTAGTAATTCCCGATGAATAGACTTTGGTTTTGTGTGGACATACTTGCCTCCATTTCTGCTTTTACTTCTACTCTTCAGCTCTGATGTGATTTGTGTTCATCCACATCTGTAGCATTAGTTCTGAATTCATATCAGCCATGCAGGGAATTTGGTTCCCAGCTCTTTTATTAAATTATTTAATCCCTGTGTCTTTTTATTAAAAATGATATTAGCGGCATATGTTAGATGTATAATTTTTATCTATTTCCTTCATAATGATGTTGAATTTCTTTAGCAATTTATTGTGTTTTTTATAAATTAAATTAATTTCTGTTTGAATTTCTGGGATGAGGAGTTATCATTATTTATACTATTTTCATTCGGTCTATTATCTTAATCTTTGTTGTTATCACAACATTTCGGCCATTATGCCCTTTGATCTTCATCAGGTGTATATCAATCAGTGTAACCTACAAGGAATTCCAAACTGAACCTTTTATTTAATCTACAGAGTAAACTGTTCTTGTTTTATTTTCCTATGTCTAGGGAGATCTTGTCTAGTTCTTATTTTTTAGTACTTTTATTTGATATATATTACACGTATTTTACAGTACATATATAAATCTACGTCTGCGTATTGAATATATATAAATCTAAGTCTGTGTATTGAATACTGTTGTCATGTCTGGTCAGATGACCCTGCTATCCACCTCGGGGTCCTTGACAAAAGCCAGCAAAGAATCTGTAATGTGATCGATCCCGACTTAGCAGCTCAGATATAATGTGGCTTCTCTGTGTCTCTTTTACAAATATTTTCATGGCTTCTACTCTGATGAACTTAGCTCACTGGTAACCCCTATGTATAAATTTACTTGAGCTACTAGATTAGCAACTAGGTCTCTAGAAACCAATAAAATGTAACTGCAATTTCTACTCCAGCAGTTTCTTTTCTCGCACTTCCCACTAGTGAAATTCCCTTCTGTATACTTGCTTCCCCGACAACTACAATCTCCAAAAATTTAAATGTAAGATCAATAGTCATCTACCTCACTGACTCACATTCTCTCTCTCATGCTTTTTTTTCCGTCCACCCCACTCTCATCACACCAGTATTCTCATCCTTCTCTTACCCATTTCCTAACACCCCCTATACCCTGTCCCTCTTTCTCATCAATTTCCTTTTATGTAAACCCCTATGCACAAGTGGCAGTAAAACTGACTTGCTTGAGGTGAAATGATTAAAAAAAAGAGGAGAGGAAACTTAATAATTACTGCTTGCCTGTTTTTCAATGAATTCAAATACATAGTCTGGCCAAGGGATTGAACTCACAATTATGATGTCATTGAATTCCCAAACCAATGCTTTAATTCACTAGGCAATAGTTCAAATGTAAACAGTGGTGGATGCACAGTGGAGCAACGGATAGCGGCTTGGAATGAATTGAATTCATTACATTTACTTATGTGCTCATACCTTTGAGAAAGTTATGAATCCATCTCTTCTTTTCCTAGTTATGAGAAAATAGCAGGGCAGACTGGGCTCTATAGCCTTGGGTGGCAACTGGTCTAGGAGAAAGAAATTCTGAGTTCAAAATCAGCTTCGAGAGGGTTAATATCAGGACAGACTGGGTTATATATCTTTTGTCAGCAACCAGCCTAATGCGGAAAAAACTGGCAATCTGCCACAGAAAATTCTCTTCTAACATACCTTGAGCCAGCATGGAAGAGTAGGCTCAAAAAATTAACATAAGAATATTATCTCATGTTGATAGGCAGTCTGCAATAATACAAAGTAACCAACTGATGATGAAATGGTTAAATAAATAAAGTTTATTATTTATTTTCTCATGATTTTTAACTAATTGTAGTGTTTAGTCAGATGTGACTCCTCAACTGCTTTTTAAACCAATATTGTTGTTTCATTGGGTAATCAATTCAAATTGGATTTGTTTCATTGGTTAATCAATTCAAAATGGATTTGTTTCATTGGTTAATCAATTCAAATTGGATTGGTTTCATTGGTTAATCAATTCAAATTAGATTTGTTTCATTGGTTAATCAATTCAAATTGGATTAAGTCCTTACCACTATTAGTTCTGGCAATATAAAGATAATCAGTGTTCATCTTAGAATGCTGAATGTTATAGCAAGTCATTAATTTTGTTAATATGGAATCCATTTTTCTTAATTTCTGTTATATTCCAGTTAATAAAGTTAAAACTAGAAGTAGCAACTGCTATTTCTGGCAAATTTATAGCCATAATCTGATTACAAGCATTGAGCTCAGTCTATAGAATTACTCTTAGTCTTCTGTAGAACCACTTTCTGACATTTCTTATGCTGTCTGCATTGTGGTGTAATGGATATTGGTTCGGAAATGAGAAATCGGAAAACCTGAGTTTGAATTCCAGTCGAATTTGTTTCCTTCATTTATGCACGAACATCTTTTGGAAAGGTATTAATCTATCTTTTCTCCCTCCAGCTATCAGTTGAATAGCAGGACAGATTGGGTTCTATAGCCTTGGTTGGCAACCAGTCTACCACAGTGTAAATGGCCAACTACTGTAGGAAAATCTTCTGCCCTGTCAGTCATGGATCAAAAGAAATATGATCACCCAAGTGTGTATCACTTATGGTAATTAACTGACTGTCTGAATTTATGCCACCTGCTTCTTTGATTCCTAAATATTTGTAGGCCTCATCCTGGTCAAGCTCTTTTATTTTAGTAT
Source organism: Ascarosepion bandense (assembly GCA_037127315.1). Classification (NCBI taxonomy): domain Eukaryota; kingdom Metazoa; phylum Mollusca; class Cephalopoda; order Sepiida; family Sepiidae; genus Ascarosepion; species Ascarosepion bandense. The sequence continues at coordinate 1,220,880 of JBBBDQ010000575.1, forward strand.
CTATATCAATCATAATGACATTGGTTTTACCTTTTTTAAAATTAGTTTTCACATATTTGTCTTAACCAAAACAGATGTTGGCTGTATCTAAAAGACTTTCTAAATCAGCATCAATTTTGGCATCTAATTTCAAGTAATCGATATAGAATAAGGAATTTTTGTACTGTGGGAAAATTAAATTAAAATCATTAACTAAATTAATAATAATAAAAAATAAAAAAATAATAATAATGAATAATAAAAAATGAAATACATTTTCCCATAATGCGAAGAGTGAAGAAACCAGAAGTATATTACCTCACTTGGTTTCATCAAATGCTTTTAGATGGTACTGGTTAAGTGTATCAGCAGACCACCATTTTCCTGTCTTGCTTCCTCTTTTTCTTAAATACTCTAAAATGTAGTACCATGTAGTAATTATGTTCTCACTGGGAAATGTTAGTTTCCCCATTTTGCTGAAAACTAAACCCTCTTTCGAATGTATGCCATTTGTATGTAGCATAGAAAATTTCTTTTGTTTTGGTTGTTCTAACTCTGTGCAAGGTTAATTTAAGTTCAACCATAAATACTATGTTTACATTTAATTACTCTAACTCCTTCCCCCCCAAAAAAAAAACAAAACTAAAAAAAAAAACAGGTATCAAATAACCGTGTTTAAAACTTTTAACTATAAAGTAAGTACGAGATTTTCACTGGTTGTTTCAATTCTGCACAAGGTTGATATTTTATTTATAATTGTTTCAGCCCAAGCAAAGCAAGACTGCCACTAGTGTGCAGGCAGTTACAGTGAAATAAAAAAACAAGGTACAAAGGAGTGTGAAACAAAGAAGGGATGAATGGGAATGAAGGAGGTAGAAGATGGCAATTGACATTGCATTTAAACTTTTGGAGTTGTAGTTATCAGGAAGCAAGCAAACAGAAAAGAATTTCACAAATCGGAAGTGTGCAAAAAGAAACTGTTAGAGTAGAAGAGAAGTTACATTTAACTATTTTGATGGTAAAAGGGTGGAATCTTGATGCCAATCTAGTAGCACATGTAAATGCATGTGATTGGGGAACCAGGGAAAAATGATTGTCAGAGCAGTTGCCATGAAAATACTTGTAAAAAAGACAGAGGGAAGCCACACCACATTGGTAAGAAAGTGACTGAAGACAGGCTGCCAATTCAGGATTAGTTATATTGCAGATCCTCCTTTTATTGAATTTTGTCAAGAACCTCAAGATGAATAGAAATAGTACCCAACCTGATATGAGCTTGACTATTAATATGATAACTTTCCTAACTTCTGAACCAATAAAAAGAAAACAGACATACACAAAGTACATTAAGAACTTTGTTTCAATTCTTCTTCTATGTGCTGTATCCTTTTAGAACTTTAGCAATCATGGCCCTCCACATCTCCCTAGCCTTGTAGCTCTTAACACCCTTTTCCTTGTCACACCTCCCAAACCCTGCCCTGCCATTCATTTGCTCAAGCCCATCAATTATGTCGCACATTGCTTTTCCCTGTCTCTCTATCTCTCTATTTGTCCTGTGAGTATCAGATTCTCCAAGCCCTTCTTTTTCATTATATGTCCCAGAAACTTCAGCTGTCTTTTCCTGATGTTAAGTATCAGTTTCCTTTTTGTTTCCATTCTCTCCAAAACCTCATCATTGCTCAAATGTTTCGTCCATGGTATCTGCACCATCCTTCTGCAGAACATTATTTCATTAACTTCAATACTTTTTCACTAGAGTCACGATAAAAAAAAAAAAGAATGTACTGTCTGTAGCAGAAACTCAAGTTTTGTATGCTTCTCTTTGTTTATTGTATGTGAACTTGTACACACCTCAAATATATCCAAACATGTGACCATTTCAATTCTATATAATGTTCTTCTGAGTTTTTATATCCATATCATGTCTTATTAAATCCAAAAGGAAGAGAATATAATTCATGAAGGTGAAAATGTACAGAAAGTGCACGAATTTCTGAGTCTTTCATCATAAATTTGCTTCCAGGTTCATACCACATTTCACCTTCTTGAAAAATCTACTGCTATCTCAGTGTTTGGATATTTCAAAGCAGTGATAAGAACAAAAACGAAAGTGGAACACACACACACACACACACACACACACACACACACACACACACACACACATATATATATGCACTAAATTGTTATAGGTCAGATTTAGATTAAATTAGACCAGTAAACAACAGTATTAGAAAGTGCTCCATACATGTTTGAAGGGAGATGAAAATTCAACCTGTAGAGATTTTAGAAATATAGAAAATCATATAAAGAGGCAAGATATTAAAAATTTAAAAAGCAACATACAGCAGACTATGATTAATGAAAAATGTAATTATAGAGATAAAAAGAAATTTACACTAAAATGAGTTTATAAAAATGAAACAGTTATCTTCAATGCAGAAATAAAAGATAAAATATACCTAAAAATAAAAAAAATAGCACCAAGATAGCCGACTACATCTGGAAATTAAAAGAAAAGAATGGCAGAAACCAACACATAACACGGAAAATATTAAAAAGGGCCAAACCCTGCAACAGTGTTGATACCTGTAGATTGTGCCAAGAAGAAAAGTTGGCTATAGTATTATTTCCAGAACAACAAAAGCTACTAAATGAAAGGTCTGAAATAATATCTGGATGTAGACATATTAGAGAATATTTTCTAGGCTCATACAAACCTGGATGAAAGGATTCCCAATAACAAACCATTCTCTTAATTTGAAATTCCAGTTATGAACTTTTAAAAACTGCTAAGCCATCAATCAAAACAAATCACCTGACGAAACTAAAAAAGTCAAAACCATGCTAGTGTAACCAGCTTATCTTCTCCACACACACACACACACACACACACACACACACACATACACACACACACACACACACACACACACACACATATATATATATATATATACTGTAATGGTTGTTACAATGTTTTCAAATTCATAGTATCACTACACAAAAAATTTCTCATGTTTCGAAGCCAGCCCATTATGTTTTTGGCTTCATCTTCAGGTGTTTTTTTTAGAAATGAGAGTTATCTAGTTGAAAAAAGCAGTTTATTTGTGTTGGATTTGTTATTTTTGGGTGTTAGAGGGGTTGGTCTGTATTTTGAGTTCTGTTGACCTTTTTTGGGGTGGGGCTTAGGGTTAAGTGTTTGATTTTTGTAGAATTCAGGATAGGTTAATCTATTAATCTTGAGAGAGCTGATTGCTGCTGGCGCCTAGCGTGTTGTTATTTGGTTTAGAGGTTGGTAGGTGTTGTTTTGTTTTGGGGTTGGTTTCTCCTTAATTTAATGTATGTTATATTGTATTGGTGTGTGTGCCTTTTTTTTGTTTTTTTATTTTTTTGTTTTTTATAAAATATATTTTTTATAAAATATATCTTTCATAAAAAATATTTTATAATATTCCATAATATTTAAACTATTTTATAATATTATAAAATATAATATTTCATAATATTTAAGAAATATATTTCTTTTATAAAATCTATCCTTTATACAACATATTTTGTAAATATAAAATATATTTTTTTATTTATTTATCTACTATTCTGTTGCAACTGCAATATTTTTTGTTGGTATTGTATAAGGTGTTTTCTTTTGGGGTTTTTTCAGTTGGGTTTTTTTTTGTTTACTTAAATTTTAGCAAGAAATATTTGCGATGTTTTCATATTACTGCTAATTCGTCTCTACGGTTTAATAAATCGTTGCTGTTAGGGTTCTGAAGAATGTGTAGCTTTTCACTTCGACATAAAGGGCAGATGTTATTAAGTGAGTTGTAAGTTCTAGTTTTTTCTAGGATTTTTCATTTTACTTTGGGTTTCTGTTTTGAATCCTAATATATATATATATATATATTTATATATATGAATGATCTTTTGCTAAAGATGCTGGAAAAATGTTTGGCTCATTGTACTGCCCCAGTAAGTGTCTGACTCCCTGTCTTAGACTTTATCATTACAAGAGCCAGATCAATCCCCACATGGAATATTTCTGATATATCTGGGCTAGAGCTGTCCAATCCTCATTTGCCTGTCTTGATAGAGTTTAAAAGGGTCTATATGATCTTGTGGGTGATGATTTATTTTCCACCCTACAACCTCTTTCCCACAGATGAAACATGAGCCTCTTACAGCTCCATCACTATTTCTATGGCAAGTGTTCTAACAGGCAACATTCCTTGGTCCTATCAACCCTGAATTTTGCAACTGAGACCCACCATTCTAGTATGAATCATCCTAATTCCTTTCATATTCTATAATTAAGATGTAAGTTCTGGTAAGACAGCTTCTTCCAAAGAAATGCTGCTCCCAGCACGTCGTTTTCACCTGATTACTACAATCTTGACCTCTTCAAAACTAAGGTCAACTATTATCTTTTGTACATAGTCCCATGAACTTCACTTCTTGACTTTTCTAATGTTCATACAATACCACACACTAACTCTCTACCTTGAATGACTATTGAGCCTTGAATTAAGTTAACATTGGAATTAATTAAAAGCATTGGGAATCTGAAAAAAGTCAGTTAATCTACATGTTTAGATACATTGAATACCAGAAATTAAAAATTAATCTTTCCTTCCATACATTTTCAGCACTCCTCTCAATGCATAAATATAACGAACCATTTTGTTTATATTTTCACCCCTGAATTGTGTGACAATAAACCTTGTTTTAACTTGTATTTGGGAGGAAAGACACTTTTCATTTCTAACATGGTCAACTAATTCCTGTTAGTAATGAGGGATTTTTCCCCTTGGATCATTGTTGGCATCAATACTAAATACATGCATTCCACAAGTTGGGCCTATGTTGAACACTCAGTTTTCTGGTCATAACAGTTTGAGTATCACTAAAATCTCTTTTTGAATACAACTGTGGCATTCAATATAATATAAACACAGCCAGTTTATCTACTTATATAATGCTGACCTTGATATTCATTATTGTTATGAGACACTAGCTGTCATTCTTGTCACATGTTGTTGGCCATTAGTTCAGACTGATTTGTTTATTTTTGTTTGGAGAATTTAGCACTCACAGGACATGTTGGAAGCAAGATGGGTAGAGGGAAACATTTAGTAGCTTACCTAAAAAGCTTGTGTATGGGTAACAGAACAGGTACTGGGAAATATCCTGAAAAGCCAAATTTTACTAAGAGCTACAATGAATAAGAAGTTGGGGAGAGCCATGGCCTGATAGGATATAGTACCGATAAGAATAAAACTATCCAGCCTTTCTCCAACTTCTGTTATGTGCTCGAATGTTAACGTCTCCTTTAAGTGAGTATGTGTTTCTCCTCTTATGTTTACTTATTTTTTTTTAATCTGTTCACCCCAAGCAATACTCATTCTCTTTCCCTCTCCATAACTCTTTTCATCTTAGTAGCATTATCATCTTGCTTGGGGTGAAATGATTAATAAAAAAAAATTGAATTTTTGTTGATATATAAGATTTATCAGTACTTAAGTAACCTTCATTCTAAATTTGATAATAATCAAATTTTTAAAAAATCAGGAGGAAGTAGAAAACCAAATCCTAAACGGGAAACAATGGATAAACATCAACACCTGTACAAAAGTCAAAGCAGGAGTGGGAACAGGGTAATTCTTATACATGCTCACTGGTGTCTCTTATATATAAATTTACTCGAGCTACAAGATTCACAACTAGGTTCCACTCTTTTACTGTGAAACCAATAAATTGTAAATGCAAATTCTACTCCATCAGCTTCTTTTCTCATATTTCCTACCAGTGAAATTCCCTTTCGTTTACTTGCTTCCCCAACAGCTACAATCTCCAAGAATTTAAATGTAAAGTCAATAGTCATTGCCTATCTCACTAACCTGCATCCTTTCTCTCACGCTCCTTTCTCCATCCACTCTACTCTCATCAGTATTCTCATCCTTCTCTTACCCACTTCCTATAATCTGTTACTCTTTCTGATAACTTTCCTTCTATGTAACCCTCTGCAAAACAGTGGCAGTAAAATGCCTTGCTGATATGATAATAAAAAAAAATGTTATATCAAATACCTGTGTTTGTTCTTGGGATAGTCTATCAGTTTGTGCAAAAACTATGATCTTTCAATGAGCCTATTACACACTAATATTCTAATAAATTGACATAGATGAGGAAATTAGTTCATACTCATCAGACAGTTCCCCACTAGGTATTTTTACCGATTATGCAACTAATTACTGTCTTAGTAGCAAGTCTGATAGGTTCAACAAAGTAAAAGTGACAACTGCTTCCTCTTGTTAACTGGGACAAAGAATGGCTTGTCAGTTTTGACACTTCCAAAATAAAACTGTTATAATTTATTCATTATGTAGAACCATTTCTGTCAGTCATCAGTATGGCTCCAGTAGAGTAACACTTTGCAACTTCATGGGTCTGCATTTTCTACTGGCATAAAGTGAGGTGATTGTATTAAAATAGTTGGATCACTGTGTTGTCGCAGACAGTTTTTCTTATCAGAGTCCATCTTGTACATTACATGTCTACTCTTAGACTGAGCATTGAATATGACTACCATATCCGGTTTGGTATTCCTGTCATATATCTCATGATCCTCAAGAAAATCCAAAGAAGTGCTTGTAATGTAATTGATTCTGGACTGACATCTCAACTTCAGTAACTTTCTTACTGGTGAGTTGTTGCTACCCAGTGTCTTTTCTATAACTGCTGTCATAACAGTTGAACTGCTTTTCTCCTTGATACATTAATTGCATGAATTTAAGCTTGTTATTAGACTAGCAATATAGCCCGGCGTTGCTCGAGTGTAATGAAAGCTTTAAAACTAATCCATGGTCCTGGAGCACAGACTCTTTGGACATTGGCACAAAAGACTAAAAAGCAATAGTTGTTTCCAGTTAAAGTGAAACCGTAGACTGAAAGAAAAATGAATTGATGTAAGTCAAATTTTGATTTCCTGGTATCGATATCAAATAAATTTTTTTCATCGTAAACTGAATTTTGAAGGCTAAAAAAGTCCACTGAGTAAATGGTATCATGGCTGTGACTAAGAACTACAATTATACCTACTTAGAGCCAAACCTGAAGCAAAAACTAAAATAAAAGGGCTGAAAAATATGCAGACATACAGGCAGATAAACAGACACATGCACAAACAACTTGCCTTATATATATATATTATCAATTCTCTGCACTATTGTAAGAACTGCAACCTGGAAACTTCTGAATATCATTTCTTATGTCTTTGTCTATGAGTGTATCAAATTTGATTAAAATTGGACCACTCCTTCTATAACCCGATTTTTTCAATTATCAATTTTCAATATTTATCAGGGGTACCTCAACACAAAACCTAGCTAAGAACACTCGCAGAGGCTTATTGTACAAGTGTATAAATTTTCAAGAAAATCGGTTCAGCCATTTTGGAGTCTATAGGTAACAGACACACATACACATAGACACATATACACACAGACAAAGTTCCATTTATAAATAAATTTAGATTAGATTATCAAATATGTCTCATCATTTTACTGTTGAGCTAAATGCAATGACATGATTAATTTTCTTGTATTTTTCACCTATAGAACTCTCTTCTGCTTTTTGCTTCCATGCTAACAACATTCTTCAAGAATTTAAATGCAATGCTAATTGTTGAATATTGGTTAATTTTAGTTGATTTGACACACGAGAAGATTGGTGCAGTCACTTCAAATAGTAAAAACCTACTGAGTGATTTAATGGAGAGATATATAAAGTGAATAGAATCCACTCATGAAAATGTGTTTGGCAGGTCATTATAGTAAAGTGGACTAACTCATATGCTGCATGAGGTACTCTCTTATAAATGAGGTAGATTAGATGTCCTGCCTTCAGACATGGAGACAGAAGGAGACAGCCATGTTAGAAGGTAAGTTATTTGGCTTTTACATCTCCCTCTTCTCCCTACTGCAGGAGTGGCTGCTGTGTAGGAATCAGTTTCTTATAGCCTGGCCAATTGTATGGGAGTAGTCGGGATAGTGCCCTGGGGATCCTGGTTTTTGATAGCAGTGATTGACTGTCTTCCTTAAACTTGTTCTTTCTCCTCAGTAAAGTCTTCTCTCCCCATAACTCCTTTCATCTTAGTAGCATTGTCACCTTGCTTGGGGTGAAATGATTAATAAAAAAAAAAAACTAAATTTTTGTTGATATATAAAATCTATCAGTACTTAAGTAACCTCCATTCTAAATTTGATAATAATCAAAACACCTTGTCTAAAAAAAGTCAAATAATTCTATTCAAAATTAAAATCAAAAAATTTTAATTTGCAAAAAAGTCTCCTTGTCATAAAAGAATGATAAACAAAATAAAAATCACTGAAGAATTGAAAACTTTTAGTGACCTAACCAAAATTCATCATCAGACCAAAATGAACTTGACATTTTTTGAGATGGAGTGAATGAGATAAAAAAACAATGATATAATAATAAAGATGTTGACGATGACAAAAGTCTTAGAAGCAGAAGCAGCAGTTACAGGAAACATTGAGATATGTGCAGCGGAAGTTGAATTCTTAACCGGGACAAACCAGACAAGATTATTGACGATTGCCAACAAAAAAAAATCAAGAATACATGAGAAAACAGATGATGTTAGCTATATAAGCAGACTGTTTTGTAAAGGGAGAGAACTCAGGAAGAAACACATCACAGACAGGAGATGCTGAAAGGCACAGGGCAATATGATGGATAAGTTCCTTCCTTTCTGAAGATTATTAAAAAAATAGTTTTAATCTATTCAATAGATTTTTAAGAAAACAAAGAACAGCCTCAGACATTTGCAGAAAGAAAACACATTTAAGGAAGACTGAAAATAGCACAACGAGATTCATTGAGTTTGCATACTTGATAAAACTGCAAAAGGAAAATAAAAAATGTTATCTATCAATCTATGTATCTCTGTTAACATCTATCTATCTATCTTAACAAATGTCAATCTATGTGGAGAAAGAAATAGCATATATACACACACACACACACACACACACACACACACACATACATATATATATATATATATATATATATATATATATATATGACAATATATATAAAGAATACCTAGAGACCCAGACAAGCTACCTAGGTTTCACCTAAACGGATTGTCAGGGAAAGCTAAATGGATCGTCAGCTTTCCCTGATGATCTGTTTAGGTGAAACCTAGATAGGTTTGATATGTTGAACATTGAAGACAGACAAACCAAAAATATATGCAAATGACAAATGTAACCTAGTCTACATGGCAACATAATGCCATCTACCATAAACTTTCTTTAAACTTAACTCATAAAGGAAAGATTTGTGCACATAGGTTTATATGGACTATTTTTCTTGTTTTGGCATGAGGAAGCTGCTTCCAAAGTTTGCAAAAATATTTTTATTACACCATATATATATATATATAAATCATATGAGTTTAGTTTAGTGGTTTGTGGATTTTGTATGTTTGTTTTCTAGCATTGAGGGTGAAATAATGTAGGTAGTGAAGAAGTCTAACTTTTTTTTAATGCATTTCTCTCTTCATATTCTAAGAGTTATCTAAATCCTACTTTTAGTCCAAATTTTATTTATTATTTTGTTGTGGTTGTCATTAGCTAATATTTTTAGAATTTAGAAAATATAACCACATTTTAATTTATAATTGAAAAAAAAATGAATATTAAAAATGCATGTGTTATTTCAAAGTTATCTTTTAATAGCTTTGATTCTTTTCTTAACAGATTGTTGTCTTTTCAAAGAAAAATTAATTTTCATTATGATTGCAGACTGCTAATAAAAATTCTATGCTGAATTTCAACCAATCATAGCTCTAGAAAGAATTTCAAATGCTGAGAACTGTCCAACCATATATAATGCTTTTAAAAGATTCCAAAGGCCAACAGAGCAGCAAAACATTTGCTCTTCAATTGGCTAAGGATACTAATAGTCTTTATCTTCATATAAAGTCAGAAAACATCTCTTTTACCTATTTCAGTTTGGACACTTTTAGACAAGATAGTCTTTGCATGTAAATGCTTTGAAATTTGTCTTTAATTATTTTTTGTGGGATAAAGTTAAAATAATTGATCAGGAACAGCACTGGTGAATAAGACAGTTGAAGGAATTCACATCTAAACTTATTTATAAACGGAACTTTGTCTGTGTGTGTGTGTGTGTGTGTGTGTGTCTCTGTGTGTGTGCCTATTACCTATAGACTCCGAAATGGCTGAAACGATTTTCTTGAAAATTTACACAGTTGTACTATAAGCGTCTGCGAGTGTTATTAGCTAGGTTTTGTGTCGAGGTACCCCTGATAAATATCGAAAATCATTAATCAAAAAAGGACCTAGGATAGAGCCATGAGGGATGCTGATGTTTGCATGAAAGAATCTGGAAGCTTGCTGTTCAGAAAGACATTCATTTCACAATTTGATAGGAATTATTACTTCAAGTTGGTACATTTACGTGGACACATTATGAGGGGGAAATACAGATCTGAATGCATGCAGAAGTTATAAGCAATGTGATGGTCATCTGTGTTAAACTTTTTAACCTTATTGGGTACATTTTTCATATGTAATGGGCATCGTGCAAAAAGTATAATCTTGGGAGTTTTCAACTTAAATTTTAAAGATTAAAATATCTTTGGGTCAGTAAAGCATGGAGGTTTTAGCAAGGTACATTCTTCCTTGACCCTTGTGGACTGGCACTACAGAATCACAAACCAAAAACTGTACCAAAAAACAAAAATCTAACCACTTGTAGACTTTTGACAGCAGCAAGAATGAATATCACATGTAACATCTACATATTCACTAGGTCAATGTCCTGAAGCGATCTATAGTTGTGTATTTTTGGAGCCTTTTGTATTCAGTGTCAGATGGGTTTGACAACTGGTGATGATAATGGGTTCATACCACTTTTTATAATTTTTGTATTTATTACTGAGATGAGTAATTGTAAATATCTTGACATTATTTTGAACTATTGTTCTCATTTTGTTTGATATAGATGTTATTATTATAACGTTTCAACCAAGTACCCTCTGGTCATCATAAGGTGTCCATTGATTGGCTGATAAGGATTATCTGTTGATTATTATGATATATCCTGTGATATAAGTTCATTCTTATAACTAGTTTGAATGTTTTTCCTCTGATTTCAATTGTGTATGCATGCAATTCCTTTTATAGATAAAATTCATCAGTTTTCATTTGTTTTAAAATTGATTCATACCTCATAACCAAAGAGGTAATTCCCACAACAAAGGGAAAATGAGAAAAGGTTAAAAGGTCAAAATATAAATTGAAATGGAGGTTGCTATCATTTGTATTGCAGCAAGAAAAAACTTTGCTAGAAAAAAGGAAAAGTGTCCTGAACTGTTATGTGATATCTGTCCTCCTGTATGACAATGAATGCTGGACAATCTCATCAAAGATGAAGGAGAGACTTGAAGCAACAGAAATGTGGTTCTACAGAAGGATGCTGAAGATATCAGGGACTGATTATGTGAGCAACAATAATAGTTTTAGACAAAACGGGAACAAAAAGGAAACTTATACTTAACAGCAGGTTGAGAGAGAGAGAGTTGAAATTTCTAGGGCGCATACTGAGGAAAGAATGTTAGAGAATTTAATACTCATAGGACATACTGAAGGCAAAAGGGATGGAAAAAAAACAGTGAATAGCCTACCTAGCATGCTTGTGCAAATGGATGGCAGAGCAGAATTTAGAAAAGATAAAAAAAAAGAAAAAATTGAGTAATGACAAAGTTTTTGAGAAAATGAAAACAAAAGGAAACCTACATTTGATATCAGGAATAGAGTTTTGAAATTTATAGGACGCATAAAAGAGGACTTGGAAAATCTAACACTCATAGGACATATTGAAGGCAAAAGAGAGAGAGAGAGAGAGAGAGAGAGAGAGAGCGAGATGCGAGAGAGGAAAAGTTGTAGAGTAGCTGACACCCCTGTAGCACTCTCAATGATGAAATGGCTGATGATCTGAAATGGTCTATTTAAGTAAAGAATAGTAGCATTTGAGGCATAATATTCATATGTCATTCGAGTAATATTCGAACTGATTACTTCAGTGACTATTGTGATCTAAACCCCTCCTCTCTGTGTTGTAAGTTCTGTCTTGTCTGTTATTGTAACTTTTATACTGTTCTGTGTATATCCATTTAGCACTGGATATTATGCTGAATAATACCACAGCAATGTATTGGATTCACTTTGGCAATACAAGAGAAAGACAATGAGTTTGAGTGGCAGAACAGGGTTTTGGAGAAATAGCAAATAGACAAAATTTACGAAAAGTTACAAAAGACAGAAAGGTGTGGATAGCCATGAGCCACAGGGAACATGGCATATAAAGAAGAAGAAAGTACTTACGGAAAGAAAAAATGAACTGAGAACTGCTGATCTGAGCTTTAATTCTTACTCATTTAATGAATAGTACAAATCTTTCTTTATTGCTGCCTTGGTAAAAGACACTTCATTATTTTCTGCTCCTGCTACAACAAACCACTTTTCATCTCAAGTAGTCAACTCTAATTCTTCTGTTTCTTTTCTTTGCATTATTGCTTGCCACTTTCACATCAAATTCAAACTCTTGATGAATTGTCACTGTCACTATGAATACTTTTACCTGTCTTGTGGTTACAAATCAATTGACAAGCTTGCAGCGCTTAGCTTCAATATGTCTTGCCTTAAGGATTCTTGTTTCCTATTGAGAAAGCTCCTCAATTTCTAGTTGTTAGTATCAGACTATATTTAAAAATGCCACTGAATGCTAATAGTAATAACAGCTGTTCCTCTATAAAGAAACGTTTAACATTCATTGACTGAGCAACCAGTGCTACTTTTGATGGAAATATACAAAATCTTTATCTTAAAAAAATTTTCAGTAAAATAGGTTTCTCAAGTTCGGTAACTGTAATTGCCCTTTCTAGTATTAATGAGAGTTTGCAAAATTTGTTATTTCTGTTTGTAGTATATTCAAAATAAAAAGAGTATTGGAGTAGATAGATTAAACTATCGCCCGGTTCACACTCCACCCACGTCTATTGAACAGGTGAAGAGGCTCATCCCTTGTTTCCTGTTTAGGATGCGGTTTCCGGCTTTCTCTTTTCCAATCTTTTCACTCTTACGTAACCCCCTGCACATCAGTGGCGTTACCGCCTTGCTTGGGGTGATATGATTAAAAAAGAGTTGTCAATGATCAGGAAATAAGGTAATCATTGCTGACTAAATATAGTTCTCTCTTTCTTTTTCTTTCTCTCTCTAAAAGTTTTACCTTGGATCTACTAAAAACACTTTTAAACAGCATTGGTATTTGCAGTTCATCATCATCATCATCATTTATCCATCACACCCAGATGGTGCATAGGGCAGCAACTTTTTTTGCTGTTTCTGTAACAAACTGTTTTTTACGGGGCAAGGTTGTTAGCCCTGCACCCAACCCCCAAACCTGGAGGACAAGTGGACCATTCTTAGTCCTTAGGTTTACAGCACCTGGTATTCTCAAATGGTCACCCATTTAAGTACTGACCAGGCTCGATGTTGCTTAACTTCGGTGATCGGACGGGAGCCGGTGTATTCAACACGATATAGCTGTAGACTATTTGCATTTAGCTTCCTTCAAAAACAACATGTATTGAAACCAAACATCCCTTTCTGTGTATTTTTGGAAGTTAAAGGTTACAAACAAAACTGCCAGTGTAAAATGGAAAATTCTGGAAAATTCTGGAAAAAACAAGAATCGGTAAACTGTTCTATGACATCTGCACTCTGTTCCTGAATTAAAAGCAGCAGATCTTAAGGTTCCCTAAAAATATAAAAGTATTGAATCATAGAGATGAATTGACTGTTTTATGTAAACATTGAAAATATTTTCCTTCAAAATTTAATTCATTGCAATGTTTCATTTATAACTTATGCTCCAATATAACTTAAGAATTAAAAATTATTTGACTAAAATAAATGACCCATACAATACTTATTTGGTTTGCTTAACAACAATATACCTTAGTATATCATATTTATGTATAATTCTAATTCTAACCTAAACATTTCAGCCCTTTTACTCATAAGTTAGTATAAAATCTAATTTAAAAAAACTTAAAATCCAAACTAGTGTTAAAAATTATTGTCTACTTATTTAAATAATACATGATCCTACTATGTATCTTCCCCAGAGAAAATTAAAAAGTGACATGACTTGACACCAGATAATTCTGCTTCTTTTTATAACACAAATCTTGAACTCCATAGTTATCTAATTCTCATTTTTTAATGGACAATATTGACACACCTACAGGCATGTTCTCTACCTTCCCTTTCTACTACTATCATCCCTTCAGTTTCTAAATAACCATGAATTCATCTTATATTTTATAAATAAATCATTTCCACAATTTATTTTAATAGTATTTTTCTGGAACATAAAAATGTTGTGTAATGATATAATGCTTTTATAAACCACTATGTTAAAAAAAAAATTACACTATATATATATATATATATATATATATATATATATATATATATATATTACACATCACTGAATAAATCCTAGGCCTAACTAATAAAACAACAATGTTTAGGCAAAATTTGATTTTATTCATCAACATAGTCTCCTCCTACGTTGATACACTGATTCCAATGATTCTCTAACAATTCGAGGCCTTTTTTGTAGAACGATTTGTCTTTGGTCTCAAAATATGCCTCAGTTTCTGATATCACTTCTTCATGGAGTCAAATTTTATTCTCTGGAGCATTCTTTTGAGGTCTGCAAACAGCCAGTAGTTGCTGGGGGCCAGATTTGGAGGACAGGGTGAATGCAAAAGCAATTGGAAGTGCAATTCATGCAGTTTTGTCATCATTGTGATTGACTTGTGACACAGTGCATTATCTTGGTGAAAGATCACTTTTTCCTTCTTCATTTGTGGCTGTCTTTTGATGATTTCTTCCTTCAATTGCACCAATAATGCTATATAATGTTTGCTGTTGATAGTTCTTCCTTTCTCAAGGTAATCAATGAACAAAATACCTCGTGCATCCCAAAATACGAAAACCAAAACCTTGCCTGCTAATGTTTTCATCTTTGGTTTCTTTGGACAGATTTCACCTGCTGCTGTTCACTCAGCTGTTGATTTGACTCCAGACTGAAGCGGTGGATCCATGTTTCATCTATTGTTACATATTCATGCAAAAACTCCTTCTTGTTGCATTGAAACAATTGCAAACAATACTCTAAATTCTTAATATGTTGTTGTTTTCGATTGATGGTGAGTGAAAGTGTACCCATTTTGAACATAGCTTTCTCATTCACAAATGTTCATGCAAATTGGTGAATACACTGCCTTCTGCTATGTTCATTTTCTCTGCTATCTCACATGACTTCAATTTAAGCCAAAATGTGTTTATGGATTTTTTGGTGTTTTCTGGTAAACTGCCAATTTTTGGTAACCTGAGCTTTCAGCATTATTTGTGTCTGTATGACCACATTTAAAGTCAGCATATCACCTCTTAACCATTGTTTCCAATGGAACAGAGTATGAATAACACTTAATCAAGCTTTCCCATCAAAAAGCAATGCTTTATCAACACACAAAATTTAAATTTTTCCATTGTTTTGAAAATTTGCAACAGTAGCTTCATTTAGAATGATTTGTTTGAACATTATTTTTGATCGAGACTTTTTAATTAAACAGTATTATATATTTATATCGACCGGCCTGATTATATACAATACATTTTTGTTACGAAAATGTGTGTCATTTGGCAGGATTCGAACCTGCGGCCCCTATCTATATAGGGGAAGCTACCATGTGATCTAGCATGTCTTAGACCTCTTGACCATAAATGACACATATTTTCATAATAAAAATTTATTGTAAATAATCAGTTCGGTAGATATAAATATATAATGCTGTTTAATTAAAAACAGAATATCTACTTAAATACGAGTATCAATTAAAAATAATGTTCAGACAAATCATTTCAAATTGTCAGTTGTTTATAACCAAGTTTCTGTAATTTGTGAACTAATAATCCGATTGGGCCCAAATTTTGTCATGTGCCATTTGAAGGTTAGTACTTCATAAAAATCATATGGACATTTTATTGGTGGTGCCATCTATATGTCAGGCCCAGGACTTATTGAGTGATGTGTTACACACACACCCTTATGCATGTTAATTGGAACAAAGCTAATAATGTCTTTCTAGGATCTTTTATACTTTCTCTGAACAAGTATATGTTGTTTCCTTGGCATTATTTTCCTCTTTCAACTACATTTTGAACTGATGAATCCAGTTTGTTTCTTTATTTTGATGACATGACTAACAGTTGAAAGGCTGACACCAACAATCTGTGATCTTTCCGTAAGGCTTGCCAGTGTGTTCATAAAGTGTTACAATTTTTATATGATTCCTTAGAGTAATATCTATTGCAGACAATGGCCATAGGACAACTTATCAACAGTCAAGACAATAGTGTCTGGATTTAATAAAAATCTGATGTAATCGCAGATGATACAATATTTTTTCTAAGTGAAACAAATTTCATCATACACTCTGAAAATAGATTTATATTACTGTATGCCACTGCAAATGACCTCATCTGACCTAATCTGAGGAACAAATAGAAATTGATTACACTCTGTCACTCCAGTGGGTCTAAAACTGACTGTATGGTGGAAGAAAGGAAACTAAAGCAGTTATTTCAATTGATTTTGCACAAGGTTGTATAATGACTGTGAATTGCTGAAACCTTCTGAAGAGCAGACTGAACAAATTGAAGTAGTGTGGAACATGAAAATGTTGATTATGTACTTATTTTTCTTTTTGAGTTACATGTGCAATCTATTTTAGTAGTTACTGCTGCTGAAAGTCTTCAAGTGATGTGGTTTCTCTGATTTGGTACAGTTCTTTGTTTATGATTCTGTAGTGCCAGCCCACAAGGTTCTACCCCAGTGGGTACACAACATTATACAATGTCATCAATAGGATATAAAAGGCTAATTATCCTATGTATTCTATTAGTGGTCACAATCTTAACAACATGAGATTTGCAGATAACATAGTGCTGATAGCAGACACAAAAAGGAAACTACAAGAACTCCTACAGGAGGTAAAAAAAGAAACTGAGAAGAAAGGACTAAACCTTATTTGCAAGACGGCAGAATGTATGGTTGTTAGCAAAAGAGATATCCCTGCATGTGAATTACAAAATGGAGATACCAAAATCAAGCAAATACAAAAATTTATATATTTATATTTATATATATTTAATAGAGGACAGAAAGTACAAGATTGAAATCCAAAGGAGTATTTCAATAGTGAAAGATGTTTTCCAAAAGCTAAGCAAAGTATTAAGAAAGAAAACAATTTGTTAAAAACAAAGAAAAGAGTACTGAACTGTTATTTAATATCAGTTCTCTTATATAGCAGTGAATACTGGACCATCTCATCACGGATAATGAAGAGACATGAGACAACAGAGATGTAGTTCTACAGAAGAATACTGAGAATACAATGAACTGAACAAATAATGATGAGAAAATGGAAACAAATAACACGCACCCGTAATCTGAATTAGAAAGAGATACTTGAAATTTCTAGGGAATATATTGTTGTGGAGTAGTTTTCTCACTGAAGGTTACAATCGTGCTATGTCGGTTGCTCATTGACTTAACGTACCCAAAATGTTTGGAATATGATAATCTTCCACTGAAAGCTGACTCCTTAGTTATCAGCTAACTGCTGACTAATATCAACTGCATAGTCGTTCTACTGAACTCCAGTAGAAGTCTAAAGAACTATTATGAACTTCCCCAAAACTCTTATTAACCCTCTAGGGCCATTCGTATCATATTTGATACAGTATGAAAACAAGCCTTGAAAGAAATATTTTCCTGAAAAATTTTTTAAGAGAAATATTTTATAAATTTCAAATGAAAGCAGTACTGACTGCTCAGTCAATGAATACCAAATGTTTCCTTATAGGGAAATACCAAATGTTTCCTTATAGGGAAATACTGTATCATATATGATACGAATGGCCCTAGAGGGTTAATATAGGAGGGAGAGTCCATTATCTGAGGAATAGTTGTGTTTAATAACACATAATAAGGAAACAGTGCTTAGAAATTGTATACATCTTTGTGCAAAATTGAAACAAAATGAATAATGGCTTCTTAGGATCTTTCACATTTTCCCTGATCATGTGTACGTCCCCTCTTGGTATTGTTTTACTCTTCCAACCACATTTTCTTTTATGTTTTGGGTTGATAGATTCAATTTGTTTCTTTGCCTTGATGACATAACTGGCAGTTGAAAGGCTGACACCAATAAGAGTTGTGATCTCTCTGAAAAGTTTGCCAGTGTGTTTGTGCAGTATTTCAATTTTCATACATTTCCTTTTCGTAATGTCTGTTGCAGAAAATGTCGTAGAACAACTAATCAACAGTCAAGACAATAGTGTCTGGCCGTAATAAAAACATGACGTAATATTTTTCAAGGCGAAACAAATTTCATCATACTTCCCGAAAATAGATTCATATTACTGCACACCACTGCAAATAACCTAATCCAAAGAAAAAATTTGCACACGGATATATATATATATATATCTGCAGACAGTCCTATTTTGCAGTATTACAGCTCATCAGTATGGTTAGACATCTGATTGCTTCCAGCCAGGATTGAAACCCTACTGATTTGATATCAGTTGACAATTTTACCTCTTAGCTATGGGCACTCGGCGGAGGAAAGCAGATTTTAGCATGTTATATATGCTATGTAAACACACATCAGTAGCTGAGAGTGTTCAAATTCATTACTGAATGAATGATGCCTAAACAGCGGTGAGTAGCTACTATTTTTAAAGTCTACCATTTGTCCAGAGTGCTCAATCAATGGATGAATATATATATATATATATGCATGCAAGTTTCATTAAAAATGACAGGCAAGGTATTATCAGTAATTTCTTTATATAATTTTTTTATATGTTCATATAATTTTTTCTTTTAAGAACTCAAATTATATAAGAATTGTCTAAACATTTTGTACTTTCAAGCACTTTCAGCTTTACTTTTAACCATTATCAAAAATTAATTTTGTTTTGCTTGTAAATAAACATTTTGCGTGTAAAATTTATGTATATAGTGTCATGTGTATGCTGAGCTCTGAACACGGTAAACACATTTAATTTTCTTTTACATGTGGATGATGCTATTATGTATGCGTTGTCACATTTTTTCTTGTGTGTCACTTGTCTCCTTCAATAGTTCATTGATTCACTTTCTACAGCTTATCAACCCCTTACAGGTTATTTAAAGCCAGGTAATACTTTTAGATTGTAAAACTTATAGCTGGTGGGAGTGGGGGAAGAAAAAGAGGATTCATACCTTTCCCAAGAGTATTTGTGTGTAAGTGACTATAACGAACCCAACTTGAATTGTAATTCGGCCCTCTCTGATTAACAATTCTGAGGCATATCTATTACACCACCCACACACTCAAACTTACAGCTGCTGGGTATTCCCAAGTGGTTACCCATCTAAGTACTGATAGGCTTGGTGTTGCTTCAACTTGATGTAACCATAAGCCTTTCACCAATGATTCTTGTGTTAATGTGATGGGGAACCTTGTGCATCCCAGTGACCTGAAGAGCTATACTGGCAGAAATATTACTCCTGGGAGGTGTAATCATACCAGGCAGGTTGCAGGGTTGAGATCAAAGTAAATATGAATCCAATGGGATGCAGGGTGGAGGTTATACTGGCTGGATGGAGAAAGTATCTCAATTTCATTGTTGGAAATGTCAAAATTTATAGGATCACTAAATTTTCAAAAGTGAATTATTGTTATTTTTTAATACGTCTTATCCCATACAAGGCAGTAAAGCCACTAAGACACAAGGGGTTACTGGGTGTGGAAGAATCATATAATATCAGAAGTACAGTTAATAGTGATTGACATTGCACTTAAATTTTTGCAGATTAATGTTGGTTGGAAAGCATGGAGCCAGAAAAAAGGTCCACATGTGAGAAGTGTAAGAAAAGAAACTGTTAGAATCAGGTTTATGTTTAAATCTATCTAGCTCAACTGTAAATTGATGAGATATCAAGGTTAGTCTAGTACTGCGCTTAAATTCAAAAATTTTTTTTTTATTATCATATCGCCCTCAAGCAAGACATTTTACTGATACTGTTTTGTAGGGGGTTACATAGGAGGAAAGTTATGAAAAAGAGTGACAGGTTATAGGGGGTGTCAGGAAGTGGGTAAGAGAAGGATGAGAATACTGATGAGAGTGGAGTAGATGGAAAAAGAAGCATGAGAGAAAGGATGCAGGTTAGTGAGATAGGAGATGACTATTGACTTTACATTTAAATTCTTGGAGATTATAGCTGTCAGGAATGCAAGTAAATGGAAGGGAATTCCACACATGGGAAGTGTGAGAAAAGAAGCTGCTGGAGTAGAATTTGCATTTACAATTTATTGGTTTCACAGTAAAAGGGCAGGACCTAGTTGTGAATCTTGTGACTTGAGTAAATTTATATATAGGGGGCACCAGTGAGCTAAGTTCATCAGAGCAGCAGCCATGAAAGTATTTGTAGAAGAGACACAGGGAAGCTACATTGCGCTGGTGAGAAAGTGATTGTATCTGAGCTGCCATGTCAGCATCTAACACATTACAGATTCTCCATTGGATTTTGTCAAGGACATCTAGGTGAATAGCAGAAGCACTCGACCAGATATGGCAGCAGTATTCAATGCATGGACGGATGGTAGATTTATATATGTGCAGGATTGTTTCAGGCGGAAAAAAAACTTCCTGGCCCTACACAGAGAACCGATTTTCTTAGCAGCGAATTTAGCTATGAATTCTATATAGTCATTCCATTTGAGGTCTGTTGTGAGAGTTAAGCTGAGGAGGCGCAGTGTAAAATATTGGCAAACATAGAGTTGCCACCAAAAGATTTATAAGTAATGCATTTCTTTAGAAACCTCTACACAAACATAACAGTGTTGGATGAAGCTTGAAGCCATACATTGACTGACACATTCAAAGTAATTGATGCAAGCTACCAACTATCACTGATAATAATGATGTCAAGAAAACCTCAGCAAACTTGAGAATGATGTTGTGTCCAGCAGTGTTTTCATTTTCATACAACACCACTATCGTATACACAACTTAGGAAAGATTTTGAGTATAAGTATGTTACTTCACTACATTAAACAGAATAACTTTTCATTCATAGGAGTGGAGTTTTAATCTATACTTGCCCCTTTTTTCCAGTCACAAGTTGTTAGAACACAAGAGAGGTCAATTTCAAAACAAAATCAAACGGTTAATACGAACATCAATACTAGCAGTGTGATTTGTCTGCGCTGATTTTTTTCTTCAACAAATCTCTGTATGTATTCTTAAAAAGCTAAATGAAAAGAAAACACAGAGGGAAAGTGATGAATATCAAATCTTATCAAAATCAGAGCCTGATCAGTTTCATACATTTTTGAAGCTTATAAAAGTTGGGGGGGGGCAACTGATTGGCCAGCCAAAATTCTGGGGATCTTTGGCCCCTTCTGTGTCTCTTGTCTAATTTAACAGATACACTAGGAAATGAAAAAGTTAATTCCTTATAAATTGCTTTTGCTGTGATCAGCCTTGTACATCGTGCCAGTGACAAACTTTCTGCAATTTTCAGTGGCCAAGAAAAATACAGAAAATGTAAGCATAAAATATTTTGAAAACTTTGGAAAAGTTCTGAAACTCTTTGTGAAAAAGAGAAATAACTGTAATATCAAAACATTAATATGCTTTTGGTTTTTTGTTGGCTAGCTGCCAACTTACTAGCAATACGCACGCTACTTCATCCATTGCTGAAATGGAATGATGGAAATAATTTATATCTACCGTTTACTTATGATAAGGGACTTGCTGAGAGCATAATAATCATTGCTGTGGGAAAAAGAATTGGCAAGCCAAGTACAAATTTCAGTTTTCTCTGCTACATTAACTTTCACACTAATGCTCCAGGGAAAGGTATGGATCCATCTCTTCTTTTCAACAGCTATGGGTTAAATAACAAGGGAAGCTAGGCTCTCTAGATTTTTGTGCCATCCAGTCTAGAAGAGAAGCAAATTCTAATTCAAATCTATGTTGAAAGCAAAAGGACAGAACAGCACTAGCTTTTCCAAGAAATTATAAAAATTCATGGATAATAAAGACATCTATGGAGAGCCATGATTGCCTACATTTTGAATGTACATGGCATTTAAAAAAATCTCACCTAGCTATGTCTACTATTTCTACTCCCAGAGCTATGAGTTAAATCACAGGGTAGACTGGGTTACCTATGTCTTGGATGGCAGCCAGTCAAGAGAAGAACAATACTGAATTCAAAATAATGAGGAAGGCAATGGGAAACCACTCCACTGTCTTTCCCAAGAAGTCATGACAATTCACAGATAATAAAGAAAAGACATGTGTGGAGAGCCACAATTGCCTACATTTTTTAAAAAAGTGATATTTGGTAAAAAAAGAAAAGGAAAGAAATAATAATACACTTCCAAATTTGGAATATAAATGGCACAATCAGGATTTAAGTATGGACAAATTAAAATTCTTTTTTTCAATGATAAAATATTAAGGGATAAGGTATAGAATGCAGAGAAGTCTAGAGCAGAGGAATATTTTTACAAGAAAAATTGGCATGCATGAAACTCTTAGGAACTGAAGATTATGGTATTTTTCATGGGGCGCCCAAAACTGGAAATGAAATAGCTATGAAGAAATAATTTTTTTCCCAGCTTAGATTTTTGAAGTAAGAAATTATTAACATATATTGAGTTTTTCAGGATAGTATTTTTATCTTGGCTAATATAATCATAACATTCTGTCCAAAGAACTTTCCAGGTTTCTTCAAGTGACCTTTTGCTTGCAGCCATATAACATTAGTTCTCATATGATCACTAAAAAAAAAAATTATAAATAAAGATATTGCATATAGTAAAAAAAAGAAAGTATCTCTGTCAATTCTAAAAGAAAAATTAAGTTTTTTGAGCATTTCAGATAATTTTGATATTTTTTGTGTTTTGATATTCAATATAATTCAGGAAGAGTCTTCTAAATTTTGTTGATAGAAGTTTTTATCAAAATTTATAAATTACTAGCAGTATAGCCCGGCGTTGTTCGGGTGTAATGAAAGCTTTAAAACTAATCCATGGTTCTGGAGCTCAGACTCTTTGGACATTGGCACGAAAGACTAAAAAGCAATAGTTGTTTCCAGTTAAAGTGAAATTGTAGACTGAAAGAAAAATGAATAGATGTAAGTCAAATTTTGATTTCCTGGTATCGATATCAAATAATTTTTTTTGTCGTAAACTGAATTTTGAAGTCTAAATAAGTTCTCTGAGTAAATGGTATCATGGCTGAGACTAAGAACTACAATTATACCTACTTAGAGCCAAATCCAAAGCAAAAACTAAAATAAAAGGGCCGAGAAAAATACAAACATACAGGCAGATATACACACAAACATCTTGCCTTTTATATATATATATATATAATTGATTTTCTGCACTATTCTAAGAACTGCAACCTTGAAACTTCTGAATATCGTTTCTTATGTCTTTGTCTATGATTGTATGAAATTTGATTAAAATCGAACCACTCCTTCTATAACCTGATTTTTTCGATTATCCATTTTCGATATTTATCGGGGGTAACTTGACACAAAACCTAGCTAAGAACACTTGCAGACGCTTATAGTACGACTGTGTAAATTTTCAAGAGAATCGGTTCAGCCGTTTCAGAGTCTATAGGTAACGGACACACACACACACACACACACACACACACACACACACACACACACACACACACAGTTTCATTTATAAATAAGTTTAGATTCCTAAAAATATCATCGAAAACTCGAAATAACATCATTTGTCTTTAAATAATCTTTTATTTCTTTACTTCTCTGCCATTTACTTTTCAACCAATTTTATGTTAATATGTTAACGTATTTTGTTAAAAGATGAAACTTAAGTAATGACTTCAGCTGTCTTTTGATGTTGTGAACCATTTTTTGTTATGTCTGGGCATTGAATACTTTATTGTGTAGGTAAGTGTTTGCATTTTTTGTCTTTGTTTTTTTTTTTTCTTGTTCCAGATTTTTTTTTATCTAAGGTGTTAGACCATCTGGCAAGTTGTATGTTAGTCATGCCAACATCATTGTAGTAGTAGCAGTATATATATATATATATATATTCTGCTACTCTATATACTGCTATATACTGTGCAAATCATGACAAATTAATACTCCATAACTTGTATGAATACCAAAACAATAAATATATATTTTAAAGAAAACATTCATGGCTTCTCACACTTTTTATTTTATACTAATTACTCTCGTTGGAACAACCCTATTCCTTTATTCAATATGTATATATATAAACAGATGCTTAGAAGTACAAAATTGATATACTATTTTAAAAACAAGAAATTTATTGTTAGTCACAAAGGTCGTTTCGTCCAACATCTCATCAGAAGAAAAATTATTAGAAAATGAATTCATTTTCCATCAATTTTTCTCCTGATGAGATGTTTTGGCAGAAACGGCCTTTGAGACTAGTAATAAATTCTTTTATTTTTGAAATAGTATATGTATATGTTTGATGTTGGGAATCTTTGTCCCCAATTTGTTGTAGAAAATCTTAACACAAATCTTCATTGCCAATTTGTTGCGAAATTCACTGCAAAGTTGTAGTGACTGGTTTGGTCGAAAGTAAGATACGGAACACCGAAGGTAGGTTCAAAACAGTGTATTAATATAACAAGAACATAGGTACAAAGTAAGTGTTAATAATAAGTAAATAGAAACAAGTAAGTCCGAATGGTACAGTTATGCTGCTTATTGCCTGAATTATAGCTGGCTTTAACTGCATACTAGCTGTTGTACTTGACTGCCAAATAACTGCATCTGCAGGTAATTATATAATAAGAGAAAGAGTTCATTCCTCATAGAAGGGCACCATAATATTTAGAGAAAGAGAGAGAGAGATAAAAAGAGAGGAAGAGAGAGAGAGAGGGGGAGGGAGGAGAGGAAAAACTGATTATTTTTGGTCACAAAATGTTATTTTTTAGACATGGCTGCAATCAGCTGTTCTTGGCATTTTGATCCCAATGGGTACGATAAGTTTTCATGGACTTACTTAGGTTAGTTTATCCTTGGATGACTTGTTTGACTCCGATATCGTAAGCTGATATCCTGATATCAGGTTTTCAGCCCTTTTTTTTGTTTTCTTCTTCGGGTTTGTTCTAAGTAGATATAATTGTATTTCTTAGTCTCAGCCATGATACCATTTACTCAGAAGACTTATTTAGCCTTCAAAATTCAGTTTGCGATGGAAAACTTATTTGACATCAATACCGGAAATCAAAATTTGACTTACATCCATTCATTTTTCTTTCAGTCTAAGGTTTTGCTTTAACTGGAAACAACTATTGCTTTTTAGTCTTTTGTGCCAATGTCCAAAGAGTCTGAGCTCCAGGACCATGGATTAGTTTTAAAGCTTTCATTACACCCAAGCAACACCAGTTTATACTGCTAGTATTGCTATAAAGTGTCATCAGCCATCTTTTATGAAAGATGCACTTAAACCAATGCAGTTTGTGTCTGAGCTTTAGACAGCGAAACATACTGAGATTGGTCTAGTTATAAAGGTTTCATGAGAATGAGATTCAGTATCATGATAAAGGTCCAATATAGTGTACGAGATCAGTGTAAAAAAGATAGGCCATGGAGATGTTCATGTGCCCCTTTTGTTCAAGAGAGAAGTTAGATTGTGGTCTTTCCAGATATCATTTTGGAAAATTCAAAGGATACAAATGAATTTGAAATCCAGTACAAAACAGACTCAAAAATATTTCTCAGTTTTAATCACCAATTCTAACAGTCATCCCTTTCGTTCTTGATAGAGCCTAAAAGTGTCTTTGCGTCCTTGTAGGTGACAAATTATTTGCCACCCTACAAGCCCTTTCTCCCAAACAAGACATCACCTCCTGCTGCTCTATTGCTATTTCCATGGAAAGTGTTCAGATGAACTACACTCCTTATTTCCACTAGTTCTGATTTTCATGACTAAGACACACCATGCTGTGTACATTGTAATGAACTCACAAATTTTTGTGTCAAGTCACTAGATCCATGCAATGGTTTTTATCCACTGAGCCATGTGTCCTTCTTCAGTTCAAAATTTTAATAAACTGAAGAAGGTTGGAGCATACAACAGCTAAAACATTGTAAATATTTTTTTATAGTCATATCCCCCACCCGGCAAGGCATTTTACTGCCACTTTTTTGCAGGAAATTACATAGGAGGCAAGTTACAAGAAAGAGTGACAGGTTATAGGGGGCGTCAGGAAGTGGGTAAGAGAAGGATGAGAATACTGATGAGAGTGAAGTGGATGGAGAAAGGAGCATGAGAGAGAGGATGCAGGTTAGTGAGATAGTAGATGACTATTAACTTTACATTTAAATCCTTGGAGATTGTAGCTGTCAGGGAAGCAAGTAAACAGAAGGGAATTCCACAGGTGGGAAGTGCAAGAAAAGAAGCTGCTGGAGTAGACTTTGTGTTGACAAAGATAGAGACAAAAGTTTGAACAATATAATGAGTTTTGATGTATCTGATAAATCTTTACCTTACAACATTATGGAGAGCATAAAATAATAATCTAGGTCTTGAAATATTCAGTCTACCACTTAGTAGATTAAATATAAGCATCAGAATAATAGTACAACATATGTATTCAGGAGCAATAGGAAAGATAACAATAATAATGATGCTGACTATGTCAATCATATCCTTTCCATGGTCCTGGGTATGACCATAAACTACATTCGGCAGCAAGGCCTCTGATTGAGAGGTTGTGAGGAGCATGGAACCACCTCTTAATTGCTGTTGTTCCCATGTCCACCCTGACCCAGGGTGGTAGCACCTGTTAAGGTCCCAGCTATGGGCAAATAGTTAACCCCCAAACTGGGGTCAAAACACCATGAAACTATAAAAATAGACTTTTATAGAAAAATATACATTTTTGAATGAAAAATATTACCAACAATAGTTTTAAAGAAAAAAATATTACCATTTCTGAAGGGAAAAAATATTACCAGCAATATATTTTTGAATACAAAACTACATGTTTCTAAAAGAAAAATATTCATCAAAATCTGACTAAATCAACCTTCTTACTAACCTTCTTACTATAATCTAACATTAAAAAAAAAACAAAAAACAAATCTTAAAACCCTACTTTTTTGGCATTAAATAATCCATAGAGGTTGATATGTCCTTAAACAAAATTCAAACTCAGAATATGAATCATTTTGGTTTATTTGTTGGTGATGAAACTGTGAAAGTAAAATTTACAGATTTTGCAAACACTCAAGTGAGTAAGAGTTACTGACACATGAAAAATGGAAAATAAAATATGGCAAAATCTGTTTGCTGACAGCTGCTGTCAACATGACATAGTGTTATAGATGTATAAAAGGGAAAGCAATGACAAAGCTTCCAATAAGCAGATTCCTTAGATAAGAATTAAGGCCGGCAAAATATAAAGATCATCCTCAGAAATAAATAAGACTTATTTGAGCACAAAGTGATAAAAATGTATATCAATGTATACAATAGCTAAAACAAACATTTTAAAAGTATACATTCACATAATATATATATATCTTAAATATTATCTCTAGTTGATACAGGCATTTGATTAGATTTACTCTTTATTTATTAAACAGTATATTTATTTTCATTTGTGCAGAATTTGAATCTGTGTTCACTGAGGGAAATTTTTTCTTAGATCTGGTGTACTTTGAGTGATCTAATGTGCAGAACAATTCTGTTGTTAAGATAAGCACTCAGTTGTGGAAGAATCTGAGACCATAATAAATCAACCTTGAGAAAGAGAGCTATTTATGGTGCTCTGGAGCATCTCATTGAGCTCAAGTGGGATAGTCCATTGCTTGGGTTGTGATTGGCTGCTGGTAAATGAGTGGAAGCCTTTCTGTATAAATACTAGCTTGATTCCGATCCTAGTTTGCAAGGTTTGTATACCAGGGCTCCGGCCTTCGGGTTAGGGTTCAGAATGACCAAAATGAGACCAGTTTAGACCGGTTCTGAACCTACACCGCGGTGGATAGGTAATGTTTTGACCAGTACCTGGGCGTACGCACTCAGGTTCCCCATGTTAAAAAAGACCTTGTGTCACATCTCTCTCTAGTGGGGGAGAAGGGTAAATAATGCAGGGTTTGTATTGAGTTACAACCAGCTTTATTTTTGTCTACCAGTAGGACGCTAGCTGGGACCCTTACGCCGGTATGTGTTGTTATTCTATTATTATTCTGCATAATGATGCTTTCCCCTAGGGGATGCAGGTTCAAATCCTGCCTGAGAATGCATATTTTTATAATAAGATTTCTTGAATATTCAGGCTGGTAAATGAAAATAAACAAACAGAAAATCTACACAAACATCCACTAAAAATAACATTTAAGTTATAAAAATATGTTTAATTAATATATATATATATTAATATATATATAAAAATTTAATATTATATTAAATTATATTTAATATTATATTAAATTATATTAATATATATATAAAAATTTTCCTAAAAATTTTTGTGATAGGTGTTGTCTATGTTTATTGGAGAAGATTCTGATTTTGAAGTATACTCATCAGGACTTACTTTTGAACCTTAGGAGGGAATTTATTAATAAGTGCCGCCATAGGGCGGATTTTAAAATTTAACTTTTAATTTTAAATTTAAATTTTAAATTTTTCTATAATTTTTAAATTTTTTTAAATTTTAATTTTTTTAATTTTTAATTTTTTAATTTTTAATTTTTAATTTTTCTTTTTATTATTTTTTTATGTATATGTGTATGTTTGTGTGTGGATGTGCATATTTGTATATATATATGTATATATATGTATATATGTATTTATGTATGTGGGCTATATGTAATTTTGGAAAAAAATTTTTTTAGCTATTTAAATGCTCCTTTTCATAATTATTAATTAATTTTTTATATTTTTATATGTATGTGTGTGAGTGCAGATGGAATATGTATATATGTGTGTGTGTGTGTGTGTGTGTGTGTGTGTATATGTGTGCATGTATGTGTACACATGTATATTGTGTGTATATTAATTTCTTATATATGTGTGTATGCGCATGTATATGTATATAAGTGTGTATGAAATTGAATGTATGTGTGTGTATGTGTATGTATATATGTATTCTTAATCGTAGAATTGTGTGTGTATATGTATGTATGTATGTGTGTACTTCTATAGGTATGTATAATTGTAAATGAATTTTTTTTTTTTTTTACCTAGTGTTGTCTTTATTTAGCTTAATTCAAATGACCTAATTTTTTAAAAATAATTTTTTTTTTAAATAATTTTAAAAATAATTTTATTTTAAATCCTATATCTATTTATTCCCTTTTATAAATAATTATGCCTTTTTAAGTAAAGGCCTTTTTCTAATACTTCAACATTTTTGGGAAATTAGGTTTTTGAATTTGTCCAGCGTCTGTAATATTTTAAAAAATTTTTCTTTCTTTTCTTTTCTTTTTCCCTCCCTTCCTTCTTTTATCTTTCTTACCACCTTTTTTCCGTGTTGCTTAAACTTACGTCGATTTAACACTGCTGTCTGTTAATTTTTAGTTACAATTCTCTTTCTTTTTTTTTTTTTTTGCGAACCCAGATGATATCAATTTTTTCTTTTCTTATTTATTTGATTTTATTTTATCTTTTTCTTTTTCTTTTTCTTTTCCTTTATTTTTCCTTTTTATTTTTATTTTTATTTTTATTTTATTTTTTAATTTCTTTGCAATCTATTTAAAAAGGAAAAGTAGACTAATTTTTCTCCAGTTTCTGAAAGGATTTTTCTGTTGCTGAGGTGATGTGTTATCCCCCGTGGGGATCTTCATATCGAAATGGCCATTCAACATCTTTGAATTAATCCTTTTTTAATATATGGGCTCAATACATATATAATACTAGCAGTATAGCCTGGCGTTGCTTGGGTGTAATGAAAGCTTGAAAACTAATCCATGGTCCTGAAGCTCAGACTCAGCCTAAAGAATATTTGTGTGAAGTTTGGTGAGAATTGGATAAAAATTGTGGATTTGTATAAAGGACATACAGACAGATAAACAGACATACACACAAACATCTTGCTTACATATATATAATCGATTTTCTGCACTATTGTAAGAACTGCAACCTTGAAACTTCTGAATATCACTTCTTATGTCTTTGTCTATGAGTGTATCAAATTTGATTAAAATCGGACCACTCCTTCTATAACCCGATTTTTTCGATTATCGATTTTTGACATTTTTGGGGGTACCTCAACACAAAACCTAGCTAAGAACACTCGCAGATTCTTATAGTACAATTGTGTAAATTTTCAAGAGAATCGGTTCAGCCGTTTCGGAGTCTACTGGTAATGGACACACACAAACACACACACACACACATACACACACAAAGTTCCATTTATAAATAAGTATAGATAAAGCTTTTGAATATTTTTCATTTGGAAATCAGTTATTTATGCAACCTGTTTTTCAACCTTTCAGTATCTTCAGATGATTTGTAATTACTGATTTTCCATCATTTTCAAACGTACAACAGAGATTCTTATGAATGCACAACTGGAAGTTTAAAATTTTCAAAATTAGAGGTTTTTGAGGATCTTAAACACTTTCATCCAGGTTTGTATGATCCTAAAAATGTATTTGTATGATCCTAAAAATTTGTTTGTATGATTTCTAAAATTTTCTGGTGTGACTGCATCGAGACATAACTTCAGATGTTTCATTTAGAAATGATTTTTCTGGAAATAATATTATGGCGAACTTTTTGGAACAGTCTGCAGACATCACTGCTATTGTAAAGTTTGGCTTTTTTTATTATACTCCATGTTATATCAGGGTTTTTGCCATTTTTTCTTTTAATTTCCACATGTGGCTAGCCAGTTTGATACAATTTTTAAGGTTTTCTAGTTTGAATAATGCTGGACAATATCATCGAAAATGAGGACAAAAGTGGAAGCGGCCGAAATGTGGTTCTACAGAAGGATGCTACGGATATCGTGGACTGAGCATACAAGCAACGACGAAGTGTTAGAAAGAATGGCAACAAAAAGGAAATTGATGCTGAGCATCAGGAAGAGACAACTGAAGTTCCTGGGACATGCAATGAGGAAGGAGAGCCTGGAGAACCTGATACTGACTGGACAGATAGAAGGAAGGAGAGACAGAGGAAGGCAGCGGATAACATATTTGCAGGGTCTGATCAGGTGGATGACGGAACGGGGGTTGCCAGGAGCAACAGGAGCAAACATACTAAGAGCCACAAGGGATAGGGAGACGTGGAGATCCATGATCACCTACGTCCTGAAGGGACAGGGCACATAGAAGAAGAAGAAGTTTGAATGTAGATTGGCAATTATACCATTTGTTTTTTAAAAATCTTTTATAGATATTAAATATATTTTTCTTTGTCCATCTGCATCATGTGGGCATTTACTTTTGTCACTACAGTTACATTTTTTGTTAGCAATATTATGTTGCACATCATTTTTTAAATGTCTGGCATTTTGTTATTTTATGTAATTTTCTAATACAGCTATAACTTAATTTAATTGTATTTCTATTGAATATTTTATGTAATTCTGAGTTTTTAGGGAAGTGTTTATTAATCAATTTAAAAAATATTTGCCCTATTTTGGATTTTACTTCTAAAATAAATGGTGGTTGAATCAAATAGTATTTCAATTTCTAGTATTAATTTTCACTTATCTGTTTAACTAATGTTTGTATTCTAATTTGTTTTTATGGCCACTTTCATTTAAGGCCCTTTCATAACACTTTTTCTTTTCATTGAAGATTGTTTTGTGAGATAAATTTTTAGATAATCTGTGTTTTATTTTAGGGATGTGTTTGATTATGCTAGCAGGATGGTTCAATCTAGTGTTTACATATTTTAAAGTTTTATTTGTTTCTATATAAGGGGTGGCACTGCCAGTTTGTAGATTAAATTCTACAACTAAATATTGGACAACATTTTTTAGTCATTTTGACTTTTATTTCAAAAGAGAGGTTTATGAAGAGTTTGAAAAGCATTTTTCTTATTTTGACATTTTCTCTTTTAATGTCTGACTCTATCATCAACCTGTCATTTCTGTATAACCCATGGTTGTTTATGGAGATTATTTTATTGATTTTATTTAGAATATATATTGTTTTTAGACCAGTGCACATTTGTATTAAAAAGTGTTCGATACAAATATATTGTAGAACTAGATTTTGGTATTATAGTGGACACAAATAATAAAGTGGTACAATATTTAGATGTAGAACTTACAAACTGGAAATGTCTCGCCATACATGAAGACAAACACTAAGTTATCATACATAAATACGAAGTCCAATCATCCAAATAGTATAATTAAACACATTTACAAAGGAATAGAACACAGACTATCTAATAATTCGTCAAACAAATCAGTATTTAATGAAAGGAAGAATATCTATGAGGATGCACTAAGAAATTCTGGCGATAAAAACATTTTACAATATAATTCTCAACTAAACAGACAAAATCAAAAACAACAATAGAAAACGAAACATTATCTGGTTCAAGCTAACATTTAATTTACAAAAAAATCAGAACTAAACAAAATTTCCAACAGAAACAAAATCAAACTAAGCTATAGTTGCACTAATAACTTAGATAGTTTCATAAAAAACAAAACGCCAGAAACTTAAATAGCATCGTACAAAACAAAACCCCCAACAAAGAATGCAACTGCAGGGACAAAAATAAATGTCCACTTCAAGGTCTCTGCAACACAAAAAAATAATTTACAAGGCAGAGGTACATGACCCAGAAGGCCAAAACAAAATATATTTGGGCTCAACCAAAGACACCTTTAAGACCAGGTGATTTAATCACAGGTCTACATTTAAAATAGAAAAATTAAAAAACAATACAAAATTTGCTAGCCACGTGTCGAAATTGAAATCAAAATATGAAAAAGACCCAGACATAACATGGAGCATTGTAAAAACAGCCAAGCCTTACAACGGTGGACAAATATGTAGACTGTGCCAAGAAGAAAAATTAGAAATTATGATATTCCCAAATAAAGACAAACTGTTAAATGAAAGAATGAAAATTATGAATAAATGCATCTACACTAAGAAATACCTCTTAGGTTCATACAACCATGGATTAAAATGCCATAATCAGTTTTAATTTAAAAATTGTGTGTTCATAAATTCCCTGGCACATGAACGTTCAAATAAAACACCGTTACAAGAGCATTCTTAAAAAGAAAAATGGCAAACGGTAAAATCAGTTATTAAAAATCGGCTGAAGACACCACTCATGGTAGAAACCTGGGTAGCAAAATATCTCATTTAAAAATGTAATATATATATATATATATATATATATATATATATATATATAAGAGAAAAAGTATGTAAAGGAATTTTTGAAGGACTATGGAAACAACACCTATATAATCATAAGCAATTTTTCTCTAAACCCCACCTGAAATATTAAACCACTCTCTTGAAAAATTTCTGAGAATTAAAAGGCAGAAATCTCTCCCCACAGATTGATTGAAAAATTATAGATAAATCTCAAACCCGCAGCAGCTTCAGAAACAGATGCAATTTATGCTTAGACAAAAAGATTAGAATTATCAAATTCAGAGAAACTAGCCAATTATTAAATTAGAGAAATGAAATCATTTTCAAATGCCATCATCAAATAAATTTAAACTATCTAATACATAGAATCTTAGAATTATCCTATTCTGTCACACTTGCCAGTTCATTCCTATCTTGTGTTGATCATTCATTGGAAAATTTTATCAGATTGAATAAGTGAAGGTGAAGATCTATCATCTAATGGGTAGACATTCCAGTATATGTATGCAACAATTCTGTATTATTTATGTATGAATTTAAGAGTGTTTTATTTTGCATTGTGTGCACCTAGCTGTATAGTTATATATGATTTTTTCATGTATATGGGTGCACCTAGTTATGTGCATCCTCCGTGTATATAGGGGCACCCAATTATAATTATGGTTACATGTATGATTAGATGTATTATTGCATGTATATTCTGTGTATATGGGTGCACCTGATTATATGTATGTTTCATGTATAAGAGTGCACCTAATCATATATATGTTTTTCATGTATATGGGGGAACTGGATTATATATATGTTGGCACTAATTTTGGATTAAGAATGTAATTGATTGTACCCTCCTGAATCAATTGTACCCTTTTGTATTGATCAGTATACTGATATATGTAAATGTTGGTTGGTTGTTTTGTTTTATGGCATATCAGCCTTGGTGGGCCATTTATTGCCAACTAAATTTTATTTATTTATTGTTGGTAATACCTTTTTCTTTCAACAATTTATTGTTTTTTTTTATATAAGTTTTGTGTCTAGTAATACTTTTTTTCTTTTTGAGTATCAAGATTCATTGGGATTTGTTTTTAAGGGCAGGGTCTCCAAGTCCTACCATTGTTATTTAACCCATAACTGGAGGGAAGGGATGGATTAATACCTTTCCCAAGGGTACCAGTGCTTAAGTGAATGCAGGGTATTCAACTAGAATTCGAACTCGGCTCACCAATTACTCTTTCCAAGCCAATATCCACTGCACCACAATGCACATCCATCACTAAATGCTTACAGCACCTGGTATTCCCAAGCGGTCACTCATATAAGTACTGACCAGGTTCAACATTGCTTAACTTCAGTGATCGAGTGAGAACCAGTGTATTCAACATGATAGGCTGTAAGCCCATAAATGTTGGTATTGAAATCTAAATGATATATGCCAGTATATGTATGTAACACCTTTTGTGATGTATGTAATTTGAAGTATGCCACCTCATTTGGGGGTGTAAAAAAGTGAACATATATCAATTAAACAACATTTCTTAGAAAAACATAACCATGTAGGTAATATCAGACAGATTTTTTGTCAACAATACAATAATACTACCCCATACACACATTAAAAAGAACCTTCAGATATTGGCAGCCATCTACATTAAATTAAAACAAGCCACACTTAATAAAACCATGTTTAAATCTGGTCATAACACATTACATTGCATTAAAATATATGGTTCTGTTAACATTTTGGTCTCTCATGCTGTGTGACATCATAGAATCGCATTACAAATTTACAAACTGCGTTTGCTATTTGGTGACTGTTGTCATTGCTTAGCAAAGTTTTATGTCAACACAAGATAAAATTGTCCTTGATGGTGGATATTTTTATGTTAATGTTCCTGTAACCTCTCTGAAGATGGCTCATGTGAGCCAAAAACTTAGAACCATCTTAATAAAAAATTATCCAAATGTTGGAGAATTTTTGTCTTTATTTTCACCTGAAATTAAAGCCAAAATATAATGTTTAGAATGGCTCATGATTAAACATAATAGACATTCATTGTTTCTTATATTTAACTGTATATGTTTAGAAAATTATCTGCTGCCTCGATATATTAAATATATATATATATATATACAGTACTGTGCAAAAGTATTAGGACAAGAACTATTTTATTTTTTATGAGACATCAAAAAAAAGTTTAAATCACCCCTGTCTTAACACTTTTGCACTCTACGGTTAGTGTGCACAAGTATTAGGACAGGGGTGGTTTTCCTAAAAACCTCACTGAAATTCAAATACAGGGTGAAAAGCCAAACTTTTGTAAGAATTATTTAATTAAAAAAAAAGAGGAAGGAAGGCTTTGAAATTTGAATTGGCCCCCACAAAGCCCTGATCTCAATCTTATTTAACATCTATGAGATATTTTGGATAAAAAATTGATAAATTTAATGTTACTTTGCAAGACACAATTTGGGAACAAATACAAGCTGCTTGGCAGGAGATACCATTAGATACATTGAAGAAGCTTGTGATGTCAATGGCTGACAGAATGAAGGCTGTAATCAAAGCATAAGGCTATTATACTAAATATTAAATTTATTTTATAACAAGTATTTTTTTCTTGTTAAAGCATTTGTTGAGTAAATTAAATAAAATTTATTTAATTAAAATGTTTATTTTCTGTCAATATGCCTCATGAATGATAAAATAGTTCTTATCCTAATATTTTGCACAGTACTGTATATATATATATACATTAACAGGCAGGAGTGTGTATATGTCAGCAGAAATATAGGTGTATATGTAGGTATGTGTGTAAGCATGTAAATATATGCATATTTTCTGAGTATATGTGAGGGTTGTTAGTATACTTGCATAAATATGTGTTAGTATTATTTACATGTATATAGGTCTGCTCTTCATAAATATATGAGTGTGCAAACACAATAGTTATATGTGGGTATGGATGGATGGATGCATATATGAGTGACCCATTTGTATGTACAAATATATATGGGACATGTGTAGGGAGATACACATATGTATGTGTGTAAGTATGCAAATATATGTATATTTTCTGAGTGTATGTGAGATTTGTTAGTATGTTTGTGTAAATATATGTTACTATTAATTATGCACATATAAATCTGGGCTTCATAAATATGTATGTGAGTGTGTGAACACAAATTTGTAGGTGAGCATTGATAGATGTGTGTTTGTGGTTATATGTAGGTGTACACACAGATGCATTTGTATGTACATATGTGGAAGTATGGACATATGTGTATGTGGATATAAGTAAGTATACATGATGTAGGGTGATATGCAGGGCTGTAGCTGATACTAAAAAAACACTGGGCACAGAGAAAATTGCCCGGATTTATTAGTTGACAATGTGATGACGTCATCAGTGTCATCCGTTTCCAGAAACTATGATTTTTGCGGATTGTTTTGGCTATTCCAATGGAAATTAGGCACAGAATGTGAACAAAAGCAGGAAAGTTTGGACTTTCTGAGTATAACCAGTCTTTTCTCCCAAAATTAATAAATAAACAAACAGATTTTTACTGCGTTCATTCGGATGTTTTCTTCGTTTTTCTTTCTTTCTTTCTTTCTTTCTTTCTTTCTTTCTTCATGAATTGTTTAGTTTGATTTCTGAGGAAGACATTTTTCTTTGCCCAGATTTTCAATATAATTGCATGGATCGGTCCGGACCCGTGCCCGGTGTGCCTGGTAGTCAAATATGGCCATGGTTATATGTATATACCTATTCATGTGCTTTTGAGTGAGCGTGTAATGAGTTTATGGTCACTATCTCAGAGCGATGAACTCTTCTCGACCAGTCTAAAAATCCCCAACCAAGATAAGGCTAACGTCTCTGTTCAAGCTCATGTTACTTGTTTTCCATTTCATTTTAAAGAAATATTTATTCTGGGAAAATATTTGTACCGAATGGAATGAATATAGTGTGGTCTGATAAAATTAGCTCATAGAAATGAATTATAATTTATAACCAATCCAAATGATGTGTTGAGTTTTCCTTTATAAATATCATATTGCTCTGGATAACATCTATAGAGCTCTCTATATAGATATAACACTTAATATTTTATATTAAGTAGATCTTGTTGGATTATCCTCACCATTCACAGACATGGCATCATTACCTATATATATATATATATATATATATATATATATATATATATATATATATATATATTATAAATTATATTTTAGAACATGTACATAATTTTTCTATATATATCCATGACAATAGTATGTTTGTTTCAACATTGAAACTTCAATGTCTCATCAGGCGGTGTGAAAAGTAATGGCAATCCTCTTTCCTTATATTTGTTTAGTTTTGTTAGAGGTGTTGGTGGGCGTTAGTGATAGGGGAATAAGTCTCTGACCATTGGAAACTTTGGAGAGGGTGTTTTTTAAAGTGGTTGATTAATGAGAGTCTTTGATTTCTAGACAGATTTAACCTCAGGTAAATATTCACAGCTCTATATATTATATATCGAGCACTGTTTTAAATTAATGTTTTGGACGTTGCATGAATTCTTTCTTTGTTCTGTATTCACTTGGATATATATATATATATATATATATATATATATATATATATATATATATATTAAGCCAAAATATTTTTATTATTTATATGTTAAAAAATATTATTTTGTTATATCTTAATTTTTAAAGCCATAATAAAATTCCCTCCACAAAAAAATATATATTTTATGGTTCAAGTACACGCTAATTTTAATTAGAAAATTGTGCTGTAGAAAGTTGGAACATAATGCTCAAGAAATAAAGAAAAATAAATTTAAGAATCATATTTAGATATTCAGGTCCCCTTCAACTTGTTCAGTGGGAACATGACAGACATCTTCCCCATGATTATAAGGCATCTTTGTTTTGTTTTTTTTGTTTCTCTATAGCCAACTCTACAGATGCACTCTTCTGTCTTTTGTTTTTAATGATCACCTTTTCACTGGAGTGACGTGTGCCTGACAATATTTTGAGAGTGGGTGCTTTTTAAAGGTGAAGTGTTCTAACAGGAGATGGAAAGTGCAACACAGAGATCCGAAGGCGAATTGACATGGCAAAGGACGCGTTCCAGAAGCTGAGCAAAATACTAACACACAGGAAAATTTCACTAGAAACAAAGAAAAGAGTGCTGGATTGCTATGTGATGTCAGTTCTTCAATACGGCAGTGAATGCTGGATAATATCATCGAAAATGAGGGCAAAACTTGAAACAGCGGAAATGTGGTTCTACAGAAAGATGCTGGGGATATGGTGGACCAAACATGCGAATAACAATGAGGTTTTGGAAAGAATGGAAACAAAAGGAAATTAATAGTAATCATCAGGAAGAGACATGCAATGAGGATCCTTGGAGAACCTGATACTGACAGGCCATATAGAAGGAAAAAGAGACAGAGGAAGGCAGCGGATAACATATTTGCAGGGCCTGATCAGGTAGATGACGGAACGGAGGTTGCAAGGTGTAACAGGAGAAAACATACTAAGAGCCATCAGGGATGGGGAGACTTGGAGAACCATGATCGCCTACGTCCTGAAGGGACAGGGCACATAGAAGAAGAAGGAGAATCTTGATTGGAGAGAGAAGAGGTTAAGTGACCTAGTTACTAACGGAGGGGGTCATGATTTTCTGGTGAATGGAGAAGATAGAGTAGTAGATGAAAGGCCTGGTACAGGTGACTTTTATTGCTTAGCTTTTGAAAATCTTTTAGATTTTCTTCTGGATATCCTTCTCTGACTAGGCATTTTCTGTCTGAGCTAATTTAATTTTTAGGCATAGCTAGCTGGGGCCTTACCTTAGAGAATAGGACTGTTAGTGTCCTTTTTTCTTAGCAGCTTCATTGTATTAATGCTTCACAGCTTGGCACTTCCCTCACACCCTACTCATGACTAGCTATTCTCCTTGCCACATCTTATCCTCACTAGTGGCAGTTGACAGAGTGCTGACATGGGGTAGGGGTGGTGGGTAATATGAGCCCCAGGAGAGACACGAGGGGAAATGTCTTTTGGCCACTGGTTCTAGCCAAGGGTATATCCACTAGAGGTATACTGAACATAACTGTGCTATAAGGTAAAATTGGCACAGACTGAGCACTTTAGCCTAAATCCTCATAGGCTGAAGATGATGGGAGAGTCTATTTTATATATATATATATATATATATATTGTTGTAATGATGCATTGCTTTACTTTGTATTGAGCACTTTTTAAAAAAGTAAATGCAATGAAGTGTGGATTTTATTCCATTTTTCTCACTCTTATATATATATATATATATACATATATGATGAGATAAAAACAAATAGGAAGTATACATCAATCTAACATGTTTCACTTTATTAAAGCTTCATCAGAAACTGATTTGTCTAGCCACACTGATAAACTATGATACAGCAAAACAGGCATATGGATGACTAATATATATATATATGG
Source organism: Ascarosepion bandense (assembly GCA_037127315.1). Lineage (NCBI taxonomy): Eukaryota > Metazoa > Mollusca > Cephalopoda > Sepiida > Sepiidae > Ascarosepion > Ascarosepion bandense. The sequence goes on from JBBBDQ010000575.1 coordinate 1,260,946, forward strand.
CCTAGGGTTAGAATCACCGACTGACGCTGATTCAGTCGGGTTTCAACCCTGGGTTAGGAAGTGACTGGAGTCTAAGCTGTACTGATGAGCTGTGATACAGCGAAACAGATCTGTCTGCGGATGACTATATATATATATATATATATATATATATATATAGGATGGTCCAAAAGTAGGTGGACAGTAAATAATAAAATTTGTTTTGAGATTACATATGCAATTATATTAACTAATAATTACATTGACAATAAAGTTTTGCTGTGTATAGTAATACAAAAACCTCTTAAATTTTATCAGTGCAGATACTCAAACTGTTGTCCATCACAATTTACACAGCTTTGAAGCCTACCCCTCATACTCTGACAAATGAGTCTGCACAAGTCTGTGCATTAATTTCTTGAAATGCATCTCTTATGTAAATTTTCAAATCATCAACACTTCTTGGTTTTCAACTATAAACTTTGTTCTTCAGTACTCATCAAAAGAAGAAATCCATTAAGGTCAAGTCAGGGGAACGTCCTGGCCAATTCATTTCTCAGGAAATAATTCGAGACACTCAGGGACTGCTCCTAAATCATGTGGAGAGGCCTCATCATGTTGGAAATGATGAACACTATTATAATATAACTGATGCACAAACCTATTCGACCTGCTCTCTATCTACTTTTGAATCATCTTGTATATTGTAACTGTAATAAGTATTTGAGTAGATATTTTGTATCGAACTGCTTGGATTTGAGAGTTACAAACAGGAAAGTTACATCAAAAGAAATAGATTTTATTGCAATCAACCTAACAAGACATGCATTTAGTTGGCTGCTTTGAATGCTAAATTTGTAGAAAATGTTTTTATTAATAGAATGAAATTGCTAAAAGAATTTAAAAATAAAGAATTTTTTAAAGTCCTCAAAAATATCCTTCAGAATTGAATCAGGCGATTAAAAAGTAAGTGCAAATTATCATTTAGAAAAGATGCCAAAGTAGTAAGCTAATTTGGATCACTCTCCTCAATATCCTTAATTGCTCCTGCATTCTTAGGCAATAAAAGAAAAACAGATTTTGTACTTGTTCAAATATTTACACGACTGGCCATAATTATTAGGCCACCCCGATGTTTTAAAATAATGATGTATTTCATACTATTTTTTAGTATTTATTACCAAGTGAATAATTGTAAATGAAAATAGAATGGTTCTTTTGTTAATTCTGCACAATAACATGTGCATCAAATGAATTTATAATTATTTAATAATTACCTATATTGCAGTTTCATGAATGAAAGAATGAAGAAAATTTAGGGTGATTCAGAAAAGTTCATCTTTGCTTCTTTGCCTTGTAAAATTTTGCAAAGTAGTAATAACAAAAGAACCATTCTACTTTCATTTAGAATTATCCACTTGGCAATAAATACTAAAAATAGTATGAAATGCATAATTTCTTTTAAAAACTGGGGTGGGGTCTAATAATTATGGCCAGTAGTGTATGTCCTAGAGAAAGCACTGCTTTGAATATATAGAAATGCACATACACTTGGTTTGGTGTTTTAAGAGGACAATTTTATTGTATTATTTATATTATTTACAGCCAGACTAATATCCTCATCTTTGATGTTATTATCCCAACATTTTCGCCTTTCTGTTCTCTGGCTTTCTTTAGGTATATGTTGACCCAGGTAACCTTCAGGCAATATGGAACTAAACCCTTTATTTAATTGACAGGGATGATTGTTCTTATTTTACTCTTTGTTCTTGCTTTATTTGATTAACCTTTTTTACTCTTCATTTGCTGTACATAAAGTTTATCCTGCCACTAAAGGTGACTCTGATCCCTGAACAATATTGTGCTCGAATTTCATAGTTGTGTTGTTATATCCTACTATGAGAACAGAAAATAACTTTGAATGAAACTAACAATACGGGTATTGCAAATGAGAGGCCTTGATAAAGAATGGAGTGGGAAGAGTAGTAATATTAATAATGCAGAGTGCTAAAGGTTAATTGATTTGTTTTCTACAGCTTATCAACCCATTGCAGGTTATTTAAAGCCAGAAAATACTTTTAGAATGTAAGAATTTTTTGAGATCATAATGATTTAGTGATCCAGTTATATCTCATATCTTTAGTCTGCTCTCTAATTCCTTTATCCTTTTATATCGTTTAGAATTATTCTTAGAACTGAATCCTTTATTACCTTAAGGACACATGGCCAGTGAATATAGATGCTAGTTATTGACTTAAGCCAAAGAGTTGTGAGTTCAATACCAGGCTACAGCAGTGGTGAACAACTAATTTACAGGGTTAGAGGGAGATAACTCATGACTACTAAAAGATATGTCTATCTATAAGTGTATGTGTAAATGATTGCTTGATTCATTCATTCATTTTCATGGCTTATCAACCCATTGCATGTCATTAAAGCCAGAAAATATTTTTAGATCACAAGAATTTGTTTTAGATAATAATGATTTAGCAATACAAGTCTTACTAATTAACCTATAGTTGGGGGAGAAGAGTTTGATTCATACTTTCCCAAGGATATTTGCATGTAAGTGAATATAATGAATCCAACTGGAATTGAAATTGATAAATAATTTTGATCCATTATCCATTATGCTCTGCACACGTCCAAACTTACACCTACGTACTGAACAACTGAGCAGTCCTTAAGTTTGGCGTTTCAACATTATATGACTATAATCCCTCTCCACTTTAGGGTTATCCCAACTTGTTTTACTGCAGTAAGCATAACAAGGTGAAAATAATTGAACACCAAAAAAATTAAAAGAAAATTATGAAAATATAAGTATTAATTTAATATTTATTATGACTGTCATTTACATTTAGATGCTCTCTGAGTTTTTGTGACCTGCTTGATAGATGGTATTATACTCTGTGGATAATATTACTCTCCTTTTTGTCTATTCTCCCACAGATTCTAAAATAATCAATGTAAATTTAGATTCCCACAAACCTTTTCTGCTTATTTTCTTATAGAAACTGGTATTAAAAAGTATTTACCCAGCTAGGCACTACCCAGGTTCAATGTTGCTTAACTGTGATCATATGTGATGTCTGTTTTTCAATATGTCAGTGAATGCTGGACAACATCATCAAAGATGAAGGAAAAACTTGAAGCAACTGAAATGTGGTTCTACAGAAGGATGCTGTGGATATAGCATGTGAGCAATGATGAGGTTTTGGAAAAGATGGGAATGAAAAGGAAATTAATACTGAGCAGCTAAAGTGCCTGGGACATGCAATGATGAAGGAAGGCTTGGAGAATCTGATACTCACAGGTCAGATAGAGAGAAAGAGAGACAGGAGATAGCAGCGGATAACATATTTGACGAGCATGAGCTGGTGGATGGCAGAGCAGTGTTTGTGTGGCGTAACAGAAAAAAGCGTGCTAAGAGTCATCAGGGATAGAGAGATGTGGAAGACCATGATTGCCTACATCTTGAAGAGACATGGCACATAGAAGAAAAAGGAAAAGAAGTCAAGAGGTGCAGGATGCCGGTTATTACTCTTGATACAAGCACTAGTTTTCAGCTACAAATTAATATTTTTTTCTATGTAGTCACCAATAATGGCTATGTCTACACTGGCTATATCTATAAATGCTTTATTTTCTCTATATATATAGCATGCTTCCTTTTAAGGGAAAATATTTTTTTGCATAAAAATAATTGGGATATATTCTTTACTGAAATATGGGTAGAATATTTTAAACAAAAAATCAATTACTCAATTTTTTCTAATTTTTTTTAATGAAGGAAAAAAATAGGAAATGTTTAACCTTTGCGCCTTCAAAAAAAAAAAAAACTGTCAAAAGAATGGTTATTCCCTTGTCACCATTATGAATGTATCTACTTTTGACTCTCTGCATGATGTATATTACTGCATAAATGTATATTACTGTATATAATGTATATTACTGTATAAATGTATATTACTGTATATAATGTACATTACTGTATAAATGTATATTACTGTATAAATGTATATTACTGTATAAATGTATATTACTGTATAAATGTATATTACTGGATATAATGTATATTACTGTATAAATGTATATTACTGTATAAATGTATATTACTGTATAAATGTATATTACTGTATAAATGTATATTATTGTATGTCATGTATATTACTGTATAAATGTATATTACTGTATAAATGTATATTACTGTATAAATGTATATTACTGTATAAATTTATATTACTGTATAAATGTATATTACTGTATAAATGTATATTACTGTATAAATGTATATTACTGTATATAATGTATATTACCGTATAAATGTATATTACTGTATAAATGTATATTACTGTATAAATGTATATTACTGTATAAATGTATATTACTGTATGTCATGTATATTACTGTATAAATGTATATTACTGTATGTCATGTATATTACTGTATGTCATGTATATTACTGTATATAATGTATATTACTGTATAAATGTATATTACTGTATAAATGTATATTACTGTATAAATGTATATTACTGTATATAATGTATCTTACTGTATAAATGTGTATTACTGTATAAATGTATATTACTGTATAAATGTATATTACTGTAGAAGGGTATACACACACAGACAGAACACAGTGTCATGAATTAATTCTTGCTTGTAATGTAATATTTTTTGGCCGGGGACAATTTAGGTCTTAATTAAGCGATTACTTTGTCCTGTTACATTGCACCGGGGTTTAAAGGAAGAAGAAGAAAGGGCCGGCAAGCAGCCGGGGCCGGGCAGGGACTGGCACACACACACACACACACACACACACACACACACACACACACACATACTAAGGGAATGTAGATATTACTGTATAGTATCGTGAGACACACGTATAAATGTATATTACTGTAATAATATCTATGGTTTGTTCATGTAATGTATATATTGTATATTGTTGTATATTACTGTATAAATGTATATTATTTGGTATACCAAAATATCAAGTATACTTTATTATTGTATAAAATGTGTACGGTCATAAACGTATATTACTGTATGTCATGTATATTACTGTATAAATGTATATTACTGTACATAATGTATATTACTGTATATAATGTATATTACTGTATAAATGTATATTACTGTATAAATGTATATTACTGTATAAATGTATATTACTGTATATAATGTATATTACTGTATATAATGTATATTACTGTATAAATGTATATTACTGTATGTCATGTATATTACTGTAATCAATTACAATTGTAATGAATTAATTTCTATTTGTAATGTGTAATATTTTTTGTAATGTGTAATTGTAATTTGTAATTCCTAATTGTAATGAATTAATTTCAACTGTCATTAATTACAACTGTAATGAATTAATATTACTGTATGAATGTATATTACTGTATAAATGTATATTACTGTATAAATGTATATTAACTGTATAAATGTATATTACTGTATATAATGTATATTACTGTATAAATGTATATTACTGTATAAATGTATATTACTGTAAATGTATATTACTGTATAAATGTATATTACGTATATAATGTATATTACTGTATAAATGTATATTACTGTATAAATGTAAGACACGTATAATGTATATTACTGTATAAATGTATATTACTGTATAAATGTATATTACTGTATGTCATGTATATTACTGTATGTCATGTATATTACTGTATAAATGTATATTACTGTATATAATGTATATTACTGTATAAATGTATAGATATTACTGTATAAATGTATATTACTGTATATAATGTATATTACTGTATAAATGTATATAATGTATATTCCTGTATATAATGTATATTACTGTATAAATGTATATTACTGTATAAATGTATATTACTGTATGTCATGTATATTACTGTATGTCATGTATATTACTGTATAAATGTATATTACTGTATAAAAGTATATTACTGTATATACAATGTATATTACTGTATACCTATTATTACTGTATAAATGTATATTACTGTATAAATGTATATTACTGTATATAATGTATATTACTGTATAAATGTATATGACTGTATAAATGTATATTACTGTATATAATGTATCTTACTGTATATAATGTATCTTACTGTATACCATATTAATACAATGTATATTACTCTATGTCATGTATATTACTGTATAAATGTATATTACTGTATAAATGTATATTACTGTATATAATGTATATTACTGTATAAATGTATATTACTGTATATAATGTATATTACTGTATAAATGTATATTACTGTATAAATGTATATCACTGTATAAATGTAATATTACTGTATAAATGTATATTACTGTATAAATGTATATTACTGTATATAATGTATATTACTGTATAAATGTATATTAATACAAATGTATATTAATACATAAATGTATACATTGTATGTCATGTATATTACTGTATAAATGTATATTACTGTATATAATGTATATTACTGTATAAATGTATATTACTGTATATGTCATGTATATTACTGTATAAATGTATATTACTGTATGTCATGTATATTACTGTATATAATGTATATTACTGTATAAATGTATATTACTGTATAAATGTATATTACTGTATGTCATGTATATCACTGTAATCAATTACAATTGTAATGAATTAATTTCTATTTGTAATGTGTAATATTTTTTTTGTAATGTGTAATTGTAATTTGTAATTCCTAATTGTAATGAATTAAATTTCAACTGTCTCATTAATTCCCAGCTGTAATGAATTAATATTACTGTATGAATGTATATTACTGTATAAATATATATATTACTGTATATAATATTATATTACTGTATAAATGTATATTACTGTATAAATGTATATTATATATATGTATATTACTGTATAAATGTATATTACTGTATAAATGTATATTACTGTATAAATGTATATTACTGTATATAATGTATATTACTGTATAAATGTATATTACTGTATAAATTATATAATACATATGTCATGTATATTACTGTATAAATGTATATTACTGTATAAATGTATATTACTGTATAAATGTATATTACTGTATATAATGTATATTACTGTATAAATGTATATTACTGTATAAATGTATATTACTGTATGTCATGTATATTACTGTATAAATGTATATTACTGTATATAAATGTATATTACTGTATATAATGTATATTACTGTATAAATGTATATTACTGTATAAATATGTATTACTGTATATATATTATATATTACTGTATATAGTATATATTACTGTATAAATATATGTATATTACTGTATGTCATGTATATTACTGTAATCAATTACAATTGTAATGAATTAATTTCTATTTGTAATGTATAATATTTTGCTGTAATGTGTAATTGTAATTTGTAATTCCCAATTGTAATGAATTAATTTCAACTGTCATTAATTACAACTGTAGTGAATTAATATTACTGTATGAATATATATTACTGTATAAATGTATATTACTGTATAAATGTATATTACTGTATAAATATATATTACTGTATATAATATCTATTACTGTATTAATATATATTACTGTATAAATGTATATTACTGTATAATGTATATTATTGTATGTCATGTATATTACTGTATGTCATGTATATTACTGTATAAATGTATATTACTGTATAAATATATATTACTAGATATAGTATATATTACTACATAAATGTATATTACTGTATAAATGTATATTACTGTATAAATGTATATTACTGTATATAATGTATATTCCCAGTATATATGTATATTACTATATAAATATATATAACTGTATAAATGTATATTACTATGTGTATATATTATATGTATGTTATACTATATGTACTATAAATGTATATTACTGTATATAATGTATATTACATAAATGTATATTACTGTATAAATGTATATTACTGTATATAATGTATATTACTGTATAAATGTATATTACTGTATGTCATGTATATTACTGTAATCAATTACAAATGTAATGAATTAATTTCTATTTGTAATGTGTAATATTTTTTGTAATGTGTAATTGGTATAATTCCTAATTGTAATGAATTAATTTCAACTGTCATTAATTTCAACTGTAATGAATTAATATTACTGTATGAATGTATATTACTGTATAAATGTATATTATAATATAAATGTATATTACTGTATATATGTATATTACTGTATAAATGTATATTACTGTATATAATGTATATTACTGTATAAATGTATATTACTGTATAAATGTATATTACTGTATATAATGTATATTACTGTATAAATGTATATTACTGTATAAATGTATATTACTGTATAAATGTATATTACTGTATATAATACATATATTACTGTATATAATGTATATTACTGTATAAATGTATATTACTGTATGTCATATATATTACTGTAATCAATTACAATTATAATGAATTAATTTCTATTTGTAATGTGTATAATATTTTTGTAATGTGTAATTGTAATTTGTAATTCCCAGACATAATGAATTAATTTCAACTGTCATTAATTACAACTGTAGTAAGATTAATATTACTGTATGAATGTATATTACTGTATAAATGTATATTACTGTATAAATGTATATTACTGTATAAATGTATATTACTGTATATAATGTCTATTACTGTATTAATGCATATTACTGTATAAATGTATATTACTGTATAAATACATATTACTGTATGCTCATGTATATTACTGTATATCACATATATTACTGTATAAATGTATATTACTGTATAAATATATATTACTGAATATAATATATATTACTGTATAAATGTATATTACTGTATAAATGTATATTACTGTATAAATGTATATTACTATATAATGTATATATTCCAGTATATAATGTATATTACTGTATAAATGTATATAACTGTATAAATGCTATATTACTGTATGTCATGTATATTACTGTATATACATGTATATTACTGTATAAATGTATATTACTGTATATAATGTATATTACTGTATAAATGTATATTACTGTATAAATGTATATTACTGTATATAATGTATAATATATATAATGTATATTACTGTATGTCATGTATATTACTGTAATCAATTACAATTATAATAGATCATTCTATTTGTAATGTGTAATATTTTTTATAATATAATAATTGTAATTTGTAATTCCTAATTGTAATGAATTAATTTCAACTGTCATTAATTTCAACTGTAATGAATTAATATTACTGTACAGATATATATTACATATATAAATGTATATTACTGTATAAATGTATATTACTGTATATAATGTATATTACTGTATAAATGTATATTACTGTATATAATGTATATTACTGTATAAATGTATATTACATGTATAAATGTATATTACTGTATATAATGTATATTACTGTATAAATGTATATTACTGTATAAATGTATATTACTGTATAAATATATATTTTATTATATAATATATATGTACTGTATAAATGTATATTACTGTATATACATGTATATTACTGTAATCAATTACAATTATAATGAATTAATTTCTATTTGTAATGTGTAATATTTTTTGTAATGTGTAATTGTAATTTGTAATTCCTAATTGTAATGAATTAATTTCAACTATATTAATTACAACTGTAATGAATTAATATTACTGTATAAATATATATTACTGTATAAATATATATTACTGTATAAATGTATATTACTATATAAATGTATATTACTGTATAAATGTATATTACTATGTATATATTGTATATTACTGTATAAATGTATATTACTGTATATAATATATATTACTGTATAAATGTATATTACTGTATAAATGTATATTACTGTATGTCATGTATATTCTGTATAAATGTATATTACTGTATAAATGTATTACTGTATAAATGTATATTACTGTATATAATGTATATTACTGTATAAATGTATATTACTGTATAAATGTATATTACTGTATATAATGTATATTACTGTATAAATGTATATTACTGTATAAATGTATATTACTGTATATAATGTATATTACTGTATGTCATGTATATTACTGTAATCAATTACAATTGTAATGAATTAATTTCTATTTGTAATGTAGCAATATTTTTTTTAATGTGTAATTGTAATTTGTAATTCCTAATTGTAATGAATTAATTTCAACTGTCATTAATTACAATTGTAATGAATTAATATTACTGTATGAATGTATATTACTGTATAAATGTATATTACTGTATAAATGTATATTACTGTATAAATGTATATTACTGTATATAATGTATATTACTGTATAAATGTATATTACTGTATAAATGTATATTACTGTATATAATGTATATTACTGTATAAATGTATATTACTGTATAAATGTATATTACTGTATATAATGTATATTACTGTATAAATGTATATTACTGTATAAATGTATATTACTGTATGTCATGTATATTACTGTATGTCATGTATATTACTGTATAAATGTATATTACTGTATATAATGTATATTACTGTATAAATGTATATTACTGTATAAATGTATATTACTGTATATAATGTATATTACTGTATAAATGTATATAATGTATATTCCTGTATATAATGTATATTACTGTATAAATGTATATTACTGTATAAATGTATATTATTGTATGTCATGTATATTACTGTATGTCATGTATATTACTGTATAAATGTATATTACTGTATAAAAGTATATTACTGTATATAATGTATATTACTGTATAAATGCATATTACTGTATAAATGTATATTACTGTATAAATGTATATTACTGTATATAATGTATATTACTGTATAAATGTATATGACTGTATAAATGTATATTACTGTATATAATGTATCTTACTGTATATAATGTATCTTACTGTATAAATGTATATTACTGTATAAATGTATATTACTCTATGTCATGTATATTACTGTATAAATGTATATTACTGTATAAATGTATATTACTGTATATAATGTATATTACTGTATAAATGTATATTACTGTATATAATGTATATTACTGTATAAATGTATATTACTGTATAAATGTATATCACTGTATAAATGTATATTACTGTATAAATGTATATTACTGTATAAATGTATATTACTGTATATAATGTATATTACTGTATAAATGTATATTACTATATAAATGTATATTACTGTATAAATGTATATTACTGTATAAATGTATATTACTGTATATAATGTATATTACTGTATAAATGTATATTACTGTATGTCATGTATATTACTGTATAAATGTATATTACTGTATGTCATGTATATCACTGTAATCAATTACAATTGTAATGAATTAATTTCTATTTGTAATGTGTAATATTTTTTGTAATGTGTAATTGCACTTGTAATTCCTAATTGTAATGAATTAATTTCAACTGTCATTAATTCCAACTGTAATGAATTAATATTACTGTATGAATGTATATTAATACAATGTATATTACTGTATATAATGTATATTACTGTATAAATGTATATTACCGTATAAATGTATATTATCATGTCATGTATATTACTGTATAAATGTATATTACTGTATAAATGTATATTATCGTATAAATGTATATTACTGTATATAATGTATATTACTGTATAAATACATTACTGTATTATGTTTGTCACTGCATACACGTATATTACTGTATAAAATGTATATTACTGTATAAATGTATATTACTATGAAAACGTGAAATTACTGCATATATAAATGTATATTAATGTATAAAAATGCACATTAATGTATAAATGTATATTACTGTATGCACAAGTAAGTATTACTGTATAAATGTATATTACTGTATATAATGTATATTACTGTATATAATGTATATTACTGTATAAATGTATATTACTGTATAAATGTATATTACTGTATATAATGTATATTACTGTATATAATGTATATTACTGTATAAATGTATATTACTGTATGTCATGTAAATATTACTGTAATCAATTACAATTGTAAAATGAATTAATTTCTATTTGTAATGTGTAATATTTTTTATAATGTGTACTTTGCATTTGTAATTCCCAATTGTAATGAATTAATTTCAACTGTCATTAATTACAACTGTAGTGAATTAATATTACTGTATGAATGTATATTACTGTATAAATGTATATTACTGTATAAATGTATATTACTGTATAAATGTATATTACTGTATATAATGTCTATTACTGTATTAATGTATATTACTGTATAAATGTATATTACTGTATAAATGTATATTACTGTATGTCATGTATATTACTGCATGTCATGTATATTACTGTATAAATGTATATTATTTGCATAAATATATATTACTAAATATAATGTATATTACTGTATAAATGTATATTACTGTATAAATGTATATTACTGTATAAATGTATATTACTGTATATACTTGTATATTCCAGTATACAATGTATATTACTGTATAAATGTATATAATCATAAATGTATTACTGTATGTCATGTATATTACTGTATGTCATGTATATTACTGTATAAATGTATATTACTGTATATAATGTATTACTGTATAAATGTATATTACTGTATAAATGTATATTACTGTATATAATGGCACATGTATAAATGTATATTACTGTATGTCATGTATATTACTGTAATCAATTACAATTGTAATGAATTAATTTCTATTTGTAATGTATAATATTTTTGTAATGTGTAATTGTAATTTGTAATTCCACTGTAATGAATTAATTTCAACTGTCATTAATTTCAACTGTAATGAATTAATATTACTGTATGAATGTATATTAATATAAATGTATATTACTGTATAAATGTATATTACTGTATATATTGTATATTATTGTATAAATGTATATTACTGTATATATTATATATATTACTGTATAAATGTATATTACTGTATAAATGTATATTACTGTATGTCATGTATATTACTGTATAAATGTATATTACTGTATAAATGTATATTACTGTATAAATGTATATTACTGTATATATGTATATTACTGTAAATGTATATATTACTGTATAAATGTATATTACTGTATATAATGTATATTACTGTATAAATGTATATTACTGTATAAATGTATATTACTGTATATAATGTATATTACTGTATGTCATGTATATTACTGTAATCAATTACAATTGTAATGAATTAATTTCAGTTTGTAATGTGTAATATTTTTTGTAATGTGTAATTGTAATTTGTAATTCCTAATTGTAATGAATTACAACAGTAATGAATTAATATTACTGTATGAATGTATATTACTGTATAAATGTATATTACTGTATAAATGTATATTACTGTATAAATGTATATTACTGTATATAATGTATATTACTGTATAAATGTATATTACTGTATAAATGTATATTACTGTATAAATGTATATTACTGTATATAATGTATATTACTGTATAAATGTATATTACTGTATAAATGTATATTACTGTATGTCATGTATATTACTGTATGTCATGTATATTACTGTATGTCATGTATATTACTGTATAAATGTATATTACTGTATATAATGTATATTACTGTATAAATGTATATTACTGTATAAATGTATATTACTGTATAAATGTATATTACTGTATAAATGTATATTACTGTATATAATGTATCTTACTGTATATAATGTATCTTACTGTATAAATGTATATTACTCTATGTCATGTATATTACTGTATAAATGTATATTACTGTATAAATGTATATTACTGTATATAATGTATATTACTGTATAAATGTATATTACTGTATGTCATGTATATTACTGTAATCAATTACAATTGTAATGAATTAATTTCTATTTGTAATGTGTAATATTTTTTGTAATGTGTAATTGTAATTTGTAATTCCTAATTGTAATGAATTAATTTCAACTGTCATTAATTACAACTGTAATGAATTAATATTACTGTATGAATGTATATTACTGTATAAATGTATATTACTGTATAAATGTATATTACTGTATAAATGTATATTACTGTATATAATGTATATTACTGTATAAATGTATATTACTGTATATAATGTATATTACTGTATAAATGTATATTACTGTATAAATGTATATTACTGTATAAATGTATATTAATGTATATAATGTATATTACTGTATAAATGTATATTACTGTATAAATGTATATTACTGTATAAATGTATATTACTGTATATAATGTATATTACTGTATAAATGTATATTACTGTATAAATGTATATCACTGTACAAATGTATATTACTGTATAAATGTATATTACTGTATATAATGTATATTACTGTATAAATTTATATTACTGTATAAATGTATATTACTGTATAAATGTCTATTACTGTATGTCATGTATATTACTGTATAAATGTATATTACTGTATATAATGTATATTACTGTATAAATGCATATTACTGTATAAATGTATATTACTGTATGTCATGTATATTACTGTATAAATGTATATTACTGTATGTCATGTATATCACTGTATGTCATGTATATTACTGTATATAATGTATATTACTGTATAAATGTATATTACTGTATAAATGTATATTACCTGTATATAATATATATTACTGTATAAATAATGTATTACTGTATAAATGTATATTACTGTATAAATGTATATTACTGTATAAATGTATATTACTCTATAAATGTATATTACTGTATAAATGAATATTACTGTATGTCATGTATATTACTGTAATCAATTACAATTGTAATGAATTAATTTCTATTTGTAATGTGTAATATTTTTTGTAATGTGTAATTGTAATTTGTAATTCCTAATTGTAATGAATTAATTTCAACTGTCATTAATTACAACTGTAATGAATTAATATTACTGTATGAATGTATATTACTGTATAAATGTATATTACTGTATAAATGTATATTACTGTATATAATGTATATTACTGTATAATTTATAATTAATTTCAACTGTCATTAATTACAACAGTATTGAATTAATATTACTGCATGAATGTATATTACTGTATAAATGTATATTACTGTATAAATGTATATTACTGTATAAATGTATATTACTGTATATAATGTATATTACTGTATAAATGTATATTACTGTATAAATGTATATTACTGTATAAATGTATATTACTGTATATAATGTATATTACTGTATAAATGTATATTACTGCATATAAATGTATATTACTGTATAAATGTATATTACTGTATGTCATGTATATTACTGTATGTCATGTATATTACTGTATGTCATGTATATTACTGTATAAATGTATATTACTGTATATAATGTATATTACTGTATAAATGTATATTACTGTATAAATGTATATTACTTTATAAATGTATATTACTGTATAAATGTATATTACTGTATATAATGTATCTTACTGTATATAATGTATAATATTTTGTAATGTGTAATTGTAATTTGTAATTCCTAATTGTAATGAATTAATTTCAACTGTCTTCATTCTAGCAACTGTAATGAATTAATATTACTGTATGAATGTATATTACTGTATAAATGTATATTACTGTATAAATATGTATTGCACATATAAATGTATATTACTGTATGTAATGTATATTACTGTATAAATGTATATTACTGTATATAATGTATATTACTGTATAAATGTATATTACTGTATAAATGTATATTACTGTATATAATGTATATTACTGTATAAGTATATATTACTGTATAAATGTATATTACTGTATAAATGTATATTACTGTATATAATGTATATTACTGTATAAATGTATATTACTGTATAAATGTATATTACTCTATGTCATGTATATTACTGTATAAATGTATATTACTGTATAAATGTATATTACTGTATATAATGTATATTACTGTATAAATGTATATTACTGTATGTCATGTATATTACTGTAATCAATTACAATTAATAATGAATTAATTTCTATTTGTAATGTGTAATATTTTGTAATGTGTAATTGTAATTTGTAATTCCCTAATTGTAATGAATTAATTTCAACTATAAGTAGTACAACTGTAATGAATTAATATTACTGTATGAATGTATATTACTGTATAAATGTATATTACTGTATAAATGTATATTACTGTATAAATGTATATTACTGTATAAATGTATATTACTGTATATAATGTATATTACTGTATAAATGTATATTACTGTATAAATGTATACATATTAATGTATATAATGTATATATACATAAATGTATATTACTGTATAAATGTATATTACTGTATAAATGTATATTACTGTATATAATATATATTACTGTATAAATATATATTACTGTATAAATGTATATCACTGTATAAATGTATATTTACTGTATAAATGTATATTACTGTATATAATGTATATTACATGTATAAATTTATATTACTGTATAAATGTATATTACTGTATAAATGTGTATATTACTGTATGTCATGTATATTACTGTATAAATGTATATTACTGTATATAATGTATATTACTGTATAAATGCATATTACTGTATAAATGTATATTACTGTATGTCATATATTACTGTATAAATGTATATTACTGTATGTCATCTTTATATCACTGTATGTCATGTATATTACTGTATATAATGTATATTACTGTATAAATGTATATTACTGTATAAATGTATATTACTGTATAAATGTATATTACTGTATATAATGTATCTTACTGTATAAATGTGTATTACTGTATAAGTATATTACTGTATAAATGTATATTACTGTATAAATGTATATTACTCTATAAATGTATATTACTGTATAAATGAATATTACTGTATGTCATGTATATTACTGTAATCATTATAATTGTATTGAATTAATTTCTATTTGTAATGTGTAATATTTTTTGTAATAGCAATTGTAATTTGTAATTCCTAATTATGTGCGATTATTCAACTTGTCATTAAATTTTAACTGTAATGAATTAATATTACTGTATGAATGTATATTACTGTATAAATGTATATTACTGTATAAGTGTCATATTTATATACATAATGTATATTACTGTATAAATATATTACTGTATAAATGTATACTGTATATAATGTATATTACTGTATAAATGTATATTACTGTATAAATGTATATTACTGTATAAGTGTATATTACTGTATATAATGTATATTACTGTATATATTAATATTACTGTATAAATGTATATTACTGTATAAATATAATACCTTTATATGTATATTACTGTATAAATGTATATTACTGTATAAATGTATATTATGTATAAATGTATATTACTGTATAAATGTATATGTTATATATGTGTGTGTATTACTGTATAAATGTATATTACTGTATAAATGTATATTACTGTATAAATGTATATTCTTTGTATAATGTATATTTTCTTCTTATAAATGTATATATTATATGTATAAATGTATATTGCTGTATGTCATGTATATTACTATATAAATGTATATTACTATGTATATATGTATATTACTGTATATAATATATATTACTGTATAAGTATATATTACTATATATATAATATATTACTGTATATAATGTATATTATATAAGTATGTATTTTTGTATGTCATATATGTACTGTAATCCAATTCGATTGTAATGGTGTTCTATTTGTAATATTATGTCTTTTTGTTAATAATAAATTGTAATTGTAATTCTAATTGTAATGAATTAATTTCAACTGTAATTAATTACAACTATTATTAATTAATATTACTGAATGTATATTACTGTATAATATATATTACTATATAATGTGTATATTTACTGTATAAATATATATTTTTCTGTATATAATATATGTACATATAAATGTATATTATATAAATATCTTACTGTATACACAATATATATTTATATATAAATATATATTACTGTATAAATGTATATTACTGTATATAATGTATATTACTGTATAAATGTATATTACTGTATAAATGTATATTACTGTATGTCATGTATGTGCATAAATGTATATTACTGTGTATTGTGTATATTACTGTACATAAATATATATTATATGTAATATATATTACTGTATAAATATATATTACTGTATAAATGTATATTACTGTATAAATGTATATTACTGTATATAATGTATATTACTGTATAAATGTATATTACTGTATGTCATGTATATTACTGTATGTCATGTATATTACTGTATAAATATGTATATTATAATAATGTATATTACTGTATAAATATATATTACTGTATGTCATGTATATTACTGCAGTAATTACAATTGTAATGAATTAATTTCTGTTTGTAATGTGTAATATTTTTTGTAATGTGTAATTGTAATTTGTAATTCCTAATTGTAATGAATTAATTTCAACTGTCATTAATTACAACTGTAATGAATTAATATTACTGTATGAATGTATATTACTGTATAAATGTATATTACTGTATAAATGTATATTACTGTATATAATGTATATTACTGTATAAATGTATATTACTGTATATAATGTATATTACTGTATAAATGTATATTACTGTATAAATGTATATTACTGTATAAATGTATATTACTGTATAAATGTATATTACTGTATAAATGTATATTACTGTATGTCATGTATATTACTGTATAAATGTATATTACTGTATATAATGTATATTACTGTATAAATGTATATTACTGTATAAATGTATATTACTGCATGTCATGTATATTACTGTATGTCATATATATTACTGTATAAATATATATACTGTATAAATGTATATTACTGTATAAATGTATATTACTGTATAAATGTATCTTACTGTATATAATGTATCTTACTGTATAAATGTATATTACTGTATAAATGTATATTACTGTATGTCATATATATTACTGTATAAATGTATATTACTGTATAAATGTATATTACTGTATATAATGTATATTACTGTATAATGTATATTACTGTATAAATGTATATTACTGTATAAATGTATATTACTGTATATAATGTATATTACTGTATAAATGTATATTACTGTATAAATGTATATTTATACATGTCATGTATATTACTGTATGTCATGTATATTACTGTATAAATGTATATTACTGTATAAATGTATATTACTGTATGTCATGTATATTACTGTATGTCATGTATATTACTGTATAAATGTATATTACTGTATATAATGTATATTACATGTAAATGTATATTACACTGTATAAATGTATATTACTGTATAAATGTATATTTCTGTATAAATGTATATTACTGTATGTCATGTATATTACTGTATAAATGTATATTACTGTATAAATGTATACTGTATATAATGTATATTACTGTATAAATGTATATTACTGTATAAATGTATATTACTGTATAAATGTATATTACTGTATATAATGTATAATACTGTATAAATGTATATTACTGTATAAATGTATATTACTGTATGTCATGTATATTACTGTATGTCATGTATATTACTGTATAAATGTATATTACTGTATATAATGTATATTACTGTATAAATGTATATTACTGTATAAATGTATATTACTGTATAAATGTATATTACTGTATGTCATGTATATTACTGTATAAATGTATATTACTGTATAAATGTATATTACTGTATATAATGTATATTACTGTATAAATGTATATTACTGTATAAATGTATATTACTGTATAAATGTATATTACTGTATATAATGTATATTACTGTATAAATGTATATTACTGTATGTCATGTATATTACTGTAATCAATTACAATTGTAATGAATTAATTTCTATTTGTAATGTGTAATATTTTTGTAATGTGTAATTGTAATTTGTAATTCCTAATTGTAATGAATTAATTTCAACTGTCATTAATTACAACTGTAATGAATTAATATTACTGTATGAATGTATATTACTGTATAAATGTATATTACTGTATATAATGTATATTACTGTATAAATGTATATTACTGTATAAATGTATATTACTGTATGTCATGTATATTACTGTATAAATGTATATTACTGTATGTCATGTATATTACTGTATAAATGTATATTACTGTATAAATGTATATTACTGTATAAATGTATATTACTGTATATAATGTATATTACTGTATAAATGTATATTACTGTATATAATGTATCTTACTGTATAAATGTATATTACTGTATAAATGTATATTACTGTATGTCATGTATATTACTGTATAAATGTATATTACTGTATGTAATTTATATTACTGTATAAATGTATATTACTGTATGTCATGTATATTACTGTAATCAATTACAATTGTAATGAATTAATTTTTATTTGTAATGTGTAATATTTTTTGTAATGTGTAATTGTAATTTGCAATTCCTAATTGTAATGAATTAATTTCAACTGTAATTAATTACAACTATAATGAATTAATATTACTGTATGAATGTATATTACTGTATAAATGTATATTACTCTATAAATGTATATTCCCTTCTCACCACTATTACTGTATCTATTCTTGACTCACTCCATGATGTTTATTGCTTTTAAAAAAGTGATGATTGGAATTTAAATAAAACCTGGACATATAATTGACACAAAAATATTAAACACTATTTATTTATGTGATTGAATAAAAAAAACTTATTTTCAATTATTTATAAAACTATAAAATGGTAAATAATAATTATTGAATTCTTGTTGATTTATATATTTTGATAATTTTGTAAATTTTCATAAATTTTTTAATAAAAAGATTTCTTTTCAAATTTGTTTCTTTATAGAATGGTAGATAATAAATCTTTATAAAAGTTAATGAATAGATATCACAATGTATTGGGTTCACATATTTTGATAATTTTTCAAATAAACATTGTCAAGGGAGTTAAAATTTATAATTGTCAATCAATAAATAACATCTAGATATAAGCTTAACTTTGAGCCTAAAATTTCAGCATATAATTTTACTACATAATTTCAATTCATATGATTAATATTAATAATAAAATTAATACATTGACAAGGAAGAAAATTATACAGCAAAAGAAGTCTTTGTTGGGTCTATACTATTGATCTCTATACTATAAGATGTATATTAATTTCTAATGTATTATTTCAGTCACATAAAAACAACAATAACTGCAGACTAAATTGTCCAGTAATGTGATATTGATGTTCAGTAATGTGAAGGAAATATGCAATAATGTAGTAATAATATGATAATAATATTCTCAGCAGTAAGTAACTCAGCTTTTCTAGAAGTTTTCTTATTTAAAGTGCCTCTATTTCAATGTTTTTCTAGAAATGGTATTGATTCTTTTGGAAGCTTATTCTTGCTTTGTTTTTCTCTCTCAGTAAAAGTAAATCTTAAAATTCTATAAAGATGCAAAAGAGAGTTGAAAAGGAGAAACCAAATTCCAAGTCATGCGAACCTGTGGTTCTTTTCATTCTGTTTAAATATCAACTTCTTATAAATAGAAAATTCCAACTGTTTCTTAAAAGTTCTTCCACTTTGTCTCCCAATACCAGGTTAATTTGCATTTTCAATAACGTACAGAAGCTTTTGCAAGTTGAAAGATGTTTTCCTGCTAAATTTTTTACTTTGTGTTGAGAAGAAAATAGTTTATTGATTGCAGATATTTCACACATAGAGCCATAAGAACAAAAGTAAACAGAAATAGCTCTCTCAAAGAGGAGTGTGACAAAACAAGAGGTGACCACTCTTGATTATTCATAGCAAGAGCATCTTTTGCATTGCTGTTGTTATATAGCTGTTTTGAAGATGTTAAATCTTTTGCCTGACTGTGATCTTTTATGAACACAATTCTTTCTTTTTTTCTCTTTCTTTCATTATATATATATATATATATATATAAGTTTAGGGGTGGTATGGAAGGAATAAAATTCTGATATCTAAAAAAACACTATTCTTAAAAAGTGCTCAATACAGAGTAGAGCAAATAATATTTAAAATTTATAACATGAGTATGTTATAGCATCACAACAAAGTAGCTATTTCGTTTTAACACATCTTGTGTCTTGTCAAGTGATGGTGTTGATTACGAGATGACGAGACAAGGCATAAGAAATGTTGAAATGAAATTGCTACTTTTTAGTGATATTATAACATCTTCTTCTATATGTCTTGTCCTTTCAGTCAATCATGGCTTTCCATGTCTCCCTATCCCTTGTGGCTATTAGTGTGCTTTCTCTACACCATGCAACCCCTGTTCTGTCATCCACCTGTTGAGACCCTTCAAATATGTTATTTGCTACTTTCCACTGTCTTTTTTTCCCTCTGTCTGGCCTGTTAGTATCAGATTCTCCAAGCCCTCCTTCTTCATTGCATGTCCTAGGAACTTTAGCTGTCTTTGCCTGGTGTGTTAAGCCTATTAGGAACCGACATAGCCCAGTTATAACCTTCAGTGCAAAACTACTCCACAACACCATATATATATATATATATATATATATTAATAAATATGGTATTTACCCTACTTCCCCACTGGAGTGGGATGTGACACAAGGTCTTTTTTAAGGTGGGGACCCGACTGCATACAGACAGGCACAGGGACAAAATTCTTTAGTTCCCTCAACTGCCAGTTGAGCTGGCACCCTGTTGAGCACCTGGTCTACCCAATGGGGCGGTGTGGCCGCGGGACACTGTTCTCCAGGACTGGGCATCTATCAGTGTAATTTTTCTCAGATGCAACCCAGTCCTCGCGGATGGAGCTATAACCCACACTTAATAAAATCACATTTCAATCTGGTCATAACACATTACATTGCATTTAGACATATGGTTCTGTTAACATTTCAGTCTCTCATGTGTTGTGATCTTATAGAACCACATTACAAATTTATGAACTGCGTCTGCTATTCGGTGACTGTTATCATTGCTTAGCAATGTTTTATATCAACACAAGATAAAATCATCTTTGATGGTTGATATATTTATGTCAACGTTCCTGTAACCTCTCTGAAGATGGCTCATGTGAGCTGAAAGCTTAAAACCGACATAATAAAAAATATCCAAATGTTGGACAATTTTTGTCTTTATTTTCAACTGAAATTAAAGCAAAAATAAGATGTTTAGAACAGCTCACGCTTAAACATAATAGACATACATTGTTTGTTTTATATATATATATATATATATATATATATATATAATATATGGAAGTGAAAGAATGGGTAGATTAAAACTTTAAAACTCACGGTTCATGCATTTTCTTTTATAAAGAGTGCTCAATACAAAGTAGAGCTTACTATTTATTATTATATAGTTTATAAAACTATTATATCACTACACAAAAATTTTCATGTTTCAGAGCAATACTGTTTTTCTTCAGGTGATATTTTATAATAAATTGTGAAAATGATTTATTTTAAAAATATAAGATGAATTCATGGTTATTTAGAAAATTAGGGAGTTGTAGTTGGAGAAAATGCTCTCCTTTCGTGACCCAAACCTGTAACTTCATAGTTCAATCTAATTCTCATTTTTGACTGAACAATATTGACACACCTACAAGCATATTCTCCAACTATCACACTTTATTCAGCATATTTTTCCTTGATGGAAGCATTGCTGGAGTTTCTTTTTGGAGATAGTGAGCAGCTGCTTCATCGTATCTTCTCGGATTGCCTCGATGCCTTGAAATCTTGTTTCTTTTAAATGGGATTTAAATTTTGGAAAGAGAAAATTGTCACAAGGCATTAGATTTGAAGAATGTGATGGTTTTCAGTCTTGGGTATATTGTCCTTTGACAAAAACTGCTGCACAAGTTGTTCTGAATGGGCAGGTGTATTGTCATTGATGGAGTTGCCACTGACTGGAAGCATGCAATTCAGTTGTTTTTATTTAATGGACAGCATATGATACAATACGTCATAAGTAGAGCATCATCAATATAATTGGAGTATATTGATTTTTTCGTAAAATATTTTGGAAAGGATTAGATTAAAAAAATTCTAAGAAGATTCATGCCATCACTTCACTGAGAAGTGATCTCATTGAGAAGTGATCTCATTGGTTATCCAAATTTTTTTTAACAATCATTATTAAAAAAATTCTAAAATTCCCAGTACCCCTCTGTTGCATGCATGTGTAGTTGTACGAACATAATTACATTTGGCAGCAAGACCTCTAATCAGTAGGTTTGGAGGAATGTGAAATCACTTTTTAATTGCTATTGTTCCCAGGTCCACCTTGACCCAGGGTCATATCACCTGTTTAGATCCCAGCTATGGGAAAATATTTAACCCCCAAACTGGTAAATATTACCATCAAAATATTTTTGAAGAAAAAAATATTACCAGTAATATATTTTTAGAAAAATAAATACATGCTTAACAATACCTTCTTTACAAAAATATGTCAATGAAACCTGATCTACAAACTGGTTTCTTACAAAGAATACTTATTCTATTCACATGAACATATCCTAAATATCTTGTCAGCATTTAATAACCTATTGAGATTGGTATGCCATAAAACAAAATAAACCTAAACTTAAACTGACATAGCAAATTTGGTCTGATGAAGTCCTGATGGACGAAGCATGTCACAAGTAAACTTTTTCGACTTTGTTATACAATTTTCACAAGACTGTACTTTATATATATATATATATATATATATATATATATATATATATATATAAGAAAAATTAAGGCAGATGTTATTTCATGGTAAATCAGAAGTATAGACACATTTCAGCCAAACCATCATCAGCTTTTGTCTTTACTTTTACATGAATTTGCTCTATATGTATTTATATACATATATATTTAGAGCTCTTTTAGAGAGTTATCCTACCACTGTATGTACAGGATACTCCTTTGGATTCTTCTATATCTACACTGCA
The DNA here is from genome assembly GCA_037127315.1 of Ascarosepion bandense. Taxonomy (NCBI): domain Eukaryota; kingdom Metazoa; phylum Mollusca; class Cephalopoda; order Sepiida; family Sepiidae; genus Ascarosepion; species Ascarosepion bandense. The sequence goes on from JBBBDQ010000575.1 coordinate 1,285,856, forward strand.
TGGTGATATATATATATATATATATACTAGAAAATTTTTTAGATATTCTACAATTTCATAGGTAATACATATTTTGCAGGCAAACCTTGCTGCTTGTCAGACACAAATGATACAACATTTGGGTTGGACGAGCAGCAGGGTTTGCCTGCGAAATACGTCTTACCCATGAAATTGTAGGATATCTAAATTTTTTTCGACTATATTACTCTGTTAAATTGAATAAATAAATTTAACATTGAGTTCTTTCGAGTTCATCCCTATTGGAATTTACCTGACTTATATACCAATTATTCTACCTTTTATATATCTATATATATATATATATATATATATATATAGAGAGAGAGAGAGAGAGAGAGATAGATAGATAGATAGATAGATAGATAGATAGATAGAAGTAAAATAAGTCTATTATTTTATTGATTAGGCTTGTAACAATGACACACTCATTCCCATCTTTTTCTTCTTTAAACAATGAAATCAATAACAACCAAACTCGATCAAGAAGTGCTTCTAAAGAAAAACTGTGCCTCTCAACAAGAAAAAAAAAATCACTGTTGTATACACACATAGACAAAAGTAAAGTGGGTCTATTATTTTACTGATTAGGCTTGTAATAAAGACATACTAATTGCCTATAACTTAATTTAGTCTTTAAAAAAGCGACTGCGCTATTATCATATAATACAAGAGCATAGGAACCGTTTGATTTCAAAAGTAGCCTAAAAGCCTGGAGTGAATCTTTATAAGATAGTACTGAAATCAGAAACACTAATTTCCACATTGACTACATGCTGAATCAATTCACTAATGAAGCAAAGAAAAACCCAATATTTAATCATGTTAACTTGGGATGTGCATTGGGGTGCAATGGATATCAGCTTGGAATGAGAAATCAGAGAGCCGAGTTTGAATTCCATTTGCATTCATTGCATTCACTTGTGTGCAATAAACCCTGAGAATTGTATTAATCTCTTCTTCTTCCAAGTATAGGTTGAAGAGCAGGACAGATTGTGTTCTGTAGCCTTGGTTGGCAACCAGTCTACCACAAAATTAAATGGCAACCGACTGTAGGATAATCTTTTATCTAGTCAGTCATGAATCAAAAGAGACATGATCAACCAAGTGCGTATCATGTATGGCACTTAACTGACTGATATGGATAAAAGAATTGAACAGCAGGACAGATCAGGTTCTATAGCCTTGGTTGGCAACCAGTCTACCACAGAAAGAAATGGTAACCTACTGTGGGAAAATCTTCTGCTTAGTCAGTCATGGATTAAAAGAAACATGATTGCCCAAGTGTGTATCATGTATGGCACTTTACTGACTGAATGAACCTAGATCAATAAAAATGTGTCCTTGCATGATAAGAGGCAGGAGAAATTGAAAATCATCTTTGTAAGGTTTCAAATGATGCAACGTATATCAAAAACAGTTCAAGAATTTTGTTTGAACCTCTTGAAGTTGATATAGCAGTTATTTTTCTTTTTTTCTTTTATTATTAAAGGAGCAGTTTGGTGCAATAAACATTCAAGACTTTTAGAGTGTATGAAAAATACTCATGTATCCATTTTGCAAGAAAGGATTCTTCCAATATTCAGTGGTGGATATTTGGGTAAAAATAGCAGGTGTTTATGAAGGATGAGATATATCAAATAAATAAAAAAAAAAAAATCAAACAATATCAAGTCAAGAAGTTTTAAAATGATTCTCATGGTTATATTATGCTTTTCACGTGAGGCCTAATGGACATATTTGGATCATTTTAAATTGTAAAATGAGTTTGAGTTTTGTTTATCAACCTCTGTATGTTATTTAATACCAAACAGGTAAGGTTTTAAGGTATTTTTTTAATGTTCAGTTATAGTAAGAAGGTTGATTTAGTCAGATTTTAATGAAAAATTTTTTTTAAATTTAAAAACATTTTTTTTTAGAAAACTGAAAATGTCTTCTAGTCTTGTATTCAAAAATATGGTAATTTTTTTTTTCCTTCACAAATGTATAAAAACATATTTTTTTCCTTAAAAAATGTACTGTTAGTAATATTTATCCTTCAAAAATGTATATTTTTCTATAAAAGTTTATTTTTATGAATATATTTCTATAAAAGTCTATTTTTATACTTTCATAGTGGTTTGACCCCAGTTTGGGGGTTAACTATTTGCCCATGGTGGGGACCCTAACAGGAGCTACCACTCTGTGTCAGGGTGAACCTGGGAACAACAGCAATTAAGAGGTGGTTTCATGCTTCTCACAACCTCCCAATCAGAGGGCTTGCTTCTGGATGCAGTTGGTGAAATGAGAAAAACTTCAGCAAAATTTCTCCAAGAAGAGATTGTCTTGTAACTCATTAAATATAATCATTTTTAAAAATGTTTTAGAAACAATTGATTATTTTCAGAATGTATAACATAACAATAAAAATTATATTTTGTGACTCCTGATCGAAAAAACAGTTGACTTGGATATTTCCGGAAGATAGCGTTTTTCAGGCAGCAGGCAGTCTTTGTAATTATAATGCTCAGTACTAATAGATAAAGATTTAATATCAATATACAAATAGAATTTCAAGAGATGAGAAAATGGATGATATATTCAAATATACAGGATGATTAAATACTTTTTACTCAGATGCTCAACAACCTTGACATTTTTGGAAAAGACATTAGGATAATCAAGAATATCTACTTGCAGCAAACCACTTTTGTATGGATAAGAAGTGAATTCAGCAGGTATACAAAAATAGAAAGGGGTGTAAGACAAGGATGTGTTTTCTTACCGGATCTATTCAACTTATACAGTAAAACAATTCTGAGAGAAATAAAATCCTTTCCAAGAATAATCATTGGCAGCCAGAATCTCAACAATGTAAGCTATGCGGATGACACAGTACTGACAGCAGACACGGAAAGGAGAATACAGGACCTCCTACAGAAGGTAGCAACAGAAAGTGGGAAGAAAGGACTAAGCATAAACTTTAAGAAATCTGAATGTCTGGTCATCAGCATAAAGAAGACCCCAAAATGCCAACTACAGGTGGGAGAAACTAAAATAAAACAAGTAAAGTAATTTAAATACCTGGGAAGCGTTGTGACAGACGATGGAAAGTGTGATGTTCAGATCTAAAGATGCATTGACATGGCCAAGGACACATTTGAAAAGCTAACTAGAGTACTGAAAGACAAGAAAATCTCATTGGAAACAAAGAAGAGAGTGCTGGATTGCTATGTAATGTCTGTCCTTCTGTATGGCATCGAATGTTGGACAATCACCTCAAGGATGAAGGAAAGGCTTGAGGCAGCAGAAATTTTAATGAAGGATACTGAGGATACCAGGGACTGAGCATATGACTGATGACAAGGTGTTGGAGAGAATGAAAATGAGGAGAAAGCTCATAATATAAGGAAGAGACAGATGAGGTTTCTGGGCATGTAATGAGGAAGTAGGGCCTGGAGAACTTAATACTCACAGGATGGATAGAAGAAAAGAGTGACAGGGGAAAGCAGCACAAGACCTACTTGATAGGCCTAAGCAAATAGATGGCAGAGCAGAGTTTGGGAGAGATACCAAAAGAAAGATTGTTGAGAGCGACAAGAGACAGAGCCAAGTGAAAGTCCATGATCACCTTCATCCTGAAAGGACATGACACATGAAGAAGTTGCTGCAGAATCTCATGCTATGAAGAGGTTGAGCTCTCAAAAGCCTGTACCTTCAGCAGACCTGTTCCTCCAGCAGACCTGTACCCATCAGCAGACCATCAGAACATCCTCCAGCTTCAGATTAATCTGCTGGAAGATAAGATGAGCTTTGAGATGACCTTTCAGGGGTTGCATGGTCTGCCTTGAGAAACAGTATATTTATATATATCTATCATCTCGAATAGTTTAATTAAAACAGAGTATTTATTCAAATGCGAGTATGTATTAAAAACAATGTTCAAGCAAGTAAATTAAAATATGTTAGTTGTTAATCCATTTCATAAATCTCTGGAACATTTCATAAAATTGTCTGTTTATATTTGTTTACATTAACATACACTTTCAGAGCAGAGATGAATATTACGAGGAATCAGAAATTTGTGTTTATAAAGCTTTGTTTAGACTGTGAAATCAGTTGTTGTCAAGTGATCTAAGACATGTAAGATCAATTGACGAGCTTCTTTCGTGTTAGGAATAGCGCATTCAAATCCTGCCAAATGACACGTATTTTCTTAATAAAATTTCTCAAAAATATTCAGGCCAGTAGATATATATATATACACACACACACACACACACATATATATATATATATATATATATATATATATATATATATATATATATATATATACACATACACACATATATATATATATATAGCTTTAAATAAAACAGATGTCATTATAATTATCCCAACCCGAGGAACCTTTCAGACAACACTTCTTCAAGGGCTTATATTGGCTTAATTACAAAGGGTTACTTACAAAACTGGGGGTAAGATGGAATTCGTTTAAAAATAAACTTTAATCAGTAAATATTAAAATGTATGTGAGGTGTAAACATACAATTCTAATATAATCAATATCTATCTATCTATCTATCTATCTATATACTGTTTAATTAAAAACAGAGTATCTACTCAAATACAAGTATCTATTAAAAATAATGTTAAAACCTGTAATACAGTAATTATCTTGAAATATAATTCAAATTGAACCATCATCAGCCTTTAAGTTTGTATGAGTCTGTAAATACATGTATATGGATGAATGCATAAATCTGTGCATATTAATTATCTGTATCTTTTACCCTATTTTTTAAAATTAAAATTAAAATGTAAACAAACCAGTTAGTGTGTTAGTCCTCATGCTTAGGCCAAACAGGCCCTAATTTTACTTTATTTATATTTATAATTAAATTATTTAATCTGTTTCTTTATTTCTTCCATAACATTTTTGTATCCAATTCCAGTTTTATGTTCCACTATTGACCTAACTTGATTACACATTTAATAAATATAAAAAAATTAGTACATGTGATTTTACCCATAACAAACTCTAAGAAAAGAATGCTAATTAATAATTCAAATAAAAATTAAGCCAGGATGATATGATAAGCTCCCAAAGATTGCTGAAATACATGAAACTCAGAGTCATGCATAAAACATAGGATAATATGTATGTATATATATATATATATATATATATATATATATATATATATACACACTATAGGCCATAATTATTAGGCTATCCCATTCTTTTAAAAAAATGATGTATTTCATACTATTTTTTAGTTTTTATTGCTCAGTGAATAATTGTAAATGAAAATAGAATGGTTCTTTTGTTAATACTGCACAATAACATGTGAATCAAATGAATTTATAAATATTTAATAATTTAATAAAAAATTTTACAAGGCAAGAAAGCAAAGATGAACACTTCCAAATCAACCAAAATTTTCTTCATTCTTTCACTGATGAAACTGCAATATAGGTAATTATTAAATATTTATAAATTCATTTGATTCACATGTTATTGTGCGGTATTAACAAAAGATCCATTCTATTTCCATTTAGAATTATCCACCTGGCAATAAATACTAAGAATAGTATGAAATACATAATTTCTTTTAAAAAACTTGGGTAGCCTAAATAATTATGACCGGTAGTGTGTATATATATATATATATATATATATATATATATATATATATTAAAGACAACAGATATTTTGTGTTATTTAATTTTACTGATTGACTTTTCCAAATCATGAATAATCTTTCTCAGATGAGACCATCAATCAATAAAAACAATTATGACTTAAAATCCTGCATCTTTAAATGTATATTGCATAAAAATACACACACTTCACACCTCATTTATGTCATAACACTCCCTAGTTCTATGAAACTCAGCAATTGTCTGTACATACTCTAATGATGATTTCCTTTCAAACATACGCACTGTAATGGGGGCACTAGAGAGTGTCGTCAGTGATGTCATCGCGAGGATCACTAGGGGGTTTCGGGTCTTTCGACATCATACCCCCCTCACCGCGCTGACCCGACCAGAGATGATCAGCCTCCGGCCCACCCTCAATAAGTGCTTTGAGACACTGGAAAATTATGTTTAGGCCCGGTACGAAACCCTGAAAATGCTTCCGATTGGCGACAGTCAGAGCCACTTTCCATTTAGAGACAAACCACACATGAGCTCGTCCAAAACATTAATTTAGATGCGGAATTTCGGGGAATTTTAGCTAACAATTTGGAATCCAGGCACTCTCTCTTTTGATCCATAACCAATTAGCTGTTCTTTCTTTAAGGAAGTTGAAAGCTTGAACCAAATATCTTGCACTTTTCTTCTGAAATGAACTACAAAGAATTACTGACAGAATTTCCTCCTTGTCTGGAATGGATTATTCATAATTTGGTAAAATCGATCATTAATGTTAATTAACACAAAATATCTTTTGTCTTTAATAATATTTACCTTAAAGAACATTTACAGTCTAAAAGCACAGGCACACACATACACATGCCCACACACAACACAAATACATATATATGCTTTTCACAATGTCTTTTATTTCTATCAGTTGCCTCCAAAACCATTCTAAAAGAAAAGTGAGTTTCAATTCACTATTAGTTACTGACATTCTCACTTCTAGTGAATGAATGATGTATGGCCAGCAAGATAAATGTCAAGAACTTTGGATCGGAAGGCACTAATGCTTTCAGAACAAATGACTTGAATATTAACAGAAAGAACAATGACAAATAAATGCTAGTAAAACTTTTTTGCTGTGCATGTAAAACAAAGGTGAGATGGTAGAGTAATAGCTGGAAGCTTTTGAGGTCTGAGTTGGTATTGCTGATGACAGCCAAAACTCACGGTGACTGAAATAAATTTGGATAATGGGTAATGAATAAAATTATATATTTTTCTGTTTAGTCAGATTTTGTTTGGGTGTATACTTGTAAAATCTTTTTGATTCATAAATTCCGTCCCTTTACTACCTTATGTGCAAGTATCCCTTGGGAAAGTTATAAATCCATCTTTTTTTCCCCAGGTATGTATTAAATAGTAGGACTTGTATCTAGAAAAAAAATTGTTATTATCAAAAATTTGTAAATGCAATATTTGCTTACCAACAAAAGAATTATTCTTACAACCCAAAACATGTTTCAACATAATTATATAATCCACAAAGGGTTGAAAGTCATAAAACAAATCAATATATATATAATTATTTAATTACTTAGTTTTTAGTTGTAATTAAATTAGACCAGTACACAGTTGTATTAAAAAGTGTTCAATACAATTATATTGTAGAGCGTTTGAATATTTTTCATTTGAAAATGAATTAGATTATGCAACCAAGGTTTCTATCATCTGGTGTCTTCAGATGATTTATTGTAAATCGCCTGAAGGCACCAGATGGTAGAAACCTTGGTTGCATAATATAACTCGTTTTTCAAATGAAATATATATACTAGCAGTATAGCCCAGCATTGCTTGGGTGTAATGAAAGCTTTAAAACTAATCCATGGTCCTGGAGCTCAGACTCTTTAACGTTGGCACAAAAGACTAAAAAGCAATAGTTGTTTCCAGTTAAAACGAAACCGTAGACTGAAAGAAAAATGAATGGATGTAAGTCAAATTTTGATTTCCTGGTATTGATATCAAATAAGTTTTTTTCGCCGTAAACTAAATTTTGAAGGCTAAATAAGTCCTCTGAGTAAATGGTATCATGGCTGAGACTAAGAACTACAATTATACCTACTTAGAGCCAAACCTGAAGCAAAAACTAAAATAAAAGGGCTGAAAAAATGCAGACATACAGGCAGATAAACAGACACACACACAAACATCTTGCCTTATATATATATATTGTAGATTTTCTGCACTATTGTAAGAACTGCAACCTTGAAACTTCTGAATATCGTTTCTTATGTATTTGTCTATGAGTGTATCAAATTTGATTAAAATCGGACCACTCCTTCTATAACCCGATTTTTTTGATTATTGATTTTGGATATTTATTGGGGGTACCTCGACACAAAACCTAGCTAAGAACACTTGCAGACGCCTATAGTACAACTGTGTAAATTTTTAAGAAAATCAGTTCAGCCATTTCAGAGTCTATAGGTAATGGACACACACACACACACACACACACACACACACACACACACACACACACACACACACACACAGACAAAGTTCCATTTATAAATAAGTTTAGATATATGATAAGGTAAAGAACAAATAGAAAAAATTGTCAATTGAACATTTTTCTCTTTTAGTAAAGCTTCTGCAGAGATTGAGATATGGGAAAAAAGAAGAAAGAAATTTTGGTATCTTCACTTTTTTGTTGTTTGATTTTTGTTGGTTACTCTTATTTCATGTGCATTTGACTTGTTGAAATGTTAGTATAATTTTTAACGTTCTGTACTTTTGAAGTTTCAAGAAATTAAAGATGCCAAGCCTAACCAAAAAATTGGAAATATTGCTTTATGTAATTGTATAATAATTCTAGTTTGTCTATGTGGGATTTAGATGAAAATGTATATTCGTAAGTGTGTATGTGTGAGTATGTCTTTCTTGATATCTCAGATGGGTATTTTGTCGAGTGGTTAGAATGATTGCTTTCTGACCATGTTGCCCAAGTTTGAAGCTCACCATGTTTGGTTTGTTAGGAAAATGACTTCTTGATGTTACCAGCCTGGAGGAGGCAAATCCCAGTTTGTGGCACATTTAGAAAGGGCCAGAAAACCATACCAAGCCTTGTGAATGAAATTGGTTAGACAGGACCCTTTGGGAGCTATCAGTGGTTGGAAGAAGTCTTGAGCCTTGGTTGGCAATCTTCCTTGAGATGGAGCCTCGTACATAAAACACCCAGATGTAGGACTGCAAGCCATGTCTGTATCAGTCATTGGAGGATTTCATGACATCTACTCACAGCAATAGGATCTGAGTACAGTAATGTTTCACCATGTTGTGTGGGATTGTTGATGAATTTCTGATCAGCCATTGGTTGGTCGAAGAATCATGATGATGATGATGCCTCATAGATATTATACTTGGGGATTTTTATGTACAAACTGTTTCTTTTTGATAAACTTACATTAAATTCTTTAAGAATCATTTCAATAAAGATTGGTAATGTAATATAATGTTTCTGATGCTTATTTATGGTTGATAATATTGTTGTTTCATGGTGTCATAAATGCTTAGATTTATTAAGGATGTAGGTGATCATGGCCTTCCACATCTCCCTATCTCTTTAGCTCTTAACATTCATTCTTGTGTTATCCCTTTCAAACCCTGCTTTGCCATTCATTTCCTCATGCCCATCAAGTATGTCATGCATTGCTTTCCCCTGTCTCTCTTTCCCTCTATCTGTCCTGTGAGTATCAGATTCTCCAAGCACTCCTACCTCATGACATATTCCAGAAATTTCAGCTATCTTTTCCTTAAGTTAAATATAAGTTTACTTTTCATTTCCATTCTCTCCAAAACCAAGCCATTGCTCTCATATTCAGTCCATGGTGTCATGAGCATTTTTCTGTAGAATCACATTTTGGTTGCTTCAAGTCATTTCTTCATCTTGTCCATCATTCACTGTCATATTGAAGAACAGACTTCTATAACAATCTAGTACTCTTTTTTTGTTTCCAATTAAATTTTCCTGTCTCTCAATACTCTGCTTAGTTTTTGGAATGCATATACATCATTTATAAATTTACTATTTACCTGTACCATCTACCAGTACAACAAATATTGCTGCTACATCTGGTTTGGTGCACCTGCTATCTTTCTTCTGGGCATCTTGACTTCAGTCATTTTCCTACTATTGTAATGTGGCTTCCCTGTGCCTTTTCTATAAATATTTTCATGTAAATTGTTTTATATTTGTTTATATTTCTGAGATAAAGTATAGTAATTATTTACACTATTTATATTTTTCAGACTGTTGTCCTCATCTTTGTTGGCATACTTATGATGGTTTGGCTATTGTATACTTTGGCCTTCTTCAAGTGATTGAAATTTTGAACTGAATTGTTTCTTTTATCTACTGGAGTAAATTGGAAGAGGCATGTCACGTGTAACTAGAACAATCTAACATGTGGCTGAAATAAAGTGTTCAGTTTAAAATTTTAATTACCTGAAGAAGGCTGGAACATACAATGGCCTAAACTTTGTGAATATGGCAATGAAGATAAGGACAGAAGTCTGAACAATGTAAATAGTGTAAATTAATTGTTCTAATGAACTTTCTCTCTGGTACTTCAACCTTATAAGTTTATGTGGACTCCAAAATTGGCAACTAGGCTCCATTGTTTTATTCTTGAATTAGCTTGATGTCATCATAAGTTTTTTTCTAGTAGTTTCTTTTCTTGCACTTTGTACCTTTGAAACTCTCCAATGATTTCTCAATTCCTTATACCCTACAATCTTCAAAATTTTAAATGCAACATCAGTTACCATCTTCTGTCTTCCAGGAACCTCTTCTTTTATTGTCATTTCCCCTAAAAAAAGTCTTTTCAATTTCTTTCACTCTCGGTAACTCCTTTCTTCTTAGCGGTATTATTACCATGCTTGAAGGTAGAATTATCAAAAAAATTAACTGAAGCTTAATCCATTTATTAGTCATACATTCACCAAATAGGTCAGCAAAAGAAGCAAAGATTTAATTCTAATCTACTCAACTTTAATTTATCTAATTAATTTTACATGAGTTATACTTTCTTTTACTAAATATCATCCAATACAAAACTGGTAAGTTACTGAAGGGAAAATTATGAATCTGTCTCTTCTTCCCAAGCTATGGGTTAAATAATAAGTTTTATATGTGAAAAAGTCATTGTTATTTTCAAAAAAAACAGACACTTGAAAGAAAATTTCTAAAATCCCAAAATATGTTTTGGCTTTAAAAATCCTACCAAGGATCCTTAAGCCATGTAAAACAAATCAATCAGTTCTTTAGCTCAGCAAGAACAATAGTTTAACAAATGATGAATAAGGTGTTTTATGGTTGGAAATGATGATTATGATAATAAGATGGAAAGATCATGACTGTGTTTTGTCTTGGAGAAGTTAAGGTAGTAATGCTTAGGGAAGCATCCATGTGAGAATCTGCTCCACAAAATGGCAATTCTTGGGAAAAAGCTGTCTGAGTGGAACATTTGGAACATGGAAGAAATGGTGATTTAACTTCGTGCAGGTGGCATGGGGCTTCCAGGCTGTAAACATTTAAACTGGCGGAACTAAAAAATCGAGAAACCACTCCACTATCATTCATGAAAATTGCCAGATAATAAAGAAAAAAACTCTGTTGATAGCTACAATCAACTATATCTTGAAAGGATATGGCACGAAGAAAAAATGTTTTGATCCTAAATATTCATATGTTGCAGTAAATAAATTCGATTGAATTTTGTCTGGTTTGTAGATCAAAGAAGAATTTTTAAAATAATTTTTGTAATCATTTCACCCCAAGCAAGGCAGGACTGCCACTAGTGTGCAGGTGGTTGCAGTGAGAGAAAAGAGAGAAAAGAAAGAAAAAAAAGGTACAGGTGATATCAAAGAAAGAATAAGAGAAAAATACAGTGATTTATTAAGCATAGCTTAGATGTATCACAAGGCCACCAACAAGGAGCACCCTGTAAATATTGAAATCTCTATTCAGTTGTAATTGATATTTTTTTATAATCATTTCACACCAAGCATGGTGGTATGACCACTGGCATACAGGGAATTACAATAGGAAGAGAGGGAAGATGAAAAAGAAAGCAGTACGACATTTTGACCGTTGTACGCTCCAGCCTTCCACAGGTGCTTAAGGACACATGGCCTAGTGGATATAGATGTTGGTTAGTTCCTGTGATTTGACCTAAAGAGTTGTGAGTTCAATACCAAGCTACAGCAGTGGTGAACAAGCAGCTTACATGGTTAGAGGGAGATAACTCATGACTACTAGAAGAGACTCTAGGCAAGTAATTAGAAAAATATACCCCAGTGATTGTAGTAAAGGGTTCTGTTCAAAATTCCTAGCACCTGAAAAAGGTTGGCATGTACAACGGCCAAAACGTTGTAAAAATGACAACAAAGATGAGGACAATAGTCTGAATAATGTAATTACTGCAGTACAGGTGATGTTGTAGAAAGAATAGGAGAGAGGTTTGAGTCACTGAGATATAGGATGACAATTGACATTGCATTTAAGCTTTTGGAGATTGTAGCAAACAGGGAAGTAAGCAAATGGAAGGGAGTTCTACAAATGGAAAGTGCAAGAAAAGAAACAATTAGAGTAGAAGAGATGATGAAATTTAACTGTTTTGATGGTAAAAGGCTAGAGTCTAGTAGCGTGCATAAATAAATTTGTTTGGGGCACCAGGGAAAGAAGCTCATCAGAGCAGTAGGCACGAATATACTTGTAGAAAAGACAGAGGGAAGCCACATCACATCAGTGGGAAAATGACAGAAAGTGGGCTGCCATGTCATAATCAATTACATTGCAGACCCTCTTTGGATTTTGTTGTTAACTTCAATATGAATAGCAAGAGTCCTCATAGATTTATAAATGTGCAAAATGGATTCTGTTGAGAAAAACTTCCTGGCCTAGCACAGTGGCCCAACCTTCCTAACAGTAGATGCAGCTATAGATTCGATGTAGTTATTCTATTTGAGATTGGTTGAGAGAGTGAGGCCAAGGAGGCACAGTGTGTTGCTCTCTAGGATGTTAACACCATCCATACTGATGACTGGTAGGAAAGTTTCTCTGTGGTGGTTAAAAGAGAACAGCTTTGTTTTGGAGGCATTAAATTTTATGAGCCATTTCCTATCACATTCTATCACAAATTGGAGATCTTTTTGAAGAGCAGCAGTCAACCCAAGCAAAGCTAGGATGCAAAGGGATCACTGAGTGTTAGATAATATGAGAAAAACTGCTATTAACCCTGGAACACTAACCATCAATTAAAGTGACTAGGTACTATATATCCATGGCTAGTGTTCTCGGGTTAAGGAGAGAAGACAATAAAAGAAAACAAATGAAAAAGACAGATGATAATGATTGACATTGCATTTAAATTTTTGAAGATCAAAGTTGACTGGGAAGCAAGAAGATGGAAGAGAATTCCACAAACAAAAACTGCAATAGAGAAAGTTTTAGCATAAAACTTACGGTTACATCTAGCCATTTCAATTGTAAAGCAACGAGACCTTGCCACCATTCTAGTTCTGTGCTATTTATAAAGTCTCGGTACCATAGCAGAAATTTCATGAGAACAATTACCATGAAATTATTTATAGAAAAGAATTACCAAAATAAAGTTCTTTCTAACATGTTGATGACTTGTGACACTAACAAACGCCTTTATTGAGATGCATTGTCTGAAGGATGAGTTTCTGTGCTGAAACTATTTCCTAAAGATAAAACTCTTTTCTGACAGCAAACATTTTGGTTTGTAAATATAAAGGAGTGTTCTGTCACAACTGCAGGTTTTCTTACAGATTGATTTGCCAGTATTGTCTTGCTGTCAGCCGAACCAAATACACACACGCTATGCAGACATTCCTGTTAAACAATGAACATATGCATACAAAGCTAATCTAATATTGTGTACACAGATGAATTCCTACCCACAGGCACAATGACATGTACTAGTTAAAAGACATGTGGTGGCAGAGTAAGAACAGACATTTTGCCACGGAACTACTGGCTCAGATATAAAAAAAGAATTGAAAAAAATATACTTGGAAATCATGCAAAAGAAGCACTGAATTTAATTTAAGAATTATGGTTTTGGAAAATTGTTTTTTCTTCCATTTGTTTTTTTCAATTGTAAAGTATGAATCCTGATGCCAGACATCTACCTCAGTCTGTTCACATATGTTTTAGTTTCTATCTATCTATTTCAGTCTGTTCATATTAATCTCAGTTGATACAAATTTCAATCTGTTTGTCTATCTATCTATCTATCTATCTATCTATCTAGATAGATAGATAGATAGATATCTCACAGTCTCACAGTTCATATCTAAATCAGTTCATATCTCTCTCTCTTTCTCTCTATCTATCATGGAATACATCTAAATCTATCTATCTATCTATCTTGGTCTGTTCATATATATCAAAATCTGTCTGTTCATATCTATCTATCTATATGTTCATATCTATCTATCTATCTATCTATCTATCTATCTATATGTTCATATCTATCTATCTATCTATCTATCTATCTATCTATCTATATGTTCATATCTATCTATCTATCTATCTATATGTTCATATCTATCTATCTATCTGTCTATCTATCTATCTATCTATCTATCTATATGTTCATATCTATCTATCTATCTATCTATCTATCTATCTGTTCATATCTATCTATCTATCTATCTATCTATCTATCTATCTATCTATCTATCTATCTATCTATCTATCTATCTATCTGTTCATATCTATCTATTGATGTACATGTGGTGTAATGGATAGCAATTTTGAATGAGAAATAGAAGTCATATCTTAAATTTGTTTCCATCCATCCTTCCGTCCGTCCGTCCGTCCATCCAACCAACCAACCAACCAACCAACCAACCAACCAACCAACCAACCAACCAACCAACCAGCCATCCATCCGTCCAAGCCTGTTGATATAAATTCCTCCATCATAACTATTGCTGTTTTGGGGTTAAAGATATGCTATATATTTGTTTCTTTTCTGATATTTTTCTGAATAAGCACTGTTTGAAGCAACAAAAGTATCTTCTGACATTATGCTCGAAGTAGGAAACCCTCTTAAATTCCGTTTTAATCCTAAATTATTCAAGGGCATCAAAAAGTCATAAGCTATTTCCTACAGTACTGACAGCCTCTTTTTCTTTAATGTGCTACAAAAAAATGCAAACAAAAAATACTTGAAAATCATTTTTTGAAAGTGTCATTATTACTCTCTCACACAGTTTAAAATATTTTAAGAAAATAGTATCTTTTTTTGATAAATTTGATATTTCAAAATCATTCTCATTATTTGAAAAGAAAAATCTAAGTTGAAAAAGAATTGAAAGTAGGTCTGAGACTTGAATGCAAAAGATTCTTCAGAAATATATTTCTACATTTTTATGCTTTGCTAATGACTTTCTATTATTGTAAAGTGTTTGTTCATTTTTTTAGCAAAGTCCATTCTGCAATAAAATAATAAAAAAAATTTACAGTAAGTTATGAAGTTTCTTAAAATCTTAATAGAGAAAAGTTAAGTTTCTCTGATACAGAGAGACATCTAAAGCATATTTCTATGGAAAATGATTCTATGGATAATGGAAAATCATTAAGAGTCCCTGGAGTTTAGAAGCAGTTATCATAGATATGGCTTTTGCTCTGATGAGCTTCTTTCATTGGCATCTAGGTCTCCCTTTTTACCATCAAAACAGTCAAATGTAACTGCCACTTCTACTCCATCAGTTTCTTTTATTGCCCTTTCTGCATGTGGAACTCTTCCCTGTATATTTGCTTCTCTGATAGTTACAATCTCTAGGAGATTAAATGCAACGACGATTGCCATTTTCTAGCGGCTCATGGCCATATCACGTTGAATACACTGGTTCTTGCTTGATCACTGAAGTTAAGCAATGTTGAGTCTGGTCAGTACTTAAATGGGTGACTACTTGGGAATACCAGGTGCTGTAAGCTTTTAGTGACGGATGTGCATTGTGGTGCTGTAGATATCGGCTCGGAAAGAGAAATTGATGAGCTGAGTTCGAATTCCAGTTGTATACCTGCATTAACTTAAGCATTGGTACCCTTGGGAAAGCTATTAATCTGTCCCTTCCATCCAAATATGGGCTAAATAACAGGGTAGGACTTGGGGACCCTGCCGTTAAAAAAAATAAAATCTTAATCAATCTTGATACTCGAAAAAAAAAAGTATTACTAGACACAAAACTTATATAAAAAAAAACAACAATAAATTGTTGAAAGTAAAAGGTATTACCAGCAATAAATAAATAAGAATTTAGTTGGCGATAAATGACCTGCCGAGGTTGATATGCCCTAAAAATAAAACAACCAACCAGCCATCTTCTAGCTCCTTGATTCCCTTCTTTTTCTTATCCTTTCTTCAACATCTCGTATACCCTGTTTTTTTTTCTTCTCATTGTAACCCCTGGTGCACTAGTGGTGGTCCTCCCATGCCTAGGGTGAAATGATTATGAAGAAAAAATGGTAATTAATATCATTGTTTACCTTGTTAGACATAACAACTGTTATTTCTCTCTCTTTCTTTCTCTGATACTGATAAGTAGTCAGTCAGTTAAGTGCCATACATGATACACGCTTGGGTGATCATGTCTCGAAAGAAACATGACTGACTGAGCAGAAGATTATCCCAGAGTAGGTTGCTATTACTTACTGTAGGAGGCTGGTTGCCAGCTAAGATTATAGAACCCAAACTGTCCTGTCATTTAGCCCATAACTGGAAGGAAGAGACGGATTAATACCTTTCCCAAGGGTATTTGTGTGTAAGTGAATGTAAGGAATTCAACTGGAATTTGAACTCGGTTCCCTGATTTCTTGTTCCAGGCTGGTATGCACTACACCATAACATACATCTCTGATAATGCAAAACTTAGAGTTTACTGCAAGATTAGTCTATTGAACTTTTCTTCATCTGTTGACTATATATATATATATATATATATATATATATGTGTGTGTGTGTGTGTGTGTGTGTGTGTGTGTAGGTGTGTGATCAAAGTAATCTTCAAATTTGAATCTAAGATGTGCAGAATCCAAAAGAATTGTGGGATGCCATAACAGGATGGGGAGAAATTTCAAAAGTGTTCTTCCATAAATTAACTATTTCTAAAGACAAAAGGAGTGTAGCCCGGTACCAAAGGAGTATAAAAAAATGGAAAATGTTTTTGTGTGACTCTTGCCTAAAATGCGTTTCTGCTAGTATGGTACCATCATTGTCAACTACTTGATAAGACATTGTTCTTTTAATGTTGAAACAAAATATAAAATTTTGTAGCAGTTTTTCAAATGTTCTCACATAATAATTAATAATAAATATTCATTGCACTATTTGTATATTGAGCATTGTTTTAAATTCAAGTTTTGAATGTTGCAATTTTATTCTTCATTCTTCTTCATTTGTATATGTATATATATATATATATATATATATATATATATATATAGGTATAGGGTTGGCATGGATAGAATAAAATTCCAATCTAAAAAAAAAACACTATTCTTAAAAGAGTGTTCAATATAGAGAAGAGAAAATAATATTTATTTAAAATTTATAACATAAGTATGTTATAACATTACTACAAAGTAGTTATTTTGTCTCAACACTTCTTGTGTCTTACAAGAAGTGTTCACAAGAAGTATCAAAACAAAATAACTACTTTGTAATAATATTATAACATACTTATGTTATAAATCCTAAATATATATACATATATCGCTATTGTTCTTTCAGTATTGAAACAAAATGTACAATTTTGTAGTAGTTTGTAGTTTGCACATGTTCTAAAGTAATAATTAATAATAAATATTCACTGCTCTATTTCTATATTGATCACTGTTTAACATTAATGTTTCGAATGTTGCAATTATTTTCTAAGTTCTTATTCATTATTTGGATATATATATATATATATATATATATATATATATATGTGTGTGTGTTTATCTTAATTTTTTAATTAATTTATGTCACAAGTTTTACTCATGCTGTCAATCTATGGTAGTAAGCAAACAGTACATAACTGGAAATAAAGGATAAGCCTCTAATGAGAAACAGGACACTCTACTCAAATATGAGTATGCACAAAAATTAATGTTTCAAACAATAGAAATACCTACTACTAATAAAAATATCTACTATTAATATTAGTAGTAGGTATTTCTATTGTTTGAAACATTAATTTTTTGTGCATACTCATATTTGAGTAGAAAAAAATATCTACTATTAATAGGATGTGCGTTGTGGTGCATTGGATATCGACTCGGAACGAGAAATCGGGGGGCCGAGTTCGAATTACAGCCGAATTCATTGCATTCACTTATGTGCAAATACCCTTGGGAAAGGTATTAATCCATCTGTTCCTTTCACATTTGGGTTAAATAACAGGACAAATTGGGTTCTAAAGCCTTGGTCAGCAACCAGTCTATAACAGAAAGCAATGGCAACCTACTGCGGGATAATCTTCTGCCCAGTCAGTCATGTCTCTTTCGAGACATGATCGCCCAGGCTTGTATCACGTATGGCACTTAACTGACTGACTATTAATATGTATGAAGGTTAACCATGTAGGTCCCTATGGAATATAGAACCACAAGCTCCCCATGCTAGGTGTTGCTGCTGCAATTTCTCTAACAAGTAGGTTTTTATGGGGGTAGCATTGCAAAACCCTCTGCCCAACAGGTATGTTTCTTCTCATAGACAGTTGCTACCCAAAGCTAAAGAACCCAAGATGCACTGCTATTAATACCAAGCTGAGGAGAGAACACATTGATCTCTTCTTTCACAGTTATATTTGTGCAAAACTGAATACAGTCACATTGGATTGAATTTGAACTCAACACACTAACCCAACTTTCTGACCTGATAATTGTTTCTTATGAAAACAGTTTTTTATGCAACAGAGAATAAAGATTTCTTAATGGCTTCTCTTCACTCAGCCTTTTTCTGGGACTGACTGCATGATATGTTGCCTTTTTATTCATACTTGATGTGCAGACATAGTAGTAGACTCATAAATATGTATGAATATTGAACAAAAAATACTTGGCTCTGTTTAAAAGTGTGTTACTTGAATAAAATTCATAACTTATGATTAATCAAGGGTAGCCTCCCCTTGTTTTATCACTCTCCTCTTAGAGAGAACTATTTCTGTTGACTGAGACTATAAAATGACATTATATGCAAACCTTGTATTCTCAGTTTAATAAAGCTTTCTCAAAGCCTACACCTGCATATTTTCCTTACATTAATAACTATAACCTAATAATTGTAAATGTTTAAAAGCTGAAACATTGCAGATTAATAATTTGATATATGTTTTAAGTGTTGTATGAATTGTATCTTTTTTGACAAATTATAATTACATTTTATTTTAAGTTGGTATTTACTCTATATGATTATTGTATCTTATTAATAATTTTCAATAATTTTTGTCATTTTCTCTTAAACAAATTGATTAATAGAATAAGTTCTCATAATGTGTCTATCATCATTTGAATCTAATTGTTTTACCAAATCTTAATTTATAAAGATTTTTAAAGTTTTTCTTCACAAGCACAACATTGTGAAACATGATTAGATTAAAGAATTATTATCATATATAATCTATATTATATTTTTTCTTTTGTTTAGTCAACCTTCTTCTTCGTTTTCATGCAACCAGAAATAGGCTAGACACAGAACTTTTTAATGACTACTGTACATACAAGAATACACATAAATATTTAAATCTAAACTTATTTATAAATGGAACTTTGTGTGTGTGCCTGTGCGTATGTGTGTGTCCATTACCTATAGACTCCAAAACGGCTGAACCGATTTTCTTGAAAATTTACACAGTTGTACTATAAGCATCTGCAAGTGTTCTTAGCTAGATTTTGTGTTGAGGTATCCCCAATAAATATTGAAAATCGATAATCAAAAAAATCGGGTTGTAGAAGGAGTGGTCTGAATTTAATCAAATTTGATACATTCACAGACAAAGACATAAGAAACGATATTCAGAAGTTTCAAGGTTGCAGTTCTTACAATAGTGCAGAAAATCGATAATATATATATATATAAAAGGCAAGAAGTTTGTGTGTGTGTTTGTTTATCTGCCTGTATGTCTGTATTTTTTCAGCCCTTTTATTTTAGTTTTTGCTTCAGGTTTGGCTCTAAGTAGGTGTAATTGTAGATCTTAGTCTCAGCCATGATACCATTTACTCAGAGGACTTATTTAGCCTTCAAATTTTAGTTTACAATGAAAAAAACTTATTTGATATTGATACCAGGAAATCAAAATTTGACTTACAGCCATTCATTTTTCTTTCAGTCTATGGTTTCGCTTTAACTGGAAACAACTATTGCTTTTTAGTCTTTCGTGCCAATGTCCAAAGAGTCTGAGCTCCAGGACCATGGATTAGTTTTAAAGCTTTCATTACACCTTAGCAATGCCGGGCTATACTGCTAGTTAAAAATGATTTGTTCTATTTGAAAATATGGTACTTGAAGAGTATAACATTTCTAATAACTTAATAACCATAAACATTACAGATTAATAATTTGATAGGTTTTAAATGCTATGTAAATATTTCCTTTTTCCTTGAATTATAAGTTAATTATATTTTATTTTTCATTGGTATCCACTAGTAGGGATAGTGTGTCTTATTAATAATTTTCAATAAAAATAGTTTTTTATTTGTTTGAAACTGATTAATTAGTAAAATATATTCTAACAATGTGTTTCAGTCTGTCTAATTTGTATATTTCACAATGTTTTTTAATCATTTCATCCCAAGCAAGGCAATAAAGCCACTAAGACAAAAGAGGTTACTGAGTGTGAAAGAACAAGAAAAAGAAAAACATTATTATAGAGCAAGAACAATAAAAGAAGAGTAATCAAGAATATAAGGATGTGCGTTGTGGTCCAGTGGATATCAGCTTGGAATGAGAAATCAGGGAGCCGAGTTCGAATTTCAGTTGAATTCATTGCATTCACTTACGCATAAATACCCTTGGGAAAGGTATTAATCTGTCTCTTCCTTCCAGTTATGGGTTAAATAACAGGACAGATTGGGTTCTATAGCCTTGGCTGGCAATCAGTCTACTGCAGAAAGCAATGGCAAACTACTGTGGGATAATCTTCTGCCCAGTCAGTCATGTTTCTTTTGAGACATGATCACCCAAGTGTGTTTCACGTATGTCACTTAATTGACTGAATCAAGAATATAATGGTTGACACTGCATTTGAATTTTTGCAGATCAAAGTTGACTGGAAAGCAAAAAACTGGAAAAGAGATCCACAGGCAAAAGGTGTAAGAAAAGAAACTATTAACAAAGAACTTATGGTAACCTCTAGCCAATTTAACTGTGAATTAATGAGACCTTAAAATCCAAATTTATGTAGATTTTTAAGGGTTTTTTTTTCATAAATATAACAGAAACAAGAATTATATTTTTTAACATCACTTTGAACTAAAGTTTATGAATTATGATTTTGAAAAAAAAACAAAAAATAGAAAGAAAGAAGAATGGTATTTATTTGTTAATTTGGAAAGAAAAGATAACTTACGAAATCATGATTACTATGAAATCCAAGCAGTTCCATGCGTCTCGTAGATATGTATATTTGTCGATAAAAAATCCCCTTGCAACTAACTTTATAGCCATTTCCATTGTGTAGATACCAAGGAATATGTATCTGAAAAAGAGGGAGGGAGAAAAAACAAAAAAATTAAATTTCAATTATTAAAAACTAAAACAATAGGGGAAAGAAAAAGGCAGAAAGAGGAGGAAGAAAAGGTATGTTAAATTAGCATATGGGAGAAAATGCAGGTTGGGAAGGTGGGGGTAGATTTGATGCTGATTGTGATCATTAGTATATAGGTCATTCAAAAATTTATTTTAAAGTGTAGAAAGTAAAGGAAAAGTAAAAACTGTGAAAAGAAAGGGAAAGAAAGGGAGGAAGGAAAAAGAAAAAAAGGAAAAGGAAAAGAGAGAAAGAAGGAAAGAAGGTACATTAGATTTAAAGATAGAGGGATATACAGACATGTGGGGTGAGGAGAGATAAATAAACTCATTGAAAAGATACAACTGAATGAAAACAAGCTTTGCTAGGCTTTGTTGAATATCTTCAAATATTTTTACCATTTCAAAATAAAACTGAGCCTGACTATAGATGAGATAATCTAAACTTATTTATAAATGGAATTTTGTCTGTGTGTGTGTGTCCGCTACCTATAGACTCTGAAATGGCTGAACCGATTTTCTTGAAAATTTACACAGTTGTACCATAAGCGTCTGCGAGTGTTCTTAGCTAGGTTTTGTGTCAAGGTACCCCCGATAAATACTGAAAATCGATAATCGAAAAAATTGGGTTATAGAAGGAGTGGTCTGATTTTAATTAAATTTGATACACTCATTGACAAAGACATAAGAAACGATATTCAGAAGTTTCATGGTTGCAGTTCTTACAATAGTGCAGAAAATTGATTAGTTTTAAAGCTTTCATTACACCTGAGCAACGCCAGGCAATACTGCTCATAAAATATAAGTCAAAATTTACTTAAGGAATTTAAAAAAAATTTTTTTAAAACTAAAACAGAGCCTGACTATTGATGAGATAAAAGTACTTTACATTAAAATTTATTTCAGTAATAAAATGAAAAGCCATGAAATGAATATTTTTAAAGTAAAAATATATACACCTATATATACCTAAAGAAAAGAAAAAAGAAAAACAGCTAATAAGGGGAAAATTAAATTTAAAATTAAAATTTAGATAAAGTTAAATAAATTAAGTTAAAATTAAAATAAATTTGGGTATCATCACTTAAGTATTACTTCTGATGTAAATAAGTATTTAATTGGACAATTAATAAAAATTAATTTATAATAATATATATAAAAATTTTTTGTATGAAAATATATATGAATATATAAGTTTAATTAAACATAGATAATATTGCTGGGTTCTATAGCCTTGGTTGGCAACCAGTCTACCGCAGAAAGCAATGGCAACCCACTGTGGGATAATCTTCTGCCCAGTCAGTCATGTCTCGAAAGAGACATGATCGCCCAAGCGTGTTTCACGTATGGCACTTAACTGACTGACTTAATATTACTGACAAGAGGAAAAGGTAAATTAGAATAATTAAATTTATGAAAAAAATTAAAATAATTCACAGTGGCCCGCACATGGTAAGATTGAATTTTCTGCTAATTTATTCTACCATATTTGTTTTTATTCATTTAATTTTGGGACTAAATTCTACTAAATTGTTGGTTTAAAGGCTGTTTCGACTTTTACTAAGTTGAAACTTATTAAAAAAAAAAAAGATTTATTTTATTTTCACGTCTATTGAACAGGTGAAGAGGCTCATCCCTTGTTTCCTGTTTAGGATGTGGTTTCCGGTTTTTCTCTTTACCAATCTTTTCACTCTTTTTTTTTATTTTATTTTATTTTTTTCAATTGGAGTAGACTAAACTATCGCCTGGTTCACACTCCACCCACGTCTATTGAACAGGTGAAGAGGCTCAACCCTTGTTTCCTGTTTAGGATGTGGTTTCCGGTTTTTCTCTTTTCCAATCTTTTCACTCTTACATAGCCCCCTGCACATCAGTGGTGTTTTCACCTTGCTTGGAGTGATATGATTAAAAAAAAAAAAAATTAAATAAATTTAAGCAATGACAACTTATAGCTAAACTAAATGTGTTAAATAGTTAAAAAATATACATCTATATACATATATTCTTAAAAATGAATGGGAATGGAAAAACCTGGAACTAGATGGGAAAAGGTTCTATTATAAACTGGAAATCATATTTAAATTATTCAATAGTAAAGGGCAAAAAGAGAAAATAAACCAATCTTATTAGGGGAAGTGAATAATGAATTAATATCATCAAGGGGAAATTTAGGCACCTATTAATATCAAATGATAACACTGGAAAAAGTGAGGGTTAGAAGAGTTTAACATATATGACTGTTGTCATAAATTCTGCAATAAATAAGAAAAAGGAAAGAAAATGACTGTCAAAACGGAAAATTTTAATTTGGATTATATTTAGTGAAGTTAAAAATTTTAAATTAAACATTTTGGATTCATGACAACATTTGCTTATAAATTCCATTTGTAAGTTTAAAAGCAATGCTCATGATATTTTATTACTTCAATTTTTCAACTAAACATAGATTGCACCTGTTGTAAAGGTTATTAGTCTCCAACTCACTATGGTGCTGAGTCCCTCTTCTTTCATTTTCCAAAATCTTCTGGAAAGAGCCCCTAAATTTCTAGGCTTTAAAATTGAAATTTCCCCTAATCTAAAAATAGTTAATTATTTTGACATTACACTTTTTCTTTATGACAGTTCCTACCAACCTTATCTCCAAGAAAATTATAGTAACATCAATTCTAACCATCCTAACACTGTTATGAAGTAAATATCCAACATTGTTAACACTAGAATAAACCGTTTGTCTTCCAACCTCAAAATATTAAATGAAAATAAAAACTTACACAATAAAATCATCCAGAAAAATGGCTTCAAGAATAGATTAGTATATGAAAAACCAATTGTTAATTCTGAGCCATCAAGTGCAAGAAATAGACATAAAAAAATGAAAGTAATATTGTTTAACCTTCTCACCATTCTAAAATCAATATTAGGAAATATTTTCTAAAATTAGTAAGCAAGCATTTCCACACCAAAATTTCACAACACAAAATCTTTAATAGAAATACTCTTAAAAATAGTTATTCCTGCACACACAATATTATAAATAATCATAATTTTAAAATTTTAAAGAATTTAGATAGTTTTTTGCATTGTCTATGCAATCTAGATTTTGAGCACTTTACTGAGTAGGTAGGTTTGCTTTTAGGCTTTTTTACTTTTTTCATTATTGTCATTTGTATTTGAAACTGTATAAGAGTTTTAGGTTTTGGCAAATTGTCCATTAGTTCCATCAGTGATTTATGTTTTTCTTTTATATGTATATATTAAAAAGATTGCTTGCTAAAATACCTTTTATCAATAAAACTACTGATAAACAACAATCATGTCACTAAACATTATCACAACTCAACACTATATATATATATATATATATATATACATATATATATATATTAGTCATAAATAAAAAAAACGTCTTGGCGGTAAATCCCAAAGGATCCTATTAATATCAGATATTAACAATGATTCAACTAGAGAAGTTACATTTATTTTTACAGAGCCAATATTTATTACACATAAAAATTCAAATTTTCTTATATCAGATGGCCATTTTTGATGGGTAAATTTGACCACTCATATTATGTTTTGGTCTTGAAATGGCCATTTGATATGAGAAAATTTGAATTTATATATATATATATATATATATATATATATATATATATATATATGAATAAATATAGTTTTAAGGTGTGCTATATTTATAGGATAAAGTGATCAATATCAGAGATAGAGCGTATGTAAATATAAAAGAGTGAACATTGAAATCAACACCCAAGGGTGACAGATTGTTTCATTCTAAACATAATCATCAGACCTGATGATTACACTTAGCTTGAAAGAGTCTGTCACCCTTGAGTGTTGATTTCAATGTTCACTCTTTTATATATATATATATATATATATATATATATACTGAAATTTTCTAGTACTCTTAAATTTCTATGTTTGGTGGGGTTATGAGAGTGTAGAAATTGAGAGAATTGCTCAAAATAAAACATTTGGCACCCAGTATTAAACTTATTTTACTTAAAAACAAAAAAGGTGCTAAAGGTTTTCAAAACAGAAGGACACCAACTTGAGTTCCAGCTGTAATATAACAATCTGGTCCCACCCGAGGAAAGCTGATACAAGCGGGGGTGTTTCCGGTCATTGAAAGGAACGGATGTTTGTTTGACCTTATTTCCGGCAGTAGCGGAAATGGCTACAAGAGGCAAACAGAACAGGTGTCTCTGAGAATTATGTGGGCGTGCGTGGGCGAGGCAAAAATCGGAAGTCCCGGTTTGGAGATTATAAAAAGACCTCGGCGCACGGATTTCACCAGACAGGAGACAGACAGACAGAGAGCCAGACCAGACCAGAGGAGCAACAGATACGACGACACTCCCCCGTCAACCCCATTAGAAGCGCGCTCTCTGAATTCTCTGTCCCTGTGCTACACGGTTCATCGTCATTAATAAAAAATACAACTTATATTTTTATATATATGTGTGTTTGTTGTTTATTGATATACAACACAGCCATGTTTCTTTTGCAGGGTTCAGAATAAACTTTACTATTGTACAATATGCCCCACACAATTACAGCTTACAAGACAACTGTGAAAAGAAACTCACAACAATCAACAACAAACACTTGAAAATGGCTACAGGAGTAGGCAAAAGCACTTGGAACAATGAACACTATGAACAATTTTGACACTTCCTTAAACGCCTTTGAATAGAAAAATTTAAGAATGCATGAAACATTCAATACAAAATACATAAAATTTTCCTTGTTTGTCATATTCAATAAAACATATTTGAAAGAAGATTACTGTCCAAATGAAGTTAATCCCTCGCAGACGAGGAAGACCACAATTTCTAGGTAGAAGTCATGACTTGTGCTTTAATTGGATTTAAGTGAGGAAAAGTTGTGCATGGTCATCAGCCTTACTTTCTCTTCCCATTCTATCTGGGTCCAGTAGCATGACATAGGTGAGACTTGCTGGAGACAGTCAGGGATGCAGTGGATGGCCAACAGTGATATTATTGTTTTCACTGGGCCCTGAATGCACTCCACAGTGCTTAGGTAGGCATTGATCTTTAATTATCTAACAACAGGTTTCCACTACCTGCTCTGGTAGACTGGTTACCAACCAAGGTAATAGAACCCAATCTGTTCTGTTATTTAACCCATAACTGGAGGGAAGGGATGGCTTAATATCTTTCCCGAGGGTATTTATGCATAAGTGACTGCAGGGCATTCAACCAGAATTCAAACTCGGCTCCCCGATTTCTTGTTCCAAGAAATCAACGGCACCACAACTCACATCCATCTATTGCACTGTCCAAATATACATTATATATATATATTTTTTATTTAGAAATGAGTTATTTCCGTGACCTAGGTTTCAACCTTTTGGTATCTTCAGGCAATTTACAATAACTGATTTTACCATTTGAAAAACCGTTAAAAAACTTTTTATCATTTTTGAAAAAATCAGTTATTTACAATAACTTATTTTACCTAAGTTTCAACTTTTTGGTATCTTCAGGCGGTTTACAATAATTGATTTTATCATTTTTCGAACTTTTTGCCATTTTTAAAAAATGATTTAAAAACTGTTTTTGAAGAACAGTAAAATCAGTTATTGTAAATCACCTGAAGATACAGAAAGGTTGAAACCTAGGCCGAGGAAATAACTCATTTCCAAATGAAAAATATTAAAAAGTTCTATAACATAAATGTATTGAAAACTTTTTAATACAACTGTGTACTGGTCTAATATAATTATGACCAAAACCTAAATAATTGATATAAATATAATATATATATATATATATATATATATATATCAGTCAGTTAGTTAAGTGTCATACATGATACACATTTGGGTGATCATGCCTTGAAAGAGACATGACTGACAAGATCTTCAGGCAGGAAGGTGCTGTTTCTTTTTGTCGTAGAGTGGTTGCCAACCAAGGCTAATCTGCTATTCAACCCCTAGCTGGAGGGAGAAGAGATAGATTAATACCTTTTCCAAGGGTATTTGCAATAAGTGAATGCAACAAATTCAACTGAAATTCAAACTCAGCTCTCTGATTACTCATTCTGAGCTGATATCCATTGCACAACAATGCACATTCACTATATATATAATATAGCAGTAAAACAAAAACCCCAATGAGTGGAGACATCACAAAACATCAAAGTTGGCATGACTGAAACTCAGATAAAACAAAATCCTTGAAGAGTGAAAATATTACAATAATGTCTGCATGAAACTTTGAAGTTAGCATGACTGAGACAGAGAATAAACGAAATCCTTGAAGTGTGGAAGCATAATAATGTCCTCATGAAACTTCAAAGTCAGCATGACTGAAAAAACACTGCTCAGTTAAGTGAAAAACCTCTCCACATTAACTCTATTAATGCTCTATCTTGATATCGAGTACTTTATGAAAAAAAAACAAACTAAAAATACCTGGTTGCCAAAAATAACTTCCTATCAGTAAACTACTGAAAAGACAGCAATATGCTACTAAACATCATTACAATATAATTATATATATATATATATATATATATACCTTTTCTTATGGAAATGATACTCAAACAAACTAACATACATACTAAAAAGTCTAAAGAAAATGGTTAAATTCCCTTCATTTTAACAGCTTGTGACATTGTGCTATGCATGAAGGAATTCTGAAACTAAAAATTTTCTGTTAATCTTTTTGAATGATTTGTGAGCGTTTTTTATAGTTGCCAACGCTGTTTGTTTATAGATACATAATTTGGAATAAAGCTCATTTTGTCTTTTTGCATCAGAGGACGAAACGCATAGGCAAGGTAAATACAGTTTTGCTCTTTGATTCTTATTTATCTATTCTGTCCTTAATCTCAGATCATAATTGAGTTTATTTTTACATACATATAAAGACAACGGATTATATATATATATATATATATAGAGAGAGAGAGAGAGAGAGAGATTATAGACCTATGATAGTAAGAAATGCCACAAATTTTAAAATAGATAAAATCAAAAAGATGATACATAAAGAATTTAAAAACCTAAATTTAAAAGTAACAGTTAAAACAGATATAAAGAAAGTAGATTTTCCTGATGTAACCTTAGATCTAGAGAAAAATATATACCAACCATACAAAAAACCAAATACCAATCCTTTATATATCCGCCCAAAATCTAACCACCCTCCATCTGTTATAAAACATGTACCCTCATCAATAGAATACAAAATTAGTAGAAATTCAGCAAATGAAGAAGTATTTAAGAAGCATAGCAATTTTTATAACACTGACTTAAAAAATAGTGGATATAAAAACCCAAATATTAAATATGTAAAAGAGAAAAGCAACCCCTGAAAAAATATAGGAATAGAAATATTAATTGATACACACCTCCTTTCAACCAAATGACTAGTAGTAAATTGGGGAATAAACTCCTTGCGTTAATTAAGAAACACTTTCCAGAAAAAAAACCATTAAGTAAGATCTTTAATAAAAACATTATTAAATTAAATTACAACTGTGTAAACAATCTAGAAAACATCATAAAAAATCACAATAATATTTTAAAAAACTTTAACAAAATTAATAAAAACAACCTAACAGAAAATAACAATTTAGACAAGAAAAAATATAATTGTAGAAACCCTATAGATTACCCATTAGATAACAGGTCCCTAACAGAATCAATCGTCTATCAATGCAAAATATCTTCAAAGGAAAACCCCAATAATGTAAAAATTCATATAGGAAGTACTAAGAATACTCATAAACAGAGCATTTACCAGCACACATCTTTATTTAATAATAACAAGTACAAAAATAGAACATCCCTATTGAAATATCATTGGTATCTAAAGGAAAAAAAAAACTAAAAACACCCACAATAAAGTGGAAATTTCTAAAAGAAGCTAAAACATGTAAGTCCTTAAATGAACCATGTTCATTATGTTCATACAAAAAACTATATATTATTAAATCACTTAAGAATAAAAATCTATTAAATAAATGCAATGAGATAAATGTCATATGTAGGCATTGCAAAATGTTCACATTAGAATATGGATAAAAAGACTCTAAATGAAATAACATGCATATAACCAATAAGTTGCTTAAGGAAAATAATTACTGACGAAATATCAAAATAAAGTAAATTGGAACATAAAATTATTTATAAAAGATTTTTTACAAAGAAGTTTTACAAGAAATAAATAGATATTAGAAAGATGGAATAAGGATAGCAGGAAGTAAATCAGGAAAAAACAAAAATGTTACTTATAAATGAAAGGTTTTGAAAAAATTGGAACTAGAAAAGCACTGATAAGAAGAATAAAGTTCTTCTCTTTCTTCACCTCTCTCCTGTTCTTTAGAAGAGGAGACCAGAATGATAAGTAAGTGAAAAGGACAGTATTGGTACTAAATGGGCACATCACATCAAAGACAATAAAACTAAGTGAGAAGCAATAAAAATAAAAGTGAAAAGGGGAAAAGATAAAATTAGGTTAAAAGCAGGTTGACATCTTGACCTCTTGACTGTTTGGGAGGAAAAAGAAGAAAGGAGGAAAGGAATAAAAGGGAAAAAAGAGGAAAAAAAGAGAAAAAGTTAGTATGTATTCTTTGGGGCCAAATTCTGAAATGAATCTTCACTCTGATTAGTTAAAAGGAACATACATATAAATTTTATATAAGGTTTTTGTATTTAAATGTAAATCATTTGCACAACCAACATCAACCATTGCCTGATGAAGAGAATCTATCTTAAAACATAGAAATTTCTGTGTTGCAATGTACAATTAATTCATAATTATATATATATATATATATATATATATATATATATACTCTTCATTTGTAAATGAGTTATTACGTGACCTAGGTTTCTACCATGAATGGTGTCTTCAGGCAATTTGCAATATGGCAAATTGCCTAAAGGCACCACTCCTAGTAGAAAACTAGGTCATGTAATAACTTGTTTACAAAGGAAGAATATTGAAAAGTTCTACCATATAATACAAATGTGTAGTGGTCTAATTTTATTATGACCAAAAACTAAGTTATTAAACAATCACTCAATATATAAATATGTGTGTGTGTGTGTGTGTGTGTGTGTGTGTGTGCGTCTAAACAAGCACTCATACATACATACACATATATATAATTAATACAGAGATATTTTTCACTTAACTGAGCAGTGTTGTTTCAGGCATGCTGACTTCAGAGTTTCATGAAGGCATTATTATCATGTCTTCACTCTTCAGGGGTCCTGCTTAAACTGTTGTTGTTTCCCAATGTTTTTCACTCTTCAGGCATTTCATTTATTCTTCTCCCTGAAGAGTGAAGACATGATAATAATGTCCTCATGAAACTTTGAAGTGAGCACGAATGAAACAACACTTCATATTTAAGTTAAAAAATTCCCATACTAATTCTATTAAAACTCTATGTTAATAGTGAGCACTTTATGACCAAAAAACCTGGCCACCAAAAATACCTTTCTATCAGCAAACTACTGTAAAAAGAGCACTGACTTAATAAATTAGAGCACTCTAGCTATTGGGCGTGTTTATATGCGCTAAAAAGCCTACCTTCTTCTACTGGACACTCGTGGCCTAGGGGTAGAATCGCCGACTGATGCCGATTCGGTCGGGTTTCAATCCTGGGTTAGGAAGTGATTGGAGTCTAAGCCATACTGATGAGCTGTGATACAGCAAAACAGATGCCTGTGGATGACTATAGTATATATATATATATATATATATACTCTAGAAATAATTTTAGATATTCTACAAATTCATGGGTAATACATATTTTGCAGCAAAACCTTTCTCCTTATACTGTTAATTCTCCTTTTCTTTTTCTTTCTCTTTTTTCTGTTTATGATTTTTCTATATTTTTCTTTTTCTTCCTTTCTTTTGATTTTTGAATGAGCAAGAAAATGTTTTTGTAGATTGCCATTACAAATATCTATTCTTAATATGGGCATGTCAGTGTCTGTATGTGATTTTTTTCTGGATGATTTTGAATATTAACTGTTGTATCATTTGGGTCTGAAGACTGGCAAGTTTTGCTGTGAAATATGTATTACCCATGAATTTGTGGAATATCTAAACTTTTTTTCTAGAGTATATTACTCTGTTGAATTAAATAAATAAATTTAACATTGAGTTCTTTTGAGTTTGTCTCTATTGGAATTTACCTGACTTAAATACCAAATATTCTACATCATATATATATATATATATATATATAGAGAGAGAGAGAGAGATAGATAGATAGATAGATAGATAGATAACACATTACATGTGATATCCATTTTAGTTGAATTGTAATTCTGTAGCCCCAGCTCCAAAGGTTTGCAGAAAAATTATTCTAACACTTATAGACTTCACTTGCTCAAAGACATTTTCAACCATTGTTCCGTGAAAGTGGAAATATATATGTGTGTGTGCATGTGTGTTTGTGTGTGTGTGTGTGTGTGTGTTATGGTAAAAGTGTAGATAATTTCTAATTTACCCCCATATATATATATATTTACATATATATATATATATATATATATATATATATATATATATATATATATATACATTTAGAAGAGCAAAAAAATGAAATAAAAAGTTGATTATTTTAAGAGAAAATATTGATGTGCAGAAAGTAAAGAATATATATACATATATATGTGTGTGTGTGTGTGTGTGTGTGTGTGTGTACGTGCATATATATATATGAGTGTGTGTGTGTATGTGTATATATGTGTGTGTGTGTTATGGTGAAAGTGCAGATAAATTCTAACTTCCCTCATGTATATATATATATATATATATATATATTTACATATTATATCTGTATACATATATACATATATATATATATATATATATATATATATATATATATATAAATTTAGAAGGGCCCAAAAATTAAATGAAAAGTTGATTATTTTATAAGAGAAAACATTGATGTGTAGAAAGTAAAAAAAGAATATATATATATATATATATTTAGGAAATAAGACAGGACTGCTGGTAACCAACGACACCTATCGGAATGGAAGTTCAAGGAATTTAGATATAACATGGATATAATCTAGTCTTGCAACAAATAGAATGGAATTATCTTATCAACAATTGAGTAAAGAAAAGAAATAATAGCCTTAACTTAATCTAATTTAACTTATCACAGAGCTAGGAAAATAAAAATAAAAATAAAATTTTGGCTTAGAAATTTGAATTATGAATTGATGTATAAATTTGCTGGTGACATTAGTCACGTGTTGTTTTGTTTGTATTAAACTTCTCCTCCCACTATATCCCGACAAATGGAAACGGAAATACTTATTATAGTGGGCTATCCTATGTTGCCTCCCCCTCCGCCTGGCCTTGACTGAACTTTCATTCCGTAGTAATACGACATGAAACAAGTCGAATAGGGCCTTCCGTCTGATGAAGTCGGTGATTGTTGGCAACAACAATTATTGACTGAAATAAATTTATTACGGAAATATGACCGGTGTTTAAAGTTTTTCTTAAAAGAAAACAGAAAATATATTTATATATATATATATTTATATATACACACACACACACACACATATATATATATATATATGTGTGTGTGTGTGTGTGTGTGTGTGTGTGTGTGTGTGTGTGTGCGTGCGTGTGCATTTCACTTTAAGAGGAAAAGATGAAGGAAAAAGAAGTGAAGTATGACAGAAAGGGGAAAAATTCGACAAGCAGTCAAATGAGAAAAAGGAAAGAAATCTCTTTGAAAAATCAGAAGGAATGATGGACACAAAAATGGAAGTGAAATAAAGACAGGAGTTAGAGAGCAAACAACAAAAATAAAATAATAATAGAGACCTAGCTATCCTTAACTTCTTGAAAAGTTTGATTTATGCCTCTTCAATTTAGTGAAAGACCAACATTAGTACATATTCACCTCACTTATTCAAAATGGAGCAAATTAATGCAGCAATTGCCATCAATTTGAAATGGAGAAAAAAATAACTTTCTGTACATTCCCAAACTCCCAAATTAACCTTCATCTTTGTCTGCCTGCCTTGATGTGAAAGGGTGAAATTTTTTCATCTGAGATGGCCAATATAAAACACTTGACATATGACAATGTGCTTCGCTGTTTCATCATGCATTTCCTATCATATCACCATCCCTCCAAGCATCCTGCGGATCCACATAAACTTATAAGTCCTTTGAAAAGTCATGATTTTCTGCAATGAATACAGTGCTGTCAGTTGTCGTAAAAATCTCATGTAAGATGATTTACAAAGGGGGAAACTGAATGCTCAAATATTTTGCCTACCTTTTTATAATTCTGTTTATCTATCCCTTAGTTATTTAGTTAACTTTTATGTATATGATGTCCTGCCAATACCTCATAATTAATAAACTATTCTGTGTGGAAAGACAGAAAAGACATATCAGAAATGCTATATGGTTCTAGTGAGAAAATGAACAAAAGAGTGAACAAAAGATAGAATTGTTTAATGTCTTCTACCAATACCCCATAAATAATGGACTATTTTGTTTTGATTATATGGAAAGGCAGAAAATACATATCAGAAATGCTATATGGTTCTAGTGAGAAAATGAACAAAAGAATGAATGGAAGATAGAAGTGTTTAACGTCTTCTATCAATACCCCATAAATGGTGGACTAATCTGTTTTGATTATGTGAAAGGCAGAAAAGACATATTAGAAATGCAATATGATTCTAGTGAAAAAATAAAAAAAAGAAACACGAGAAGTGTTTAACCTCTGTTTCAGAAAAATGCAAAAAGCTGTCAATTCCAAAATTTTATTTTTAATTTTGAAATCTGGCCATTATTTAAAGAAGTAAGGAAGTACTATGATGACCCAAGTCCTGGTGGACATGCCTCATAAAAGAAATTTTTAACAAGTGTAACTAACAAGCACAAATTCAGGGCTAGGTTTTTGCCTTTACTTTTACAAATACTCTTAGAAACGGCATGAATCCATCTTTTCTCTCTCTATGGAATAAATAGCAGGGTAGACAGGATTTTCTAACCCTGGGCAGCAATCAATCTAAGACAAGACAATTTTGAATTCTTTTTGGGGAAAATCTAAAGACAACCACTTAACTATTATTTACAAGAATTCATAGCAATTCATAGATAATAAAGAAAAGAAAGGTGTGGAGAGTCATGATTGACTACATTCCAAAGGAACATTAAAAATAAATGAAGAGAGAGAAAGAAAGTGAAAGCAGATGAGAAGCAAAAAAAAAAATCTGCCTGAGAATGAATAAATACATTTCAAACTCTTTGGCTAAGAAAAGGAAAATTACGCAGGCAGTTTTTCCTAAATTAGAGCATTAATTTTAAAGTTCCAGAGAAAGAGATTCTGTCAGCTGTACAGGTGCATTTAATAATGCAATTGATCTAATGTAGATAATGTAATTGCATAATATAGCATTGTGTCAGATAAATAGCAGGTATTTATTACATTGGGTCAAAGGAAAACTGGATAAATTTAATACTCTTTTGTTGGAATTTTTATACAAGAATTTATCATGATTGATAATTCTACCATAATAGCATTTCTCTTTGAACCATCATGCTCATCTTGCTTGTTATACTCAAAACGTTTCATGATTTGAATCTTTCAGCCTTCTTCATATGTCCGTTTTGTATTTGGTAACTTTCTTTGAATTTTGAACCAAATCCTACATTTAATTTTTGATAGGAATTATCATTATTTTTATAGGCTTTGCCATTTAAACTATGATGTTCATCTTGGTTGTTGTACTCAAAATGTTTCATCCATTGAATCTTTTAGCCTTCTTCATGTGTCCGTTTTGTATTTGGTAACTTTCTTTGAATTTTGAACCAAATCCTACATTTAATTTTTGATAGGAATTATCATTATTTTTATAGGCTTTGCCATTTAAACTATGATGTTCATCTTGGTTGTTGCACTCAAAATGTTTCATCCATTGAATCTTTCAGCCTTCTTCATGTGTCTATTTTGTATTTGGTAACCTTTTCTGAATTTTGAACTAAATCCTATATTTAATTTTTGATAAGAATTATCATTATTTTTATTGCTTTGCCATCTGAACCATCATGCTCATTTTGGTTGTCATACTCAAAATATTGTACTGCTCAGACAACTTAATTTTTTTTTAATCATTTTTCCGAGAATGTGAAGATTTTACTTAGGAGAAAGTACAATAAAAGAGCGAATTTCAGTAAGACAGAAGATATTGATTGACAGCACATATAAATTTTTTATGTGGTGGGGATCAAGAAAAAAGAGGAGAGTTTCACAGGTGAAAAGTGAAAGGAAAGAAACTATTAGAGAAGAACTAGTTACATCTAGCTAATTTAACAGTAAAACAATGAAACCTAGTTGCTAATCTAATGATACCCTTAAATTCATGCAGTTGAGATACCAAGTCAATCAGTTAAGTGCCAATGCACCACAACACACATCTGAGATACCAAGTAGAGGAGCCTATTAGAACAATTGTCATGAAAATATTCATAGAAAAGGGAAACTATGTTCTGACAGCAGATAAGTGACTGAGGTCAAGATGCCAGGTCAGGATTGATTACATTACAGACACTACTTCGGATTTTATCAAGAATGTTGAGATATATAGCAGGAACACCAGACCAGATATGGCAGCAATAGTAAGTGTATGGTCAAAGGGTAGATTTATAAATATAAAATATAGATTCTGATGAGAAAAAAATGTTTAACTTGATACAATGTACCAACCTTCTTAGCAGCAGATCTAGCAATTGATTCAATATCACCCGTTTACTTCATGTCATTGAAAACAAGAAAAAGCATTTATTATTTTTAACTTTTCTCTCTATTTTCATGGTCTAAAAGAATTAAAATATAATTTTTATACAGCCAGCCAGGAATAGCCATTCTTTGAAAGGCTGTGAAGAGATCCGGACAGACAAAAGCTTCTCTGCCATTCTGAAGATGAGATTTTGATCTCGAAATATTAATGTTTAATAAATAGGTAATACCCAAACACTTCTTTACCTTCCTTTATTTTACTCAACACATTGTCACGGCCTTCAAGACATAGCCCATATAATTTTTATAGTTTTTGTCTACAATTAAAAATAAAATAGGCATCAAACCTACCCTTTGAAGAATAAATTTTCTTTTTTTTTTACCCATTTGGTATGCAGGTTTATGCAATATTTTCTCAATATAAAAACCAGATGGACCAATTCCATATAATAAATTTTACACATCTTGTCATCATTATCATTTTCTTTTACAATAATGCAACCTTATTATAAAATAATGCATTATACAAACGGTCAAGTTGTCTTAAAAATCAGTATTTGAAATTCTTTCTCTGATGTGATATCTTATGCTTTAGTAAAATTTACTATACCTTCTACTCTCTAAGCAGGCTTATACAGACAGAGTGATAGACAGTCACACATAGGTATATATAAAGAAAATGCTATTTATATATGAAATCACTAATTGTAGCTTAGCTGAGTTTTGCAAAATGATAAAATATTAATGAGAAGAAATATTGAAGAAGATTAAAGACTTCATAGAACTTTGTTAACTGATTGGCCGTGCTTCAAGTCAGTGATCAATATTTCTTCCTTTTAGTTGATTATTAATGATGCACAGTTTTAGTCCAGTGCAGACAATTTACACTGAAGCTAAAGTAAGTCACATTTATCTTATAGTCAAAGAAAAAAGTTATAAAAGTGGATTAAAGACCATGTTTATCTGCTTATTTTAGGACGTAAAAATATAAAATCAACCTTAAACTCCCCGCTAAACTTTTGAACAGGAATAAAGGTTTATCCCTTGTTTCCTGTTTAGGACTGTGTTCTCAGTCTCTTCTAAAGTCTTTCTCTTCTCTTTCACTTTCAGTAACCCCCTTGTGTCTTAGTTGCATTATCACCTTACCTGGGGTGAATTGATTAAAAGCAGAAAACAAAAATCATGACAAATCTGTGTACACTTGCAATTATAATCCTCTATGTATGTTGTGGTGCAGTGGATATTGGTTTGAAATGGGAAATCAGGGAGCTGAGTTCAAATTCCAGTTGAATTATCTGCATTCACTTATGTGAAAATACCCTTAGGAAAAGTTATTAATCTATCTCTTCCTTCAGTTATGGGTTAAATAACAGAACAGCTTGGGTTCTATAGACTTGGTTGGCAACCAGTCTACTACAGAAAGTAATGGCAACCAACTGCGGGAGAATCTTCTGCCCAGTCAGCCATGTCTCTTTCTGGACATGATTGCCGAAGCTTGTATCACATATGGCAATTAAGTGATATGTATAATAATTATTTTATATACATTTTGATCTTTTTCCTTATGTCAAAGGAGGTGTCAAGGAAAGAATGGGCGTCAAAGAGATAAAAGGTAGCAGATGATGTTGCATTTAAATGCTTGAAGATTGTAGCTATCAAGGAAGCAAGTATACGGAAGGGAGTTCCACAGGGTGGAAGTGTGAGAAAAGAAGCTAAGAGTAGAAGTTGCAGTTACATTTGATCGTTTTTACTGTAAAAGGGTGGGGGATCTAGTTGCTAGTCTAGTAGCTTCAGTAAATTTGTATAGAGGGGGCATCAGGGAGCTAAGTTCATCGGAGCAGAAACTGTAAAAATATTTGTAGAAGAGACAGAAGGAAGCCACATCTTGGCAGTGGGAAAGTGACTGGAGTTGAGCTGCCAGGTCAGGACTGATTACATTGCAGATTCTCATTTGGATTTTGTTAAGAACCCTGAGATGAATAGCTTAGTAGAGAGAGATGGAGATACATGTAAGAATGGTCTGGAGAGTCAAGAGAAATGATCCTGGCTAGAAATTACGCTGACATAAATGCCAATTCCATGCATATGGACATTGGAGTCCTTCCTAAAGAGGGAATGGTAACCAGGGATATAGAAATCACAGAAAGGAATAGTTGATTTACTAAGTGCCGCTTAGATGTAACACAAGGCTGAAGGTATAGAGTACCCAGTGAGGATCGAACTCACTACTCAGTTGTAATAGGTTCTAGCCAGACAAGCTTGCTAACCATTACAACACATCGAGGTGCCCTCACAAGAAGGAATAGAAGGGTCATGGTTAGTTTAACAGAGAGATAAGACGTCAGGGGACTTTTTGTGTAGGAAGGATTCAGTGCTACAAAAGTTGGTACGGATACCACATGTGTTCGAGAATGAGATGTTAACGGGTTTTGATGTTTATTATTTAGCTGGTTTAATTTTATCTCATTGGTTGTATGTCATCATGATTAGCGAGTATTTTGTTAAGGAGAGACCTAGAGTAGTAGTAACAGTTGGTCATCAGATCTAACCTAAATCTAAACTTATTTATAAATGGAACTTTGTGTGTGTGTGTGTGTGTGTGTGTGTGTGTGTGTGTGTGTGTGTGTGTGTCCATTACCTGTAGACTCCGAAATGGCTGAACCTATTTTCTTGAAAATTTACACAGTTGTACTATAAGCATTTGCGAGTGTTCTTAGCTAGGTTTTGTGTTGAGGTACACCTGATAAATATCGAAAATCAATAACTGAAAAAATTGGTGTGTCCGATTTTAATCAAATTTGATACATTCATAGACAAAGACATAAGAAACGATATTCAGAAGTTTCAAGGTTGCAGTTCTTACAATAGTGCAGAAAATCGATAATATATATATATATATATATATATATATATATATATATATATATATAAAAGGCAAGATGTTTGTGTGTGTGTTTGTTTATCTGTCTGTATGTCCTTTATACAAATCCACAATTTTTATCCGATTCTCACCAAACTTCACACAAATATTCGTTAGACTGAGTCTGAGCTCCAGGACTATGGATTAATTTTAAAGCTTTCATTGCACCCGTGCATGTGCGTTGTGGTGCAGTGGATATCGGCTCAGAACGAGAAATCGGGGAGCCGAGTTCGAATTCCAGTTGAATCCATTGTATTCACTTATGTGCAAATACCCTTGGGAAAGGTATTAATCCGTCTCTTCTTTCCAGTTATGGGTTAAATAGCAGGACAGATTGGGTTCTATAGTCTTGGTCGGCAACCAGTCTACCGCAGAAAGCAATGGCAACCTACTGTGGGATAATCTTCTGCCCAGTCAGTCATGTCTCTTTCGAGACATGATCGCCCAAGCGTGTATCACGTATGGCACTTAACTGACTGACACCTGAGCAATGCCGGGCTATACTGCTAGTACAACATATATTGAAAGAGAACTGGTGCAGTCTGCAGTATAATGTGGTCTCAGAGTTGCCCACCAGAGGCAGTTGCAGTGATATCCATCCATGCATGACATGGCACTACAAGAACCCCAATATTATTCAACTGTTTATCAGAACAGCCTCTCATGATGCGACAAAAGAGTTTGGGCTCTCCTCAGTATGAAGAGATATTGCTGCCATCCACACATTAAAAACTTGCGACAGCACCACTGTTATGACCTGAAGAGAGGGAAGAAAACCAGGAACAACAAATGAGCCCCTACTCCTGTTCAAAAAAAGGGGAAGGAGTATGAACTGGGTGATAGTAGAGTCTATCTACTCCAATTTAGAAAAAAAAGGCAAGAGAAAACATATTTACTAAGTTTTAACTTACTTAAAGTCAAGAGATCCTTTACTAGTCACTCATTGTGGTGCAGTGGATATCGGCTCAGAATGAGAAATCGGGAGCTGAGTTCAAATTCCAGTTGATTTCATTGCATTCACTTACACACAAATACTCTTGGGAAAGGTATTAAACTGCCTCTTGTCTCCAGTTATGGGTTAAATAACAGGACAGATTGGGTTCTGTAGTCTTGGTTGGCAACAAATCTACCACAGAAAGTAATGGCAACCTACTGCGGGAAAATCTTCTGCCCAGTCAGTCATGTCTCAAAAGAGACATGATCGCCCAAGCATGTATCATGTATGGCACTTAACTGACTGTTCCATCTGAAGACAAATTTTCACTTAAGAATATCTTTAAAAATATTTTTACCGTCAGAATGTTGACAATAAAAGCATCAAGGGCTGAGTGCAAAATATTAAATTTCAAAATTTATGCAAACACTTCACAGAAAATATTTTAAAATTTCACGTTCAGAAAAAGAAAAATAGGTTCAATTACAAGAAATTTTAAGAAATCTGCTTCCCTCAAAATATTAACTGAGTTGAGTGAAACTCATAATTCACCATGGTGGTTTTTATTTCACTTATTTTTTCAGTTGAGGCAATTCTGTCAGCTGGTGTTTCTGCTATATATTTAGAGATGCTGGATGAAATACATGGATGTGCATGTGGTGCAGTGGATATTGAGTCAAAACAACAAATCGAGGAGCCAAGTTCGAATTCCAGTTGAATTCCTTGCATTCACTTACACACAAATACCCTTGGGAAAGGTATTAATCTGTCTCTTCTCTCCAGTAATTGGTTAAATAACAGGATATATTGGGTTCTATAGCCTTGGCTGGCAACCAGTCTACCGTAGAAAATAATGGCAACCTACTGTGGGATAATCTTCTGCCCAGTCAGTCATGTCTCTTTCAAGACATGATTGCCCAAAGCGTATATCACGTATGGCACTTAACTGACTGACTGGACATAATAGTTGAAATCATAATTAAGGCTTCTACTGGTCATAAAGTGGGGGATCAGTTTTATATAGTTATGAAGTAATAAACTGATTCCACACTAATTACTACTTCATAATATATATCTCTTCCCCCTCTAGCTATAAGTCAAATAATAGGACAGATTGGTTTCTATAGCCTTGGCTGGCAACCAGTCTACTGCAAAAAGCAATGGCAACCTACTGTGGGATAATCTTCTGCCCAGTCAACCATGTCTCAAAAGAGACATGATCGCCCAAAGCATGTATCACGTATGACACTTAACTGACTGACTGATGAAATACAAAGAAGAATCTGCAGCGTCAATTTACCACTACAGTAAAGTAACTTCCCTAAGCCTTTTTTTTTATAAATGCTTTAATTTCTGGAAAACTTTCCTCTATGGAAAATAGACTTTATGAATTTAAGTGCTGTACTAGATTGGTCAGTCAGTTAAATACCCTTGGGAAAGGTATTAAGCCATCTCTTCTCCCTCCAACTATGGGTTGTGCTATGTTTCGCATTTTTTTGTGTGTAGTAGAAATTGTAGTACAGCTCACCGTACTCTTTGTGAGAACTGGGTTTTTTTCCTCCCTTTATTTTTCTACTTATTCTCTATATATTCTTGTCTACTAATTTGCATACAATACTACAGGTCAAATAGCAGGACAGATTAATATGATTAATGTGGAGAAATTTGTCACTTAACTGAGCAGAGTCATGCCAACTTCAAAATTTCATGAATTTCACTTGTCAGGGCTTAATTTCAACTGTTACTGTGTCCCATTTTTGTTTTTTTTCCTAGTTTATATGGTTTAATTTGATATTTTGGTATGCGAGTGGTTCTACAGGGGGTTAATTGTTTTTGATTGCTTTTGTTGTGTTGACTAAAAGGAAATTAACACAATAAAAAACAATAAAAATAAAATCAACCACCTGCAAGTAATACAACATTAAAAAGAAGCCAACACAAAAAAAGGAGTTTCAAAATCACTAATATTTCTAATAAAGTGCAATATTGGCTCTGAATGAGAAATTGGAATGATGAGCTCAAATTCTGGTTGAATTTATTTCATTCACTTAAGTGCAAATATCCTTGGGAAAGGTATGAATCCAACTCTTCTCCCTCCAGCTATGGGTTGAATAGCAGGACAAATTGGGTTCTATAGCTTTGGTTGGCAACTAGTCTACCATAGAAAGAAATGGCAACCGACTGCTGGAAAATCTGCCTAGTAAGTGATGGGTTAAAAGAGACAGGATCGCCTAAGCATGTATCATGTATGGCACTTAATTGACTGACTGACTAGATTAGTGGCAAGATCTCATTTTATAGTTGGAATGGCTAGATGTAACTGTAAGTTCTATGCTTATAGTTTCTTCGATCGCACTTTTTGCTTGTGGAACTCTCTTCCATTTCAGCTCCACTTTTTTGAATCAACTTTAATCTTTAAAAATTTAAATGTCAGATGTTGTCTACTGTCTTCTTAATTCCTGTTATCTTATTGTTCTCTCTTTTTTTCTCATATTCCCTCACAGTAATCTCTTTGCGGTTTTACTGCCATACTTTGGGTGAAAGAATTAAGAAAAAATGAAATATTATAAAGTAAGTAAGTTGGTTGACCGCTACGTTGGGGACGACCTGAAGGCTCCCTTTTCTTTTGATGTTACCTTGCAATTTCTCCACTTACCCCCGATCATTCTCTTTGTTACTGAGTGCTTAGCAGAGAGGCATCAAGTACTGTTTTTAAAATCTTTGGTATGACCCAGCAGGGGATCAAACCCACAACCTCATGCACTGTAGGCGAGCACTTTACCATGACACTATGGCCAGTAATTGTGTTCAATGTTACAAAATAAGTAGGAGAGTTTTCTTTACTTTGTATTCTATAGATGGAACAATCTTACAAGAGTTCACAATATAATATGTTAACTGATATGCTAGGTATAGATGTGAATTTTTAAAGATAATGCAAAACAACCCATCTTACCTCAATTCTCATTTTTCAGTCTTGATAGAATTTAAAATTGTTGACACTGACATATTCTCTTCTCTGTAAGATCTTTCCTATCAGTACTTTATTACCATTTCCATGACAAATGTTTCAGATGAGTTTTTGTTTAATCATTTCATCTCAAGCAAGGCAATAATGAGTACATTCAGTTAAAATGTATTTCACATGTTGGTTGATCTTCACTCTTTAGCAAGTAGGAATGGATGAGGTATATGTACGAAATATTAGTATCAAAGGATATTGGGGAACATTGCATTGACTTTTTCTTATTGTTGCTTGAATATTCATCTTTATATACTTATGCTTGAATATTCATCTTTATATACTTATGCTTGAATTAATTTCTTGAGAGAATCCCTAGTAAGGATAGGATTCTAATCCACAAACAAGACAGTCCCTTTGCTTTATCTGAGCAGAAATACAACTGATGAAGCCATTAATAAAGCCCTAAAGAGTTTGGCTTATTCTACTGAGCAGTTTTATTGGGATTTGTAGGGTGGCGTCATACCTTACAGAAAGAAATGGCAGGTATAAAGACTAATGAACTTATTTCCACAGTTCTTAAATACATCAGCAGAAATGCCTTGCAGGCAGGTGTTTTGGTTCTTATTGGTTACATTGAATCTCTTTAGTTTGATGAATAAATTTTCCTTTGGCAATCATTGTAATACTTGCATCTTCAGATATGCATGTATAGAGAAAATCCAATTCTCAAATGTAAAGCATTTGAGGTGTGGATGTTGGCAGTGCAAACTTGATGGTGATAAAGGCTGGAAGGATGAAGAGCTAGCTTGCTAGATAGAGCTGAAGGCTTAGAACCTCAAGCAATATGTTCAAAGTCTTACTTGATCAGTTAGTGTGTTTTTTTAATGATGAAATAATTTTTAAAGGTGAAGTAATTTTTAATGGTGAAAAATAATATGATCAAATAAGCTTTTCATTGACATTTATTTATTTGCAAGGTGAAGGGAGAGGGAAAAATTGATTGTTTGCTGAATACAAACATCAGGCAGGAAATGGTGTTTAGCAGCCTTTGAGATTTGAAAAAAGAAATCACTTGACTGATGGTTGTGGGTGAGGGAAAATTAACTCGCCCCAAAATCATTTTACTCGATCGACTC
The DNA here is from genome assembly GCA_037127315.1 of Ascarosepion bandense. NCBI lineage: Eukaryota > Metazoa > Mollusca > Cephalopoda > Sepiida > Sepiidae > Ascarosepion > Ascarosepion bandense. The sequence goes on from JBBBDQ010000575.1 coordinate 1,330,086, forward strand.
CAATTTCCTAATAGCTGCCTTACGTAAACATAGAGTGAATCGCTGATGGAAAATGAAAAAGAAAATTTTAATTAAAATTTTGAATGTGTCAGAAAGGATTTTAAAAATTTGATCTTTCCTCTTCATAATAGCATAAACATTTTGATGATAAAATTTTGTTTTTATTAAGTTTTAACATCATGATATGCTGTTTTTTATTTTTGGCAATTGAGTGGAGGTACCTAAATTATTCGTAGCTTCTTTCTTCTGTTTGACTACAACCTCCATCTCATAGATGATAAAAAATAACAAATCTAACTTTTTCAATGATTTTCTCTAAAAAATTACTTACTTGTATAATTTGATTTTCGGTGCATGGTTGAAAGAAGTATGCATATTTTTTCTTTCTTTCAAATGTTCCTTTTTACTTTTCATAAATATAGATGTTGAGTCAAGGAAAATATTTTCCAAATGAGTTTATAAAAATCTGTGAGCGTCTTTAATCTGGGTGAGAGAGACATTTTAGCTCCACTCTGGAAGTGTTAATTAAACAATTGTTTACACTGACCGGGATGCAAGACTAAAGAGTTCAATAATGTCATTGTAGATCATTCTAAGTAACTTGTGAATCTTCAATGGCATTCTTTTTGGGTAGTAAAAGGAATCACACTCCACCCACATTTATTGAACAGGTGAAGAGGCTCATCCCTTGTTTCCTGTTTAGGATGCAGTTTCCAGTTTTCTCTTTTCTAATCTTCTCACTTTTTTGATTTTTTTTTCAATTGGAGTAGATAGACTAAACTATCGCCCGGTTCACACTCCACCCACATCTACTGAACAGGTGAAGAGGCTCATCCCCTGTTCCCTGTTTAGGATGTGGCTTCCGGTTCTCTTTTTTCCAATCTCTTCACTCTTATGTAGCCCCCTGCACATCAGTGGCGTTACCGCCTTGCTCGGGGTGATATGATTAAAAAAAAAAAATCAGATTTCCTTTTTCTATATTTTAAGGGACACATTTCATTGCGATATACTGCGGGCGAGTAAAGCAATATAATTTCATTGCCCAATTAAGTTTTTAATTGACTGAGTCGATTGGGTGAGAGACATCTCAAAGGCTGGTGTTTAGTGACATCATCTCTATTATAATAAATGCTGTCATGTATTTATTTGTATACATATATTTTCCTCCTGTCACGCTCATGGGGAGAAAGACAGTAGTGAGGCAGCATTTGCTCAGTCTATCAGAAAGACAATAGCAAGGCAGCGTTAGCTCAGTTCATTGTCTTTACTTCCAGTGACTAAACTTTACTGCTAGTTATTAAAGTTCTTGGCAGATGGTCACTCTTTAATTATTATCTTATTTTATTGCAATAATTATGTTATTGAGTAGTGAAAAATATATATATATATATATATATCCTCTCTATTATAATAAAGACTGTTATTTGTATATATATATATATATATATATATATATATATACGCTCTCACACCCTGATTGAGCACTCTGGAAAAATAGTAGACTTTGATAAACAGTAGCTACTCTGGCATGTACGCATTGCTCATTCAGTGAAATGAATTAGAGCGCTCTAGCTATTGGGCGCGTATAATGATATGCGCTAAAAAGTCTGCCTACTTCCACTGAACACCCATAGCCCAGGGGTAGAGTCGCCAACTGATGCCATTTCGGTCTGGTTTCAATCCTGGGTAAAAAAGCAATTGGAGTCTAACCGTACTGATGAGCTGTGATATGGCGAAACAGATCTGTCTGCAGATGACAATATATATATAGCTCAGACCTGATAAAAAAATCAACAATTATTGCGATTTTTTGTCGTCTTTCCATGACAACACTATCAAGCTAATCAGATCATACAAAAGGATCTTACACAAAATAAATAGACAGAACTTGTCTATATTATTCAATGAAACCTGTATTAATGAAAAAATGCTGCCAAAATACACACAATATATATATATATATATATATATAGGAAAAACTACTAAAAAGTTGTAAGTTTAAAAATGTATTTTTTTGACAGTATTTATTTATTTCTATTATTATATTTGATATTTCAGACCATTCTCGGCCTTTCATCAGAAACAAATAATTTTAAAATTTAAATTAGAAACGTTTTTGCGAGGAGCATTTGTCCGAGAGATTGTTTACATCACGTGACGCAGAAAGTGACAGATTTTTTTAATATTTGTAAACGTAAACCTATCTTTAATAATACTTATAAATGTAGTTTTAAAGAAAATTTTTGTAAGTGTATCTAAAAAATGTTTAACTATTGAAATATTTATAAAGATTCAAAACACTTAAGTCCCTATTTAACCCTAGCCTATATGTATTTAATTTTAAAATCCAGTATTTTTCTTTCTGCATGAGTATGTAGAACTAAAATCAGAATCTGTTAGTAAACATTTGCAGTTTTCTAATGTGTGTCCTGGTTGATTGAAGTGTTAGGCTATGGGGGAATATATATATATATATAGTGTATTGAGGCAGCAAATAATTTTCTAAGCATATACTGTTAAATATAAGAGACAATGAATGTCTATTATGTTTAATCATGAGCTGTTCTAAATGTTGTATTTTGGCTTTAATTTCAGTTGAAAATAAAGACAAAAATTCTCCAACATTCATAATTTATTATTAATTTGGTTCTAAGCTTTCGGCTCACATGAGCCATCTTCAGAGAGGTTATTAAGACGGTAGCACAATAACATCCACCATCACCAACAATTTTATTTTGTGTTGACATCACGTTTAAATCTGGTCATAGCACATTACATTGCATTTGAAGACATGGTTCTGTTGTCGTTTCGCACTATCACATGATGTGACGTCATAGAACTGTATTGCAAATTTGCGATCTGCTTTTGTTATTTTTGGTAACTATTGCCTAGCGGAGTTTTATGTCAACACAAAATAAAATCGTCAGTGATGGTGGATGTTATTGTGTTACCATCTTAATAACCTCTCTGAAGATGGTTCATGTGAGCCGAAAGCTTAGAACCAAATTAATAAAAAATTATCCAAATGTTGGAGAATTTTGTCTTTACTTTTAAACTGAAATTAAAACCAAAATACGACATTTAGAACGGCTCATGATTAAACATAATAGACATTCATTGTTTCTTATATTTAACAGTATATATTTAGAAAATATATATATATATATATATATATATCCAGGTAAAAAGAACCAATAGTTTTACAATTCCGAGTTCTCTGACATTTACTTTTTTTTTTTAAAAGTGCTCAATATAATAAATATTGTAGAACACAATATAATCATATAATTAAATTTGTTTTTTAATTAAAAATACATTGTGACAGAAATTTCTATGTTTTGAGATTTCTATCTCGTCATCAGGCAATGTTAGATCATAGTTGTGAAAATGATTTTCATTTAAATATAAGAAACAATACGTTTGTTATTTATAGATATGGGAAGACATAAAAATTCATGTGTGTGTTCAATTTCACTTATCAGAATAGAGATTAACTTTAAATTTGAAAAAAGTTTATATTTATTACAGAAATAAAACATCACTATCAAAATATTATTGGTATCTAAAGGAAAGAAATAAAACATTCACATTAAAATGGAAAATTTTAAAAGAAGCTAGAATATGTAAGTCTTTAAGTGACCCATGCCCTTTGTGTCTATATGAAAAACTATATATTATTAAATTTCTTTAGAACAAAAACCTATTAAATAAACATCATGAAATAAATGTCATATGTAAACATTGCAAAATGTTCACCTTAGAATATGAAAAAAAAACCCCAAAAAACTTTGTTTATTAATTTGCAAATATCCAATAATTTGTTTAAAAAATAACTGAATAGATATTAAAATAATTAAATTGATATTTAAATATTTTGTAATACTTAAATAGATATTTAAAAGATTGTATTATGATATTAAGAATTGTATTAGAATATAATAATAATAAAATAGATTTTATATAAAAAGAATAAAATGAATTTTTAAAAATTATTTAATAAATAAATGGATATTAGAAAATAAAAACATTTTCTTTATAAATTAAAAGTTTTGAAAAATTAGAATAAAATGCATTCTGTATCAAAATAAAAATAGTATATTTTCTCAAAAGTTAGATCAAGAATATAAAATGCTTTCTTTCTTCATCTCTTTTTTGTTTTAGAAAATGTTGGGATATGAAGAAAGCTGAAAGAAAAAAAATTTGTAACTATAATGTATATATCAATGGAAATAGGGTCTAGAGAGAAGTGTTAAAAATTTAGTTTGGCAATTTGGCCGTTAAGATTGAAAGAAGAAATTATGTATTCTCCAAAAATATAAACTTTTTTAAAATTTAAAGCCAATCTCTATTCTGATTAGTTAAATTGAACACATACATAAATTTTATGTCTTCCCATATCTATAAATAAAAAACATATTGTTTCCTATATTTAAATGAAAATCATTTTCACTATTATGATCTAACATTGCCTGATGACGAAATAAAAATCTCAAAACATAGAAATTTCCGTGTCACAATGCATTTTTAATTAAAAGACAAATTTAATTACATGATTATATATATATATATATATATTTAGTATATCGAGGCAGTAAGTAATTTTCTAAACATATGCTATTAAATATAAGAGACAATGAATGTCTATTATGTTTAATCATGAGCCGTTCTAAACGTCGTATTTTTGCTTTAATTTCAGTTGAAAATAAAGACAAAAATTCTCCAACATTTGGATAATTATTTATTGGTTTTCTTCTAAGCTTTTGGCTCACATGAGCCATCTTCAGAGAGGTTGTTTAAACTGAAATATTATAAAATCCACCATCACTGACGATTTTATTTTGTGTTGACATAAAACTCCGCTCACCAAAAATAATAAACGCAGTTCTTAAGTTTGCGATGCGGTTTTATGACGTCACACCGCGGGATAGATGTTGGAGAATTTTTGTCTTTATTTTCAACTGAAATTAAAGCAAAAATACGACGTTTAGAACGGCTCATGATTAAACATAATAGACATTCATTGTCTCTTATATTTAATAGCATATGTTTAGAATATATATATATATATATATATATATATGAAATAAAATAAATTTCGAAGTTCAAAACCGTTGAATGATCATTTCAACATGAAATCCCTAAGAGAGATTTCAAAAAGGGTGAAAGGCTGGAAATATATTACACACACATATATATATATATATATATATATAATACATTTCCCTCCTTTGACTCTTAGGGATTTGGATTATTTTTTTTATATTTCAATATAATATACTCAGTAGGTGCATCAATATATATGTTGCTGTCATTTTAGATGGAATATTGATATAAATATTTTGATGGCACGGGCTCAATTATATAAGACCTCTCTTTTTATTCTCAAAATGTTTCCAAAATATTCTTTGAATCTTGTATGCCGAATATAAATATCTGATAAGTTAATGTTAAGAATGTGTGGGTAGTGTATGGCTCTCAGTAGGGAAAGTGGAATTAGTAAAATATGCTCAAATTCTAGCCTAGTCTATTGCATTCATTTTCACACACTAGATTAAATAAATACCCTAATATTTAAACCATTGCATGAAAGTAAATGTAGTGAACTTGGATCTCTGTCAACAATTTCAAAAAGAAGGATAATTTTGAATTCAGTATCATAGAGAAAGCAACAGAAACCCACCAGATCTCTTCAAGAAATCATGGCAATTCACAGACAATAAAGAAAAGAAACCTGTGGAGAGCCATGACTTTTTTAAATGTCAGCCTAAATAATATATACTAATACTACTTTTAAGTGTGTATGAGTAATACATTTGTTATCAACACTTAAAGTATTAAATGAATTCAAATTCCAGTCATGTCAGTTGTATTCTCTCTCTCTCTCTCTCTCTCTCTCTCTATATATATATATATATATATATATATATATAAACTTATTTATAAATGGAACTTTGTGTGTGTGTCTATGTGTGTGCATGTCCGTTACCTATAGACTCCAAAACGGCTGAACCAAGTTTTTTGAAAATTTACAGAGTTATACTATAAGCGTCTGTGAGTGTTCTTAGCTAGGTTTTGTGTCGAGGTACACCTGATAAATGTCAAAAATCGATAATCAAAAAAATCGGGTTATAGAAGGAGTGGTTCAATTTTAATCAAATTTGATACACTTATAGACAAAGACATAAGAAATGATATTCAGAAGTTTCAAGGTTGCAGTTCTTACAATAGTGCAGAAAATCAATAATATATATATATATATATATATATATATATATATATATATAAAAGGCAAGATATTTGTGTGTGTGTCTGTTTATCTGTCTGTATGTCCTTTGTACAAATCCACAATTTTTATCTGATTCTCACCAAACTTCACACAAATATTCTTTAGGCTGCGTCTGAGCTCCAAGATCATGAATTAGTTTTAAAGCTTTCATTACACCCGAGCAATGCTGGGCTATACTGCTAGTATATATATAGTGTAATAGTTGTTACAATATATATATATATATATTAACATTATTTTTACTGAACAATCAGATTTGTGAAGATGCTTCATTTCCTTTTGTGTTTATTTCAATTACTGGCATGCACTCCTGCGAAAACTTAAAGAAATTGTACACTACAATAGGATTTGAACCTGTGATCCCATTTTCAGCAGAAACCACCATCTAATCTTCTAGACTTTGACCACTTGGTATGCAGCACAATTTTAAGTTCCTAAAAATCACACCCATGAGTTTAATCAAGCCTTCTGAATAAAATTGAGGGAAATGGATTTGTTCAGAGCCCATCTGTGGCTGTGCCTGCTTAAAGTTATTAGTCATTGTGACTGAGTGTTTGAGTGCACCGACCTTTTTCAAAATGGTGAACATGCCAGATTATGTGCTCTCTCTCTCTCTCTCTCTCTCTCTCTCTCTTTAAAATTATAACTAGCATCTACTCAGCATAGTTAACATATAAACCAGAAATTAGTTCAGTGAGAACTGAAAAAACATAAATCTTCCTGAGCAGGCATCTGCAACAGGAATTACATGTTCACCCTATGTGTAATCTTAAATGAGTAGTCAGCCTGTGTTTGGGAAAGTACTGGCCACAGGATATTTTATAAATAATAAATTCTGTTATTGACACTAATCTAAACCCTTAGTTAAATGTAATAAATATTTAGAATATCTATCTAAATCTAATCAAAATCTAAACTTATTTATAAATGAAACTTTGTCTGTGTCTGTGTGTGTCTGTGTCCATTACCTATAGACTCTGAAATGGCTGAACCGATTTTCTTGAAAATTTATACAGTTGTACTATAAGTGTCTGTGAGTGTTCTTAGCTAGGTTTTGTGTCGAGGTATGCCCGGTTATAGAAGGAGTGCTCCGAGTTTAATCAAATTTGATACACTTATTGACAAAGACATAAGAAACGATATTCAGAAGTTTCAAGGTTGCAGTTCTTACAATAGTGCAGAAAATTGATAATATATATATATATATATATATAAAAGGCAAGATGTTTGTGTGTGTGTCTGTTTAATTGCCTGTATGTCTGTATTTTTTTCAGCCCTTGTTATTTTAGTTTTTGCTTCGGGTTTGGCTCTAAGTAGGTATAATTGTAGTTCTTAGTCTCAGCCATGATACCATTTACTCAGAGGACTTATTTATCCTTCAAAATTCAGTTTATGATGAAAAAACTTATTTGATATTGATACCAGGAAATTAAAATTTGACTTACATCCATTCATTTTTCTTTCAGTCTAAGGTTTTGCTTTAACTGGAAACAACTATTGCTTTTTAGTCTTTTGTGCCAATGTCCAAAGAGTCTGAGCTCCAGGACCATGGATTAGTTTTAAAGCTTTCATTGCACCTGAGCAACACCGGGCTATACTGATAGTCCTACATATCAAGAAAAATAAAGAAATATTTGTGTGTATATAAGTTTATTAATAAATATTAATAAATAAAAAGTTTTGTATGTGTATCAATAAACAATATTGGATGGCATATCTGTTATTTGATATAATGATTGTCAGATGTTTGGAATAATTTGAGGTAAGCTTCTTGCAGAAATCAACACCAATTCTATCCAACTCCCACTGACAAATCCTCATAAGATTACTCAGGTTTGGGGAATTCTTCTGCTGAATTTGAAGTTAAAGCTTCTTTTACAGATTTTCAATAGGATTTATAAGCAACTGACTAAGCTAATCTAAAAATCCTTATTTTCATCCTCCCCACAGTGTTCTTTGGATCTTTATCCTGCTGAAAAATCCAAACTCATGGTAATTTGAGAAATGACACAGATGAAACCGTGTTCATCTCCAGCAATGGTAATGTTAATGTTAGCTGTTCTCTTATCAGCAAACATTTGACATTCATTGACCGAGCAGCTAGTACTGTTGTCAGTTAAAATTTATAGAATTTTTCTCTGAAATTTAGAATCCAGTAGCAGTTATCATTCTTTTCAGTACTGATAGTGGTTTCTTCCCAACCTTTTGTTTGATATCGTGTAAAATGTCAACACCTTGATAATGCCATTATTTTCCTTTTGAGTTGCATTTGCTATACATTTTAGTTGTTGCTGCTGTTGAAAGTCCTCAAGTGATGTGGTTTCTTTTATTTGATACAATTCATTGTTTGTGATTCTGTAGTGCAAGTCTACAAAGTTTGAAGAAGAATAAGACCTCCAAGTTTCATTCACTCAAACCCATTTTTAACCACTTATCTGAGAAAATGGTTGTATGCAGCTGACACTTTAGATATTTCTAAACGATTATGATTGATCTGACAAGATTATTTAAGATACTGAACTATATACCAAGATATACATAACACTGTCTAATGTTCCTTTCACATGCATTGCTTCAAACTTATCTAAAAATATCTAAATGTCTAAATTATTGCTCAAAATAAAGACCGTCATTTTCCAAGACTTTCTGCAATTGATCTGCAAGCTTTTGGATCTAGTCAAGGTACCATTCAGCTGGCTTTGAATCAAAGAATTATTGACACGCTTCTTTGACTTCATCAAATGAGTTGAATCGGCGGCCCTTCAGAAAGTGTTGCATTGAGTGGAAAAGGCCGTAATCTGATGGAGCACAGTCAGGACTGTAAGCTGGATGTGGCAGAACCTCAAAGCCATCCAGCTCTTCAAACTTGTCTTTGGTTTTCCTGGTGGTGTGTGGCTTGGCATTGTCAAAGCTGGGTACTTTTGCTTCAACTTTTTGCAGACCCGCTCAAGTTGCTGACAGTAAAGTTCAGCACTGATGGCACAACAATTCGGAATGAACTCAAAATGCACGATTCCTTTAAAGTTCCACCAAATGCACAACATGACTTTCTTGCTGAATCGATCTTGTGTTGAAACCGATGGTGTCTCTTGCCCTTTCTGAACCCATCGCTTGTCTCGATTGTGCTGGACTAGATAGACCCATTTCACAAGTGTTTACGAACTTTTGGGACAACCTAATAAACACTACTTCAAGTAAGTTGTTAAGAAGAAAGCCTTCATTATTAGTAGAAAGAGTGATAACAATTAATGAATTTGGGAAAACTATTTTTCTAAGAAATTGTTTTAATATAAAGGTTTCATAAATTTCAATTGAGAGTAGTACTGACTTCTTGGTTAATAAATGCTAAATGTTTTCATATATTAATACTACCATTACTCTTACCAGTTGATGAAATGTAAAATGATCATATTGATTGAAAAGAACAACTCCAAACCATTAAACTTCTACCAATGTGCGAACTGTCCAAATGGTATTGGAAGAGGAGGGTTATATGAAATATTGTTCATTCTGCAAACATGGTTGAAATTGTTTCTATCAAATGACTATTTGATAGAAACAATGTTTTTAGTCTCAGAATGAAACAGCATTCATTTGATGATGATGGGTAAAATTTGCAAATCAGCCTTTATATACATGGGTCTTTGTAGGAGTCTGAGAATGCACTCCGATTTTGGTGGAATGTTTGACTAATTGTATTCTGACTTTCTTTCTTTGTCAGCTGCCTACAAATTCTTTTGTACTTCCCTTCAGGTTGTGCATTACCTTCTGAAGAATGGATCTGGCTGCTTGTTCACTTACTTTATGAGGACATACTTTTTTGGAGACAGATCAATCGTCAATTTACGTTCCTTCAGTTTCTGAATGTTGGCTATAATTTTGCTTATGGAGATCTTAAACTCAGTGGAGAACTTTTGATATTCTCAGCTCATATCATTTTTTAGGAATCTTCTTTATCTTTACTATTGTTAAAGCCTTCACATACACTACAAGCAAATGTTTACTCCTCCCACTCCCCATATTTCTTTAAAAGCATCTTAAAATTAGTTACTTTTTTTAATTTAAAGATAAAATTTCAATAACTACAGTGTATATCTTATTATTTTGACATAAAATAAGCATTTAGCAAAAAAAGAATTATCACACTACAGCATCATATTTTGTTTTTGCCAACAAAACCACCACCTGTCTTAATTACTGCTTTACAAAGTAAGCATTCTTTTTGACAGTTTTTGAAAAAATGTAGATGGTAGACCTTCCCAAGCATACTTCATCAAGCACTGAAAAAGCTCACTCTTACTCTTTGGGTATTCTCTTTAAACATTCCTATCTAATTCATCCCATACTAATTCAGCAGAAGAGAAATCAGGCCGACAAATCACAATTTTCAAAGTTTTTCTTCTTTTTTGACTTATGGTAATTTTGACATTGAGTGTTTGAGATTGTTCTCTTGTAAAAAAAAGTGATTTTCTTTCCAATTATGCATAAACCAGTTGGTATAGCACATCTTGTGAAATCAAGTGATATTATTCTTTTTTCATGATTTTCTTAACCTGAATCAAAGCTTCAGCCCTTTTGGTATTCTAAAAAAGTCTATTGAAAGTTAACAGGGAAAATAAAATATATTATTTCATATACAAAATATCTATAATTTAGCAAAATGTATTGCAAATCAAAATTTGAACATTTTGTTAGCAAAAACATTCCTTGAGTAGGACTGTAAAACAAAAGAAAATAAACTGTTGCTACTGAAATTTTATCTTTGACTTTAAAAAAATATATAATACATCTCATTTTAAGGTGTTATTTTAAAGAAATGAAGGGAGATCCCAAACCTTTTGACAGTTAAATCTTCACTAATGATTCAATGTATGTGTAGACTTTGTAGGTTGTTGGTCATGGATTGTAGGTTTCTACAGAAAAATTCACCAGAAAATCGGCAAAAATAAATTGAGCCAAATTTTCGCCCAGTTCACACTCCACCCACGTCTATTGAACAGGTGAAGAGGCTCATCCCTTGTTCCCAGTTTAGGATGTGGTTTCTGGCTTTCTCTTTTCCAGTCCTTTCACTCTTTTCTTTTTCACTTTTTTCTTCTTCAATTGGAGTAGATAGACTAAACTATCGCCCGGTTCACACTCCACCCACGTCTATTGAACAGGTGAAGAGGCTCATCCCTTGTTCCCAGTTTAGGATGTGGTTTCTGGCTTTCTCTTTTCCAGTCCTTTCACTCTTTTCTTTTTCACTTTTTTTTTCTTCTTCAATTGGAGTAGATAAACTAAACTATCGCCCGGTTCACACTCCACCCACGTCTATTGAACAGGTGAAGAGGCTCATCCCTTGTTCCCTGTTTAGGATGTGGTTTCCGGCTTTCTCTCTTTCTTACGTAGCCCCCTGCACATCAGTGGCAATACCGCCTTGCTTGGGGGGATAATGAATTGAGACAAATAAAAGTTTAGTCTGAACTACCCTATATATATAAAGCTAGCTAAAATGGGAGCAGTCCATTGGCAAACACTAGGTGGGAATCATAGAAGCATCAAGTCCTTACAAACAAGAGACATCTATCAAGATTTTCATCCATGTGTGGACAGATGTACATTAAAAAAATATAACCTAAAAGCCAAGAAATTAGAGTACTTGGGAGAAACTAAATATCAAAAAGGCAGGAAGAAGAAAGAAGAGAAAAAGTACATGGAAATTACTTCCATTAAAAAAAAATTCTAATGCCACTTTAGACAGTTCGTTGGCAGAATGGAGGGAAAAACAAACACAGCGCACGAGTGAGGAAGATAATAGTTGACCCTTAACTTAAACACGTTAACATTGTATTGATCATGGAAGCAACATCTTGGGAGTCAGCTCCAAAAATAAAACCATATTTATTACCAGATTTTTATTTTAATTTCTACTTTAATTTATTGTGTTTGAGAGGAACACAATAAATTAAATGAAATCATATGCTGTAGAGAAGCTTGGTGGAAATGTTATTGGCATGAGGAGCATTACACATTCAGCTTGCTTCAGGTGAGTTTCAATTACTTTTCAGTAATTTACTTCTTTCAGACTTTTATTTTAATTTTTACAGTTAAAATTGGCATTAATAGTTTCACTCAAGTTTTAGGTTAGTTACAATAAAAGAAATTATTATTTTCTTGAAAAAAAAAACAAAAACAGTGGCAATTTCCAATCTGCTACAGAAAATGTAAAGGTACACTTCATTTTTGGCATTAGCTACCAGCCGTAGCCACTATTCTGGGCATGAAGTTACTTCCAAGGCTATGTCAAGGCTAGAGGTAGTCACATTGAATAATATATTTCTGATGCTTTGGGTCCTTAAAACCTGCAGGATGTTTATTTTTTCAGAGGAAATTTTCTGACCACACCCCAAGTTTATTAAGATCAAGCCATTTATTAATTTTGTTCTTTTTCACACTTTAAATAATTCTATGAGTCTAATTTTATTAAAATCCCCTTTATTGCATATTAAAAAAGATCCCCCTGATTATAAGCCTCTTCCAATCATATTTGGTATCTAAGAGTTTTTTTATTTTTATTTTTACAATTATGTTCACTCTGGACAAAATTCAGGAGCTACTCAAGGTAAGATGTTACACACTAAGAGATAAGGGGCACAGTTTATGAGGTTGGTTGGTTGGTTGTTTTGTTTTTATGGCATATCAACCATGTCAGGTCATTTATTGCCAACTAAATTTTATTTATTGCTAGTAATACCTTTTTTCTTTCAACAATTTATTATTGTTTCTATATAAGTTTTTTGTGTCTAGTATTACTTTTTTCTTTTTGAGTATCGAGATTCATTGGGATTTGTTTTTAAGGGCAGAGTCCCCAAGTCCTACCCTTGTTATTTAACCCATAACTGGAGGAAAGGGGGCGGATTAATACCTTTCCCAAGGGTACCAGTGCTTAAGTGAATGCAGGTTATTCAACTGGAATTCGAACTTGGTTCACCAATTTCTCTTTCTGAGCCGATATCCACTGCACCACAACACACATCTGTCACTAAACGCTTACAACACCGGTCACCCATCTAAGGCTCAACATTGCTTAACTTCGGTGATCGAGTGAGAACCGGTGTATTCAACATGATAGGCCGTAAGCCTACTTTATGAGGATATATAGGGAAGATAATGATTAACCTTAGATATGAACTGGTTAAAACTGCAGCAATCAGAGAAGCATCCTCTTGGGTGGCAGTTTCAAGTTCTTTTGTCAATATATGTTTGAATTTTTTTATCTGTGTATTATCATTTTGTTCTCAAATAGCTTCTGAACTATTTATGCATATAAAATATATCAGTTCTGTGTATATGAATGTATATATGTGCATGTTGAAAACTTGCCAATTGATTTCTCTCTTAATTTTTATCTGTTTCATAAAAGCTGCCAAGAAATTTAGATCTGATTCATTTATTAGTAACACAGACTCTAATCTATCAAAAAATCAAAAGTTGAAACTGTTTCTTCTGGATCTGCATGTTATATCTCTGAATATTTCAGTTAAAATAAAAAGTATTCAATAGTATTTGTTTATATTTCTGAGATGAGGTAGTATTTACAGTATTTACATTATTTGGACTATTGTCTTCATCTTTCTTGCCATTTGTGTGATGTTTCGGCCATTGTATGCTCCGGTCTTCTTCAGGTGTTAGGAATTTCAAACTGAACACTTTATTACACTCACTGGGGTAAATGAACTCCATTCCTTGCTCAGTATTGCATCTTTTGGTAGTCTTGAGTTATCTCCCTCTAACCCTGTAAGTTACTTGTTCACCACTGCTGTAGCCTGGTATTGAACTCTCAACTCTTTGGTTCAATTCACAGGAACTAACCAACATCTATATCCACCGAAGAAGGCCAGAGTGTACAACGGCAACAAAGATGAAGACAATAGTCCGAATAATGTAAATACTGTAAAAAATATTCAAATATTTCATAGTGATCGCACAGATGAAATTAGGGTGGCCTGCTCAAGTGCATTCATACTTTTTCAATGCACACCCAACATGTGGTTTATACTTCAACTCTTGGAATGACAAATCGGGGAACTGAGTTCAAATTCCAGTTGAATTTGTTGCATTCACTTATGCACAAATACCTTTCAAAAAGGTATTAATCCATCTCTTCCCTCCAGTTATGAATTAAATAACAGGACAAATTGGGTTCTATAGCCTTGGCAACCAGTCTACTGCAGAAAGCAATGGCAACCTACTGCGGGATAATCTTTTACCCAGTCAGCTATATCTTTGAAGACATGATTGCCCAAATTTTACGTATGGCACTTAAGTGACTGACTGACTTCTTAGTTTACAATTAATGAAAGAGAGAGCATGATCTATTAGGTTGTCCCAAAAGTTCGTAAACACTTGCAAAAATTGAAATTTTATTCACCAAATAATCTAAGGTTACCAGAAAACACTTGCAAAAAATTGAAATTTTACTCGCCAAAACAACAAAAATTAATGCTCAAAATAAAGACCATCATTTTCCAAGACTTTCTGCGATTGATCTGCAAGCTTTCAGATCTAGTCAAGGTACCATTCAGCCTGCTTAGAATCAAAGAATTCCTGACATGCTTCCTCGACTTCATCAAAAGAGTTGAATCGTTGGCCCTTCAGAAAGTGTTGCATTGAGCGGAAAAGGCTGTAATCTGATGGAGCACAGTCAGGACTGTAGGCTGGATGTGGCAGAACCTCAATGCCGTCCAGCTCTTCAAACTTGTCTTTGGTTTTCCTGGCGGTGTGTGGCTTGGCATTGTCCTGCTGCATCAAAGCACGGTTTCGTTGATCAGAGCCGGGTACTTTTGCTTCAACTTTTTGTAGACCCGCTCAAGTTGCTGACAGTAAAGTTCGACACTGATGGCACGACCATTTGGAACAAACTCAAAATGCACTCAAAATGCACAATTCCTTCAAAGTTCCATCAAACGCACAACATGACTTTCTTGCCGAATCAGTTTTGTTTTGGAACTGATGGTGTCTCTTGCCCTTTCTGAACCCATCGCTTGTCTCGATTGTGCTGGACCAGATAGACCCATTTTACAAGTGTTTACAAACTTTTGGGACAACCTAATAGTTTGATCAACACCTTGAGCAAGAATAGTCACTTGTGACTTTGTGTAAGCACAACTACTAATAACATATGAACAGATTTGGTATAGTTTTTGAGGAATTCTCAATTGTTCCTAACACTGGAATTATCTCCTTGATAACTTATCTTGATGAACTGACCATAGTGAGATTTTAATCTAGGTCTCATTGTTGAAATCCAGTGATTTAACCATTCACTGATGAGCCTATCTTCTTCATCTTCTTCTGTACACTGCATCCCTTCAGAATATGGGTAATCATGGCTCTCCAAAACTTCCTATCCCTTGTGGCTCTAACCAGTTCTTCTTCTTTTGTCAAGCCTTCTACTCCACATTCTGCCATCTATTTATACACAATCATCAGGTAGGTTGGTCACTGCCTTCCCTTATTTCTCTTGCTCTTAATATGTGTTGTAGTGTGTCTGACACCCCTGCAGCACTATCATTGGTGAAATGGCTCATGTTCTGAAATGGTCAATTTAAGCAAAGAATAGTAGCATCTGAGGAGTAATGTTCAAGTGTCATTCAAGTAATATTCAGACTGATTACTTCAGTGACTCTTGCAATCTAAACCCCTCCTCTCTGTGTTGTAAATTCTGTCTTCTCTGTTATTGTAACTATTTTACTGTTCTGTATATATCTGTTTAGCACCAAATATTGTACTGAATAATATCGCAGCACACTTTCTCAGTGTATCATATCCATCTCGGCAATACAACAATATGTCATGTGAGTGTTAAGTTTGTCAAGCCCTCCTTCCTCATTATGTGTCCAAGAAATTTCAGCTGTCTCTTTCTGATCCTGAGTTTAAGTGTTCTTTTGGTTGCCATTTTCTTTAAGACTTCCTTGTTGCATGTAAATTTCTATATCTTTCTGGAGAACCATATTTCTGTGACCTCTAGTTTTCTTATCTATGAGTAGATTGTTCAGCATTCACTGTTATACACAAGCAGTTGAATATCACATAGTAATCCAGCACTCTTTTCTTGGTTTCTAAAGAATTTTTCTATTTCTCAGCACTTTGCTTAGTTTCTGAAATGCATCTTTCACTTGTCCAATGCATGTTTGAATTTTGCATATTGCAAATATTGACAACTCCTCATCCTTGAAATTCAGTCAAAAACATCTTATTCTTTAAAAGCACTTTGTAAGGATATGAAAGACAATTATTTTCCCTTTGGTCAAAATAAAGTCACATGGGTCATGTGATGGCTGCTTAGTGATGTCACTTTATAGTTTGATGATAGCGGCCAGACAGTCAATCCAAGTAGTTGCTTCCTTAACTCAGGCCCCCTCAATTAACTCTGCCTACCCCAGCCATCTGGTGCAGCTAACAAGTCTATGGTGCCATTTTTTATAGAAATATATCTTCACCAGATATAGAAATATCTCAGCTTGCAGTACTCATGTTTGGAAAAATGGAGGACTCACTATTTTTTGTTTGTAGAATATGCCCTTGATAGCAACTTAGCAGATGAATCCAGCCCATTGGAATCTGGAATCCTAAATATGGTTTCTCCAGAAACACAGAAGAATCTCTGTCGTCTCCCGTTCCCGTTGATAAATTATGTACATAAGACACTTTATTTGTCCTCTTTTTATTGTTGCATATATATATTATATTTTCTCTGCATGGGACTTGTGTAAATGTGTGTATATAATTTTGTTTACTACTTACTGACATAAAACTCTCCCTGAGAACAAAGCATGTTTGTCATTCAATTTCTTTCAACTATTCTATTCCACTAGTGAAATAAAGTCTTACTATATCATGGATACAATAATACCCATAATGAAAGAAATGGAAATGGGAGAATAAACCTTTTTTCCTAGCTCACCCATTTACTTCTTCAGGCTGAAGGAACACTAAATTTTAAATTTTATAGTTTCTGGTGTCTGATGCGTCTAGATGCACAGTATCAATCAGTTTTTTAACACTTTTGTTTTAGTCTTTATCACTATTGTTTTTAAATATTGTACACTGTGAAAACAGAAAATTTGTTAAGAGAGGTGAAGTCTTGTAAGAATTAGGATAAATATTTACATGATAAAGCATTATACAATGGAATTTTAGGTCAAATTTAACTAATAATTATGTCAGGCTAGAGTGAAAGAAAGGACTACACAGAAACTGCAAGAAAACCGAATGCATGGTCATCAGTAAAAAGGGCAACCCAACATGCCAAACACAAGTTGGAGATACTAAAATCAAGCAGGTACAGAAGTTTAAATATCTGGGAAGTGTTCTAACAGAAGATGGAAAGTGCAACACAAAGATCTGAAGGCAAATTGGCATGGTGAAGGCAACATTCCAGAAGTTGAGCAAAGATTTAAGAAACTGGACAATTTTGCTGAAACAAAGAAGAGTGTACTGGATTGCTATGTGATGTCAGTTCTTCAATATGGTAGGGAATGCTGGACAATATCATCAAAGATGAAGGAGAGACTTGAAGCAACTGAAATGTGATTCTAGAGAAGGATGCTGTGGATATCATGGGTTAAGCATGTGAGCAATGATGAGGTTTCAGAAAGGATGGAAACGAAAAGGAAATTAATAGTGAGCATCAGGAAGAGACAGCTGAAGTTCCTGGGACATGCAATGAGGAAGGTGAGCTTGAAGAACCTGATACTAACAGGCCAGATAGAGGGGAAAAGAGACAGAGGAAAGCAGTGGATAACATATTTGAAGGACCTAATCAGTTGGATGATGGAACAAGGATTGTGTGGTGTAACAGGCAAAGCCGTGCTAAGAGTACCAGGGATAGGGAGACATGGAAAGCCATGATCACCTACGTCCTGAAGGGCCAAGGTACATCAAAGAAGATAGATTTTTTGTTTCCATCTTGGATATAATTTTTATTCTCATGTCAAGAAGACACTCATTGAAGAACTTTGTAAATAAGATTTTTTTTTTACTAGTGTGCAAAGCCTAAGAGCCACTTGAGGTAGTGGGTTACTGAAGAAGTTTTTTATGTGAGTGGTAAGAGTAAACCATTAGGGATATAGTTTAGGAGGATATGTGGGAAAGATAAGGGTTAACCTTAGACTTGAACAGGTTAAGATTGTAGATGTTGCAGAAGCATCCTCTTGGCAGTTGGTTCCAGGAAGTAGCAGTTCATGGGATGAAACTTTTCAAGTTTAAGTTACTTCTGAATAATAGAGCAGGAAAGGAATGTGAGTGGTTTGTCTATGGGTTCTGATGGTTTAGTGAGAGAAATTTCATGTTAGAATTAGTTAGAGTAGTTAAAGGGTGGAATTTATTCTTTCTTTTTTATGTGCCATGTCCTTTCAGGACGTAGGTGATCATGGCTTTCCATGTCTCCCTGTCCCTGGTGGCTCTTAGCATGCTTTCTCCTGTTGCTCCATGCAACCCTCGTTCCGTCATCTACCTAATCAGGTCTTTTAAATATGTTATCCACTGCTTTCCTCTGTCTCTTTTTTCCTCTATCTGACCTGTTAGTAACAGGCTCTCCAAGCTCTCCTTCCTCATTTCATATCCCAGGAACATTAGTTGTCTCTTCCTGATGCTCAGTATTAATTTCCTTTTCGTCTCCATCCTTTCCAAAGTCTTATGATTTTAAAAATCCCAAATCTGTCACTTTCAGTATCCTTTCAGATGTGTACTTTTCTCAGTTTATGTCACTAGTCAAACAATAAGATCAGATAATACCTCACTGTAGGCCTCAGCTGCAACCAAGTATAGAGCTGTCACAAACACCTGGGTGAATGGCATCTTTCCAAGATACAACAATGTATGGCGTCCTATTTTTGAATTATCTTACAATCAAAAGACTCGGAATCTTGCTATGTAAAGTTTGCACTTAGGATAATAAAAAAATAAGGCTTTTAAGAGCTACAATCAGCTTATAAATAAATGTGTTAGGATATTGAAGAATCATTGTGAGTCTAGATTATTGTCAGTGAGACCGTGTCAAACCTATTTCAATGATTCTCTGTCAAGTCAGAAATTCAACAAATAATAATTATTATATTGCTTCCGAATTTTAATCTCAGATTTGTTGCGTGTGTATAATTATACCAAACAACAAAGAAAGTCTGAGGATCAATATCCTCATCATATGTTAATTTAGTTAATGCATTTTACAAATACTGTGGTCACAGTTCCCCTCCATCTCACAATTGTGCTTCATGGTGACACTCAGAATGGTTCAATGGTTTGCCAATTCCTTTTGCATGGCAGATATTGAGGCTACCCTATCTCTAGTTGCAGGCAAGACCTACAAGGTAGCAAGTTTTTATAATCACAGGCATCAGTCATTAGTAGTCCACTTTTCTAAATCCTTCCATGACAACGATGACTGCATCATTCTCTGTCATAGATTGACAACAGACACTTCTGTTTCATCTCTTGGTCTTTTATCTGGTATTTTTTTTTTACTAAATCTGCTACTAATAGGGCAGCCATCATGCAATCTTTTATTCCTAATGATATTGGGTTAGTTTCTTTGTTTTTAACTCATATGTCATAACTGGCATTATACATCTGTTACTTTTTTTTTTTTTTTTTTTTATAAGCGTTTCACCCCGAGCAAGGCATGTCACTGCCACTACTGTGCAAGGGGCTACATAGAGTGGAGAAAGGATGGTTAAATATAGGAAATAACAGAGGGTGGGTGATAGGCGGGTGAGGATACTGAGAATGAGGGTTGGGTAGATGAGAGTGTTGTGAGAATAGTTGGGAGTTAGTGTGATAGGAGGTGTCTATTGACCCTACATTTAAACACCTGGAGATTGTAACTGTCGGGAAAGCAGACTTGTGGAAGGGAGTTCCACAGGCGGGAAGCGTGAGAAAAGAAGCTGTTGGAGTAGAATTTACGGTTACATCTTATTTGTTTAACTGTAAAAGGGTGGGACCTAGTTGCTAATCTAGTATCTCGTGTAAATTCGTGCTTAGGCGGCACCAGTGATCTAAGCTCATCAGAGCAGAAGCCATGAAAGTACTTGTAGAAGAGGCACAGGGAAGCTACATCACGCCGGTGTGAGAGCGGCTGCAGCCGGTCTGCCAAGTCAGTATCAACCACGTTACAGATCCTCCTTTGTATTTTGTCAAGAAGCCCAAGGAGAGCAGCAGGGGCACCCGACCAGATATGGCAGCAATCTCACTGGGTAGCCCATATTTTTGGTCTGTGCCACATTTGAGCTACGTTTAGAAAATGTCCATTCTTTATGTTTTAAGTATATTGACAAGGTTATTTTCATCATACATCTAATTTTGTTAAATTCTTTCCACCCTACAGTTAGACATCATTTTATCTAATTTCTGTGGTTTTTCTCTGGTGTCAGCACCTGTCTTAAATATATGTTTTTTGAACATCTTTTAATCATTCATTTTTTATTATAATTAAATGCAATTTTTTCTTTATTTCTGTTGATTTGAAATCTACAATAAAGCTTTTCCCTATTTAGATTATTTAACATTTCATTCTTTTAATCATTTCCCCCCTCCAAGCAAAGAGGGAATGCCATTAGTACGCAGAGGTTTACAGGGAGTGAAAGTAAGAGAAACGACTGAGTATAGGGAGGACTAAGGAACGGAAAAAAGATTAACAGGATTCAAGAAGATAAAAGATGGCGTTTGACATTTCATTTACAATTTTTAAGATTCTACTTATCAGGGAAGCAAGTAAATGGAAAGGAGTTCCACAGACAGAATGTGAGAGAAAATAATTTGTTGGAGTAGAAGTGGTAGTTATACTTAGTTATTACAGCAATAAATAGGTGAGACCTAGTTGCCAATCTAGTAGCATGCTGAAATTCATGTAGTTAGGGCACCAGGAAAAAAAAAAAAACTCGTCAGAGAATTTTCCACGAAAATATTTGTAGAAAAAACAGAGGGAATGTTGGTGAGAAAGTGACTGAAGTCGAGATGCCAAATCAGGATCAATTACATTACAAATTCTTCTTTAGATTTTGTCGAGAACCTTGAGATGAATAACAGGAGCCCCAGAACAGATATGGCAGCAGTATTCAATGCATAAGGGAATGGCAGATTTGTAAATGTGCAAGATGAACTCTGATGAGAAAAGTCTTTTGGCACGGTACAGTGACCTAACTTTCCTTGCAATAGATGCAGCTGTTGATTTGATGTAGATGCTTCTTGCAGTTGATGATTCAGATATCAATAAAATTTTGTCAGCAAATCATGGTAATTAGATGATAATGGTAATGTTAAGAATGTCCATTTCCATACAAGAAACATTTAAATTTTAATGTTTAGATCAATTATAACAAATTTTGTATAAAAGATAAGAAAAATTGAATATTGAATTGGCTGCACTTTTTTTTTTTTAATCATATCACCCTGAGCAAGGCGGTAACGCCACTGATACGCAGGGGGCTACATAAGAGTGAAAAAGTTGGAAAAGAGAAAACCGGAAAACCACATCCTAAACAGAGAACAAGGGATGAGCCTCTTCACCTGTTCAATAGACGTGGGTGGAGTGTGAACCGGGCAATAGTTTAGTCTATCTACTCCAATTGAAAAAAAAAAAAAAGAAAAGAGTAAAAAGATTGGAAAAGAGAAAGCCGGAAACCACATCCTAAACAGGGAACACTAGGGGTAGTTTTGACCAATGCCACAAATTGCTAAAAGACCAAAACATTAACCTAAAAATTCAAGTCCTGTTCTTAAATAGCCTCATCAGAACAAGACTCTCTTATGGATGCCATGCATAGAACCACGTGTCTTCAGATATGTTTAACCTGTCAACTGTATACAACCACTTTCTTAAATCAATGATTTAGAAAGGCTTTGAGGAAATTAAGCCTGTAGGTCACAGTGAGGACCATCCTTTTTCGAAACTTGTAAATTGGTGTGACAGATTCACAAAGAACTGTACCAAAAAGCAGAAACCATATCACTTGAGGACTTTCAATAGCAGTAACAATTAAAATGGATAGCATATGTAATTTGAATTGAAAATAATGACATATTTATGTAGTGCACAAAAGTTCATAAAGTCTAGATACTAAAATGGAAAGCTTATCAGAACAATTGCCATACCATGTGAATTTTTAGGGAAGTGATACAGGAAAGTTACATTTATGGAGTTGAGATGCCAGGAGATGGCTGATAACATTGCAGGTTCAGCTTTGTATTTTATCAAGAATCTCTAAAAACAGAGCAAAAGCACTACAAAAAGCACTTGTATGAAAATGGCTGATATTACCATTATCATTTTATAACTTTCAGCTGAATGTAGCACTGTTTGCTTGGACAATGAATTTTTTTTTTAATCATTTCACCCTAAGCAAGAGAATAAGCCACTAAAACACAAGTGGTTACTGAGCGTTAAAGAATATGAAAAAAATTTAAATCTAAATCTAAACTTGTTTATAAATGGAACGTTGTGTGTGTGTGTGTGTGTGTGTGTGTGTGTGTGTGTGTGTGTGTGTGTGTGTGTGTCCGTTACCTATACACTCCAAAATGGTGGAACCAATTTTCTTTAAAATTTACACAGTTGTACTATAAGCATCTGTGAGTGTTCTTAGCTAGGTCTTGTGTTGACGTACCCCCGATAAATATCAAAAATTGATAATCGAAAAAATTGGGTTATAGAAGAAGTGGTCCGATTTCAATCAAATTAGATACACTCATAGACAAAGACATAAGAAACGATATTCAGAAGTTTGAAGGTTGCAGTTCTTACAATAGTGCAGAAAATTGATAATATATATATATATATATATATATATATATAAAAGGCAAGATGTTTGTGTGTGTGTCTGTTTAATTGCCTGTATGTCTGTATTTTTGTCAGCCCTTGTTATTTTAGTTTTTGCTTCGGGTTTGGCTCTAAGTAGGTATAATTGTAGTTCTTAGTCTCAGCCATGATACCATTTACTCAGAGGACTTATTTATCCTTCAAAATTCAGTTTATGACGAAAAAACTTATTTGATATTGATACCAGGAAATCAAAATTTGACTTACATCCATTCATTTTTCTTTCAGTCTAAGGTTTTGCTTTAACTTCAGGACCATGGATTAGTTTTAAAGCTTTCATTACACCCGAGCAATGCCGGGCTATACTGCTAGTATATATATATATATATATATATATATATATATATAATGTGGATGATGAATATATTATGCTTTCATTAGGATTGAGCTCTCTAGGAAGGAAAATTTAAATAAAAACAGTTACCACTTTTGTGATTTATGCATAAAACTTCAGCAATGAATTGAGTTCTTTCGGTGACTGATGTGTGTATACACCACTTATATATAACATGCTAAAATTTCCCTTCTCTGATTCCATGAGCCAATGGCTTAAGGGTTAGCGACTCCGACTGACACCAAATTGGTTGAGTTTCGATCCCGGCTGGAGGCAAGTGGATGTCTAGCCACACTAATGAGCTGTGATACAGCAAAACAGGCTTGTATGTGGATGCTGAATATATATATATATATATATATATATATATATATATATATATATACGAGTGAATAAGGAACAAAGAAAAATTTACAACATTCAAAGCATTAATCTAAAACAGTGCTCAATATACAAGATAGTGCTGTGAATATTTATTATAAATTATAGTTTAGAACATGTACAAATTATTATCCACTACAAAGTGTACATTTTGTTTCAGCATTGAAATGACAATGTCCCACCATATATATATATATATATATATATATATATATATCTTCACTAGGCTATTATTTCATTTTCCGATATGGTTTGGTGATATCTTAAGTATTAATTGTAGGAGGTTAGGTTTATAATTAAATTTTGATTTGAATTTATATGCATATATCTGTATTTGTAAGTTTGTGCATACACACATACATACATTCATGCATGTATATATGCAGTTATACACACATGTATAATCATGACCATATGAACATGTGTACACTTATATCTGTGCCTTGTTATTAATAAACTAGTGCTTAAATGGTAAAGTTGCTTTTCTATTTTTAGGTTATGAAGTTGGGTATATATATATATATATATATATATATATATATATATATATACCCAAACAACAAAGAAAACTATAAACTGTATATATATATATATATATATATATATATATATATATATATATATATAAACTGCAATGTTTGGGACAATATGATTATAAAAAAAAATGAATGTATGTTTAATATTTATTCATTTATTTATTTATGAATAATTATTTTTTGAAGATTGTATTATATTTACTTTTAATTTTAATTACTGCTCAGATAGCAAAGTAAGTATTTATATATTTACATTTTCTCATTATTTCTTTTTTTTATTAAGAGTTTATTATATACTAAGTATTGCTAATTTTTACTCTAAGCATAATTTGCAATTTTTACTGTTAAAACTGTATGAAACTGCACTTTTTATAATTTTCTATTTGATTTTGGTGGGGATATTGCTTTTTTATAAGAGTTTATTGTTTGTGCAATTTTTCTTTTGAAGGATATTTTGTGGTTGCAATATATTTCTTTTAAGGTTTTTTTCTGTGGGGCCTACGTAAATTTTTTTTGCTTGTGTTAATGTTATTAATTTTTTAGCTTTATATTATGCTATTAGTTAAACATTTATTGTTATGATATATATTTATAGGATTTATCTTAGTGAGAATCTACCATGAAGATGGATCTGACATGCTATTGATAATGACAATATGCTGTTAAAATGACCACCGCATTCATCTGATTTGACACATTGTGATTTTTCTATGAGATTATGTGAAAAAATGGGGCTATATGAAAGGACAGATCTATATCCTCCTTCTTTCTACAAGCCTCAAGAAACTTAAGCAAAGAATCACTGAGGCACTGGAGAAAGTTATGTAAGACATGCTACAGTGTGTTTGACAAAAGCTGGACTACTGACTTGCTGTTTGTCATGTCTCAGGTGGTAAACATATTGATTATTTGTGAAACTTTTTGAAACCAGTTATAAAATTTACATAATTTTGAATATCTTGATAAATAAATCTTTTATGATTCAACCTAAAGCCTATTTATTTTCATTTGCCTGGGACATTAGTTACTCAGATATTCACATTTTAAATGATGTCAATTTTTTTTGGTCACCCTGTATATATATGTTTTGCCTTTTGAATATATGTCTGTCTCATACATGTGTGTACCTCAAGACAAACAGAGAAACACTTTCTGGTAATTAAAATTCTGAAAATTACTTGTTCTTTAGCAGATTTATTAAAAGCCAAAAATATGAATTATGCACTTGGGCTCATGATTTACAGGAATAGTTTTGGTGATAACATTGGGTTAACAGGAAGTTGTTGGAAACAGTGACTAACTTTAAAAGTACATAAACTGAAAAAAGGGATGTAGAGAAAAAATGAACATAGGTATAACTTATCTGAAGGTTTATTTAACTTAGAATGGAGTGTGTCCAACATGGAGTTATTTAAATAGGGAATATGTATAAGGGGAGATAATCCATATCACAAGGTAAAATAAAATGAAGTAAAAAAAACACAGGTTTGTACTGTGGTAAGAGAATAATAAATATATGAGCGCATGTGTGTAGGAAAACAATAAAAGTAATTTAACAAAGTACTTTACAATAGATCTATATATCCTCACTGCAAAACAATAAAGACTCCCATTTTCTGAACCATTTTCAAATGTGAAAACATTACTTTTGGCACTTATTTCTACATATTTCAATTTTGCCTTTGATCAACTGACACAAATGGATAATTCTATGCCGCAATTTGAAATCTGTTTTTATGTTTGTCTCCACATCAAATGCAGCCTTGATAGATACGTGTACATTGGGCTGGAATCAGCTTGCAGTTCAGACTGATATAGCTCCGTTGATTGATTTTATGCTGGATTTGTTTCCAGTGTAAATGCAGACAGATACATTGATTTAAATATATACCCCACCCACCCCTACCATTACCAAGCACTCATACACAAATTCCTCTCTTTCTTATTTGAGAGAGAGAGAGAGAGAGAGAGAGAGAGAGAGAGAGAGAGAGGGAGGGTAAGTGAATCTGGGGAGGTGTCAAATCCCTTTTTGATTGCTTTTGACTTCAAAAAGAATATATATATATATATATTGGAAACAATAAAAGATATTTTTTATATATTCATATAATTAACATATATATAATTAAATCAGCAGATATAAAAGTTTAAGAGAAGAATGTAAAAACATACACACATTTGTATATATGTATATATATATGCACGTGTGTGTATTTTTACATTCTTCTCTTAAACTTTTATATCTACTGATTTAATTTAAAATGCACACACATGCATATATATACTCAGTTATGATCTGAGATTAAGGACAGGTTGGTTAAATAAAATAAAGACAAGAGAAAAACTATATTTTAAATCGCCTACGTGTTTCGTCCTGTGATGGACTTTATCATATGCATGTGTGTATGTTTCTACATTCTTGTCTTAAATGTTTATATCTGCTGATTTAATTATATATATGTTAATTATATAAATATATAAAAAATATCTTTATTGTTTTCAATATGCAAGTATAGGGTAGGTATGGATGGAATAAAATTCTGTACCCAAAGATACACTATTCTTAAAAATGTACTTACTACAAAGTAGAGTGAATAATATTTATTTGGAATTTATAACAGAAATATGTTATAATATCTCTATAAAGTATCTATTTTGTTTTGACACTACCTGTGTCTTATCAATTAACACAGGTATTGTTGAAACAAAAATGCTACTTTTATAGTTATTCGTGTAAAATTTTCTGTACAATAAAGACGGAAGCTGATGTTGGTTCACCTGAAATAGGCCCATACTTCCAATTTACCATGAAATTGAACAGGTGTAGAGGCTCATCCCTTGTTCCCTGTTTAGGATGTGGTTTCCGGCTTTCTCTTTTCCAATCTTTTCACTTTTCTATTTTATTTTTATTTTTTTTTCAATTGGAGTAGATAGACTGAACTATTGCCCAGTTCACACTCCACCCACGTCTATTGAACAGGTGTAGAGGCTCATCCCTTGTTCCCTGTTTAGGATGTGGTTTCCGGCTTTCTCTTTTCCAATCTTTTTGCTTTTCTTTTTTTTTTTTTTTTTCCAATTGGAATAGATAGACTGAACTATCGCCCGGTTCACACTTCACCCATGTCTATTGAACAGGTGTAGAGGCTCATCCCTTGTTCCCTATTTAGGATGTGGTTTCCGGCTTTCTCTTTTCCAATCTATTCACTCTTATGTAGCCCCCTGCCTTACCGCCTTGCTTGGGGTGATGTGATTAAGAAAGAAAAAAAAATAACATGTTTGCCTTAATTTTTTCTTATATTTGCTTTATATGTATCTATATATATATATATTTAGAGCTCTCTTAGAGAGTTATCCTACAAGTGTAGGTACAGGATACTCCTTTGAATTCTTCTATATCTACACCACATGCTGATATATATATATATACACAGTGCCATGCAAAAGTTTACAACACATTACAAAAGATTTTTCTTGAGGAATTTCCAATACAGATTAATGTAACCTTTACTGCTAATAATACGTATGTTTAACCTTTGATCAAACAATCAGATTTAAAAATGTAATCAAGAAAAATATGCCATAAAGAAAAACCAATATTTAGTCACACAAAAATTTACAATACATTTATTAATCATCTATTAATATTTTGTAGCCTAATCGTTATTACTAATTACAATGTGTAGGCATTTAGAGTTGTCCCTTATGAATTTCTTGCATGTTTTTTGGCTAATATTTTTCCATTCTTCACAATAAAATTTCTTTAGTTCATGCAGTTTTTGTAGGCTTCTTCTTTGAATTCCTTGTTTCAGCTTTCTCCATAAATTTTAAATCAGATTGAGATCTGGAGATTGACTTAGCAATTTTAAAATGTATTTTCCATTTGAATTTTACCATGATTTTGTAAGCTTCGCAGTATGTTCAGGATTGTTGTCTTATTGAAAGACTCATCTTGGTTTCAAACTCAGCAGATGTGCACTCTATATATATACCACTCGAAAATATCCCTATAATATGCTCCATTCATCCTCCCTTCTGTTATTTCAATAGAATAGTATTCTTCAGCAAATATTCAGTACCCTTCTTTCTCCAGAACGTTGTCACAGCATCTCTGCCAAAAAAATTCAATTTTTGTTTTGTCTGACCAAAGTACATTTTCCGAAAATGCTGCTGGTTTGATACAATGCTTGTTTGCAAAATCTAGTCTAGCAAGAATCAGTCAGTTAAGTGCCATACGTGAAACAAGCTTGAGCGATCATGTCTCTTTAGAGACATGACTGACTGGGCAGAAGATTATCCCGCAGTAGGTTGCCATTGCTTTCTGCAATCTGTCCAGCTATTTAACCCATAACTGGAGGGAAGAGACGGATTAATACCTTTCCCGAGAGTATTTGTATGTAAGTGAATGCAATGGATTATAGAATAGGTTTACCTTTAAAAGTGTTTTTTTTTCTTGGAATCCTCAAAAAGAAGTCATATTGATGAAGTGACTTACTAATTGTATCTGTAATCAATTTTACTCTACTTACCTCTCATCCTCCCTGATGTTCTTCTGGTGTCACTCAGGACACACTGCCCACTTATCTCACCAGTAATATTGCTGTATGTTCCATTACATTTCTAGGACTACCAGAGTTTTTTTTTAGGATGAATGGATTGACGTGACTTCCAGTGATGAACTATCATTCCAACTGAACTCAATGGCACATTTAGATGACTAGATATCTTTAAATACCTGGGAAGTGTTCTAACAGAAGATGGAAAGTGCGACACAGAGATCTGAAGGTGAATTGGCATGGCAAAGGAAGCATTCCAGAAGTTGAGTAAAGTAATATGAAACAAAAAAGAGAGTACTGGATTGCTATGTGATGTCAGTTCTTCAATATGGCAGTGAATGCTGGACAATATCATTGAAGATAAAGGAAAAACTTGAAGCAACTGAAATGTGCTTCTACAGAAGAATGCTGCAAATATCATGGATCGAGCATGTGAGCAATGATGAGGTTTCAGAAAGGATCGAAACAAAAAGGAAATTAATACTGAGCATCACGAAGAGACAATTTAAGATCCTGGGACATGCAATGAGGAAAAAGGGCTTGGAGAACCTGATACTAACAGGCCAGATTGAGGAAAAAAGAGACAGAGGAAAGATGCGGATAACATATTTGAAGGACCTGATCAGGTGGATGAAGGAACGAGGGCTGCGTGGAGTAACAGGAGAAAGTGTTCTAAGAGCCAACAGGGATAGGAAGACATGGAAAGCCATGATCGCCTATGTCCTTAAAGAACAAGGCACATAGATATCTTTCTAAAATCAAGTCCATTTGTATGGAGGTCAATAATACGTTTATGGAGATGTTGATCTGTTATTTTGTTTTTCTCCATTTTGTTAATGTTTAAAGGAAATTTGACAGAAAAAGAATGACGCAATACTTTTTTAATCATTCCTAAAAGAAATCACAAAATTAATCTAGATTGTTCAAAAAAATAATCCCATTCTAATTTCAAACATTCTAATAAAATTTGAACACATTTATAAAAAATGCAAATGTAAATAAAAGAATGTGTGACTTTTGTGTGACTAAATATTGGTTTTCCTTTGTGGAATACTTTTTGAAGGTTTCAAAAAACTATCATTGACCGATTACCTAAATATATTTTCTACAAGCAGTAAAAGTTTAATTAATGTAACTGTATTAGAAATACATAAAAAACTTGTAATTTGTTGTAAACTTTTGTATGACACTATATATATATATAACGGAAATTAACGAAGATTAACAAAACTGGTTATAAACAACCAACAATTTGAAATGATTTGTTTGAACATTATTTTTGATCAATACTCGTATTTAAGTAGATATTCTGTTTTATAATCAAACAGTATTATATATTTATTTCTACCGGCCTGATTATTAATGATTCATTTTTGTTACGAAAATGTGTGTCATTCGAATCCTGCCAAATATATATTACTGAGCTGTGATAACGCTTAGTGTCAAGATTGTTGCTTTTTCAGTGGTTCACTGACAAAAAGATATTTTGGCAAGCAGGTTTTTTGTCATGAAATGCTTGATAGAGACAGGGTGTTAATATGATTAATGTGGCAAAGTTTGTTACTTAAAACTGAGCAGAGTCATGACAACTTCAAAATTTCATTAAGACATCGTTATGATGTTTTCACTCAATTTGCAGATTTCTACAAATTTCTCTGGATTAATCCTTTATTCTCTATTCTGATTAGTTAGATTCATTCTCTATTCTGATTAGTTAGATTCATTCTCTATTCTGATTAGTTAATTGAACACACACATAAATTTTTATGCCTTCCCATATCTATAAATAACAAATATATTGTTTCTTATATTTAAATGAAAATCATTTTCACAACTATGATCTAACATTGCCTGATGACGAGGTAGAAATCTTGAAACATAGAAATTTCCATGTTGCAATGTATTTTTAATTAAACAACAAATTTAATAATATAATTATATTATATTCTACAATATTTATTGTATTGAACATGTTTTTAAAAAAAGTAAATGCCAGAGAACTCGAAATTGTAAAACTGTTGGTTCTCTTTACCTGGATTTATAGCACACATTGATTAGTGGTGATAAAAATGTGCTCAGTATATAACAGAGCTAAGATCTTATAATAAATATACATTTTGGTACAATTTTCCTGCCAGTAGTACTTCATTGTTTTGCTAAAATTCTAGTTTTTTTTTACCGATGTTATTTAAATAATATTTGTCTATATTTCTGAGATGACGTAGTATTTACAGTATTTCATTATTCAGACTATTGTCCTCATCTTTGTTGCCATTTGTAACTTGCAAGGTTAAAGGGAAATAACTCGTGACTTCCAGTCGCAATTTTTGAAAGGAATGAGGATGATATACCCCAGTGATTGTAGAAGGCCGGAGCATACAATGGCCAAAATGTTGTACAAATGGCAACAAAGATGAAGACAATAGTCTGAATAATGTAAATACTGTTATTTAAATAAGTTTATTAAACTCAACAATCAGGACTATTTAACTATTTTAAATGATCAACTTCATCTGATGGTTCGAGAACTGTTTCCAAAGAGAAATGCCATCATTCAGGATGATAATGTACCTAGTCATACTGCTAAATGGCTGAATGGTATGAAGGACATTCTAGTGAAGAAGAACATCTTATCCCCACCACAGTTCCCAGATCTCAACAACATTGAACATTTATGGTTCATTTTAGAGAAAACAAGTGAGGAGTCAATATCCACCACCATCATGATTGAAAGAATTGGTGACTTTTATTTGAAGAATAGATAAAAATTTCTCTGGAAACAATTCAAACTTTGTACGAGTTGATCCCATGCAAATTTAAAGCTTGTAATTACTGCCAAAGTCGGTCCTACCCGATACAGAAATAAATTGGTTTGAAATGTCAAAGTGTTTCCATTATTTTGTCCCCCCACAGTATATATGGTATTTCCATAACACTAGTGATTATAATTAATCCTGGGTATTTCCAAAATCTGCAATTAATACTGAACTTTTCTAATTCAAATATTCAAATAAGGCATTTCAAAAGACATACGTTAAGAATGAACCTTTTTCAATGCCTTATTTGAAAAAAAAATTCACTAATTATGGTTTCAATCTTTAAAAAATGACTTTTATCTAAACTTATAAATAAATATAAAAAATAAATATAGAAAATCGATAATTGAAAAAATAAATATAGAAAATCGATAATTGAAAAATCGGGTTATAGAAGGAGTGGTCCAATTTTAATCAAATTTAATACACTCATAGACAAAGACATACGAAACAATATTCAGAAGTTTCAAGGTTGCAGTTCTTACAATAGTGCAGAAAATCGATAATATATATATATAAAAGGCAAGATGTTTGTGTGTGTGTCTGTTTATCTGTCTGTATATCCTTTATACAAATCCACAATTTTTATCCAATTCTCACCAAACTTCACACAAATATTCTTTAGGTTGAGTCTGAGCTCCAAGATCATGGATTAGTTTTAAAACTTTCATTACATCCAAGCAACGCCGGGCTATACTGCTAGTTTGCTTATAAAAAGAGTTATGTTTTTCTGATTTTGAGTTGTGCCATTGTTTAGTTGGCAGTATTTTGTTGCCCCTTCACAGAGCAGGAAAGACAAACAGTAACTGTATTTTGAGGCCTACTGAAGTCAACCAGATATTGATTCTGATTTATGCTTTTTATCCATGTAGCCCAAAGAATCACTGATTGTTATGTGATATTTGTCCTCTAAAATGCCAATTACAGGTTGAGGATACTAAAATCCAGAAAGTAGAGAAATTTAAATACCTAGAAAGTGTTTTAACAGAGAATGGAATGTGCGATACTGAGATTCAAAGGCTTATTGGCATCGCCAAGTACACATTCTAACAGCTGATCAGAGTATTGAGAGAAAGGAAACATTTGAAACAAAGAAAAGCATACTGAAGTGTTAAGTGATATCTGTCCTCCTATATGACAGCGAATGTTTTACTGTTTCCTCAAAAATAAAGGAAAAACTTGAAGTGACAGAAATGTGGTTCTATAGAAGAAAGCTTCTACTCCAACAGCTTCTTTTCTCGCACTTCCCGCCTGTGGAATTCCTTTCCACATACTTGCTTCCCTGACATCTACAATCTCCAGGAGTTTAAATGTAAGGTCAATCAGTCAGTTAAGTGCCATACGTTTTCTCGCACTTCCCGCCTGTGGAATTCCTTTCCACATACTTGCTTTCCTGACATCTACAATCTCCAGGAGTTTAAATGTAAGGTCAATCAGTCAGTTAAGTACCATACATTTTCTCGCACTTCCCGCCTGTGGAATTCCTTTCCACATACTTGCTTCCCTGACATCTACAATCTCCAGGAGTTTAAATGTAAGGTCAATCAGTCAGTTAAGTGCCATACGTTTTCTCGCACTTCCCGCCTGTGGAATTCCTTTCCACATACTTGCTTCCCTGACATCTACAATCTCCAGGAGTTTAAATGTAAGGTCAATCAGTCAGTTAAGTGCCATACATTTTCTCGCACTTCCCGCCTGTGGAATTCCTTTCCACATACTTGCTTTCCTGACATCTACAATCTCCAGGAGTTTAAATGTAAGGTCAATCAGTCAGTTAAGTGCCATATGTGATACACGCTTGGGCGATCATGTCTCTTTCGAGACATGACTGACTGGGCAGAAGATTATCCCGCAGTAGGTTGCCATTGCTTTCTGCGGTAGACTGGTTGCCAACCAAAGCTATAGAACCCAATCTGTCCTGTTATTTAACCCATAACTGGAAGGAATAGACGGATTAATACCTTTCCCAAGGGTATTTGCACGTAAGTGAATGCAGTGAATTCAGCTGGAATTCAAACTCGGCTCCCCGATTTCTTGTTTTGAGCCGATATCCAATGCACCACAACACCTCCTAACACACTAACTTGCATCTGTTTTCTCAAACACTCTTCCCATCTACATCCTTACCCATCTATCACCCTCCTTCTGACATTTCCTATATCTAACCACTCTTTCTCACAACCTTCCCCTATGTAACGCCCTGCACAATAGTGGCAGTGGAATGCCTTGCTTGGGGTAAAATGATTAAAAAAAAATATCATAGACCAAAAATGTGAACAACAAGGTTTTGGAGAGAATGAAAACGAAAAGGAAATTTATACTTAACATCAGGAAGAGACAGCTGAAGTCTCTGCGATATTTAATATAGAAGGAAGGCTTAGAGAATCAGATACTCACAGAGCAGAAAAAACGAGACAGGAGTAAACTGCATGTGACATACTTGATGGGCTTAAGCAAATGGATGGTGGATCAGGGTTTGGGAGAAATAATAAGACAAAATATATTAAGTGCAACAAGGAACAGGAAGATGTGGAGGTCCATGATCGCCTAGGTCATGAAGGGACACAGCACATAAAAGGAGGAGAAGAAGCACAAAGAACAGAAATTCCTTTTCCAAGGTAAGACTTGGTTTTTTTCCTTTGTCACTTCAATGTTTTGCAGGAAGACATCCTAAAAGTGAATGATGCAGAAAAGAAACTTCATGAAAAGATGTATATCCAAAAAATTTAAATACAAACTAAAAAAAGAAACTCACACTTGACAAAGATATACAAACAGATGATCTGTGTTTCTATCTAATATTAGAACAATGGTGTACTTCCTTGGGTCAGAGTGGAGTATCTGTTTTTCTGAAACTTTGAAACCAGCATTTGATTTCATAGGTATCATGCATATATGATAGACTAGCAGTATAGCCTGGTGTTGCTCGAGTGTAATGAAAGCTTTAAAACTAATCCATGGTCTTGGAGCTCAGACTCTTTGGATGTTGGCACGAAAGACTAAAAACCAATAGTTGTTTCCAGTTAAAGTGAAATCGTAGACTGAAAGAAAAATGAATGGATGTAAGTCAAATTTTGATTTCTTGGTATCGATATCATATAAGTTTTTTTCATCGTAAACTAAATTTTGAAGGCTAAATAAGTCCTCTGAGTAAATGGTATCATGGCTGAGACTAAGAACTACAATTATACCTACTTAGAGCCAAACCTGAAGCAAACACTAAAATAAAAGGGCTGAAAAAAAATGCAGATATACAGGCACACACACAAACATCTTGCTTTTTATACATATATATATTATCGATTTTCTGCACTATTGTAAGAACTGCAACCTTGAAACTTCTGAATATCGTTTCTTATGTCTTTGTCTATGAGTGTATCAAATTTGATTAAAATCGGACCACTCCATCTATAATCCGATTTTTTCAATTATCGATATTTATCAGGGGTACCTTGACACAAAACCTAGCTAAGAACACTTGCAGATGTTTATAGTACATCTGTGTAAATTTTCAAGAAAATTGGTTTCGCCATTTTGGAGTCTATAGGTAACAGACACACACACACATATATACACACAGACAAAATTCCATTCATCGATATGTTTAGATAAACTGTATCCTTGATTGTGTTGATTGCATCAGCATGTTATACAACTTTCCTGTGTACCACCAAGTACCTTCTAAGTCCAGATAATGATATACAAACCTTATTGTAAATAAGTCAGGTATTGTTGGCATGACAATGAAGCAGGTTGACATAGCTGGCTTACTTTGAATTATCAATAAAATGGGTCAGATTTGGCTAACAGCTTTTTATAGCATTTTATCAGGCATTTGGTCACATGTGAAAAATTCAAGCCTTTTATTTTTCATTTGTTTTAAGGCTCTCCAGCCCTAAAAGAAATGAGAGTTAAAAGGCTTGGGTTTTCTACATAATGGTGAGATCTCACCACATCTGACACTCACCAACTTTCTAAATTCATAAATAAATGTGTAAAAAAATAGAAGTATTAACTTATTCAATGGATCTTTGACTTTACAAACCTCCTTTCTTAGTTCTACCACTTAAAAATACAGGAACATGTGTGCAAGAGTTATTTTATGTATTTTATAAATGAATAAAAGTATTTTGTTGTCATTTCTTTGAGAATTTGTGTGCTAACAAGAAGTACTATATCTATACATATAAAAGGCAAGCTGTGAGTCTGTGTGTGACTGTAATCTATGCATGCCTACATTTTTTAAGCAACACCATTCAAACTTTCTTGGGACACATATCTACAGGGAAGCCAGGTCGACACATACATTTTGAGTTTAAGTTCACACTTTTTGGCCAATAGAGCCGATTGTTTACATTTGCTGTAAAACATCTAAGATCTAAGATGGTTGCTAGATTATGTCACAGAAATCAAATCACACCTGTCAAATGCGACTAAAAAAAAATGAGCCTTTATATTTAATTTTTAATTTGACGTTTTAAAAATTCATTTGGTCAACAAAAAATGTGAATATTTTTGAATTTTGAAACAAAAGAAATATTTAAAAAAACAAAAACAAAATATGTAAAAAAAAGTGCTAATGGTTAATTTAATTATTTAAGTCTTTTTTTTTTCAGATTTAATATTTCATACTTCAGAAAATAAAATTTAAAAAAAATAAAGCTTTTTTTTTTGCTAAACATTTCATGCTGGAAATCAACTGTCTGTAATTTGTATAGCATTGATATAAATTTTCTTCTAAAATTAAATGTCTACATTTTTAAATATTCTTTGAAATTTTCTGAAATGTAAATATTTTACCCTGTAATTTTGAAACAATTTAATTATTTAAGTTTTTTTTTTCAGATTTAATATTTTATACTTCAGAAAATAAAATTAAAAAAAAAAATTTTTTTTCTAAATATTTCATGCAGGAAATCAACTGTCTGTAATTTGTGTGGCATTAATGTAACTTTTTCCTCTAAAATTAAATATATACATTTGTAAGTATTCCTTGAAAATTTCTGAAATTTATTTAGTCAAAAAAAAAATGCAAATATTTTCCCCTGTAATTTTGAAACAAAAACAAACACAATGTTGTTTACAATGTCACACAAAACATCAACTCACATTTACACAAAACAAAAGAAAATAGATTTTTTTAATGGCATTTTTTAACAATTTTTAAACAACAATTTTTTATATAATTATTTTTTATACAACTGAGTTTTAAAGTGAGGCGGTGACTACAAGTGCTCGGAAATCGCAACATGCTGTATTAATCATCTAATTAAAAATATTCTGAGTTGCCCGGGCAACGCCTGGCTATGATGCTAGTTAGTAATATACAAGGGGCACTGAAAAATTCTCAGTCTAATCTAGAAGCTCTCTCCCTTAAAAAATCCAGTTGTTGATCAGACTTTAAGTAGCATCTTAAGTTGAGAACTTTCCATCATCCCTTTTGTATATATTTATTAAGATATATTCAACTACAAAATATCTTCTTAATAGATTTTATTAATATATTCCTGGTATTTGTTCATATTTCTGAGATAAGGTATTGTAACTATCTAAATCTAAACTTATTTAGAAATGGAACTTTTTCTCTGTGTGTGTGTATGTGTGTGTGTGTCTGTGTCTGTGTGTGTGTGTCTGTTACCTATAGACTCCGAAACGGCTGAACCGATTTTCTTGAAAATTTACACAGTTGTACTATAAGCATAGCTAGATTTTACTTAGCTAGATTTTGTGTCAAGGTACCCCTGATAAATATTGAAAATTTATAATCGAAAAAAATTTGGTTATAGAAGGAGTGGTCCGATTTTAATCAAATCTGATACACTCACAGATGAAGACATAAGAAATGATATTCAGAAGTTTCAAGGTTGCAATTCTTACAATAGTGCAGAAAATCAATAATATATATATATAAAAGGCAAGATGTTTGTGTGTGTGTCTGTTTATCTGTCTGTATGTCTGTATTTTTTCAGCTCTTTTATTTTAGTTTTTGCATCGGGTTTGGCTATAAGTAGGTATAATTGTAGTTCTTAGTCTCAGCCATGATACCATTTACTCAGAGGACTTTTTTTGCCTTCAAAATTTAGTTTACGACAAAAAAAAACTTATTTGATATCAATACCAGGAAATCAGAATTTGACTTACATCCATTTCTGCCTTGCTTGAAGTGAAATGATTATAAAAATAAAACACTACCTCTATATAATTACACACACAAACATCTTGCCTTTGATATATATATATTATCGATTTTCAGCACTATTGTAAGAATTGCAACCTTGAAACTTCTGAATATCGTTTCTTATGTCTTTGTCTATGAGTGTATCAAATTTGATTAAAATCGGACCACTCCTTCTATTACCCGATTTTTTCGATTATTGATTTTCGATATTTATTGGGGGTACCTCGACACGAAACCTAGCTAATAACACTTGCAGACGCTTATAGTACAATTGTTTGTTCAGCTGTTTCAGAGTCTATAGGTAACACACATACACACACACACACAGACAAAGTTCCATTTATAAACAAGTTTAGTTAGATAGATGTTACAAATTTATTTTATATTTTTAGCAGATTGAAAAACATTTTAGCAGATAGAGTAACATTCTACTCGATACTCTTTCTTAAGTACTTTTAAGTCTTTAAAGAAGAAAAAAATTCTCCATCTAACAAGTCAGTCAGTCAATCAGTTAAGTGCCATATGTGTAAATGTGGTGATCATGTGTTGAAAGAGACATTATTGATTGTGCAAAAGATTTCCCTGCAGTAGGTTACCATTACATTCTGTAGTAGACTGGTTGTCAACCAAGGCTATAAAACCCAATCTGTCCTGCTATTTCACCCATAGCTGGAGGAAGAAATGATGGATTAATACCTTTCCCAATGGTGTTTGTGCATAAGTGAATGCAATGAATTCAACTGGAATTTGAACTCGACTCTTCGATTTCTTGTTCTGAGCCAATATCCACTGCACCACAATGCACATCCTGTAATCTAGCAAGAAAAACGCAAAAAAATAAAGATCATTTTGTATATTATGATACTTCTTAATGATATCTTTCATAGGCATCTGAAATTGATTACTGTACTACATTTGAAAGGGTGTATATCACATGACAGCCCACTAATTTTTGTTTTGTTTATGGGGCATTATACAACATATCATTTAAGATGACAGAATGAAATGAAGTTTTGTTCCAATTTTTTTTATATCAGTTCCTTTTTTTTTGCCTTAGATTGGAATAGAGTTGAGTTATTGGGAAATGGTGATATGGGTCAAGGAATGAAAGAGATTGAAACCAAAAGGAATGTTTCTAGGTATTGTACGTTCTTTAAAGATTGTCATCAATAATAACAGTTTTATAGAACATCACATAAAACTCGGAAGCCAATCATGTTTTTGAATTATTTGAAGGAGAAAAAGATTAGAACCGAGGATGCTCGTTGGTTTTTCAAAATAGGAAAAAAAAAAAAATCAATTGCAGTTACAACAAGCCGAATTTCATTTACTCTTAGAGATATTCACCAATCATGCCATCAAAATATTGCAAAAATTAAATGTATTATTAAATTTAAAAGAAAAAAAAAGCTTTAAAATTTATAGCAATTGATCTTTTTTCTTTCCTTTCTGAGGAGTCAGTCTAGGTGTTTGTGTAGAATGTTTGCCAGCGTAGTCACACATCTGACATTAGTATTTGTTCAGGATAAGAAAGAAGTAAGTGCAAAGATTACTATTTTATTTTATTTTTTGGAACCTTTATTTTTAGCTCTCCTCCCCCACAATTTCTTTTTTGACAGCTATTGATTTGAAAATGCCATATTAACAGGTTTTTGAAGGCAAGCAAAAATAAAAGTAAAAACAAAACAAACTCTTAAATTTTACAGAACAAATCAAAAATAAATAAATATAAGACAAAAACAAATTATACCTCCTACAGCAAACAAGAAATTTAAAAAAATTAGAAAGATAATAACAAAGAAAGAATGTTAGAAACATCACAAAGTGTCAGTGATTTTAAAACATTTCTGAATGTGTCAGAATATTTTCCTTTCTACAAAGCTTCAAAAATCCCCAATTCTTAATTTTTAGTTTTTTGAAAATTATTTTTTTTTTAATAAGATAACAAATTTCAGTTTTTTTATTCTTCTCTCAAATAATTGTGGGAATTACTTTTAATGCATTTTAACATGTAAAATACACTTAATATACACTGGTACTGAGCATCAGGAAGAGACAACTAAAGTTCCTGGGACATGCATTGAGGAAGGAGGGTTTGGAGAACCTGTTACTAACAGGGCAGATAGAGGGAAAAAAGAGACAGAAAAGCAGTGGATAACATATTTGAACGACCTGATAAGGTGGTTGATGGAACGAGGGTTGCATGGTGCAACAGGAGAAAGCATGCTAAGAGCCACTAGGGACAGGGAGATATGGAAGGCCATGATTGCCTACGTCCTGAAAAAACATGGCACATAAAAGAAGGCAAAACTAACAAACAGGCAACTCTATGGAAAGTTAATTTTAGATTCGACGAAAGATAACATTCAGAAGGACGAAGACTGTCAGGCATTGCTTATACTGTCCAGAAGAAATTGCAACCATCTAAAAGGATGTCTATGGCTATATCGTGTTGAATACACTGGTTCCTGTCCAATCACCGAAGTTAAGCAACATCGAGCCTGGTCAGTACTTAAATGGGTGACCATTTGGGAATACCAGGTATAAATGATGATCTAAAAGGATGAAAGATCAGTAAACAGCAAACTCACATTCCTAGAAATAATTATGCAAGATACTGATATTGAAAACTTGGATGAAATCCAAGCAGCTCTGATGGATTGGGTCAGTCAGAAACAACCTGCTGAGATGTTGTGAGTAGAGACCTGGCCAAACTAAAACAAATTAACATTGTAAAAGGAAAGAGTTATTTCTTTTCTTTTATTTATATGTTTTAACTACAATTACTATTTCTTTTCATACTAGTAAACATTTGCAAGGACAACAGACCATATGATTAATATATCCAAAGACCAATTTCCCAATGAGATTGACTTAAACCTGCTGAAGCTACCTGAAAAGTGACCCTGGCAATGAAGAGTCAGGTGACCTTTCGCCAAGCATGCATGCTTCACAAAAGAGGTTATTGTAATACAATTCAGATAACATTCAGTTATTGTAATACAATTCAGATAACATTCAGTTATTGTAATACAATTCAGATAACATTCAGTTATTGTAATACAATTTGATCAATGAGGTCTGGTGGTGTGAGTTTTGAGAATCTGAAGAAAAATCTCTATCTTTTCCATTCAGGTTCTGTTGGAGACATCTCCTGAATTTTAGAAGCAGACAGGACCCCAACAACATTTACAGAAAGAAACTTTAAAAAAAAATATCAAGTCCTATTCTGCAAGTAATTTTCAAGAAGCCGCAGGTGTTATTAATTTAAGGACATTATTAACTTTCTATTTGTCTGTCATATTATTCATATTCAATGAATAAATTCCTGATGTTTGTTGTTAAACCTGTTTCATTCTTGCTCTATTTATCTAAACTTATTTATAAGTGGAACTTTGTCTGTGTGTGTGTGTGTGTGTTCATTACCTATAGACTCCAAAATGGCTGTGTCGATTTTCTTGAAAATTTACACAGTTGTACTATA
Organism: Ascarosepion bandense; assembly: GCA_037127315.1. Lineage (NCBI taxonomy): Eukaryota > Metazoa > Mollusca > Cephalopoda > Sepiida > Sepiidae > Ascarosepion > Ascarosepion bandense. Next base: position 1,371,506 of record JBBBDQ010000575.1, read on the forward strand.
AATGTCTGCGAGTGTTCTTAGCTAGATTTTGTGTTGAGGTACCCCCGATAAATATCGAAAATCGATAATCGAAAAAATCGGGTTATAGAAGGAGTGGTCCGGTTTTAATCAAATTTGATGCACTCATTGACAAAAACATAAGAAACAATATTCAGAAGTTTCAAGGTTGCAGTTCTTACAATAGTACAGAAAATCGATAATATATATATATATAAAAGGCAAGATGTTTGTGTGTGTGTCTGTTTATCTGCCGGTATGTCTGTATTTTTTCAGCCCTTTTATTTTAGTTTTTACGTCAGTATATAGTAGGTATAATTGTAGTTCTTAGTTTCAGCCATGATACCATTTACTCAGAGGACTTATTTAGCCTTCAAAATTTATTTTACAATGAAAAAATCTTATTTGATATCAATACCAGAAAATCAAAATTTGACTTACATCCATTCATTTTTCTTTCAGTCTATGGTTTCGCTTTAACTGGAAACAACTATTGCTTTCTAGTCCTTCATGCCAATGTCCAAAGAGTCTGAGCTTTAGGACCATGGATTAGTTTTGAAGCTTTCATTACACCCGAGCAACACCGGGCTATACTGCTAGTTTTAGTAAAAACCAAGCTGGTCATGTTTGTTTGACTTTTGCTTTGCTCTCTCACTCTTTCTAACCAATTAGTCAATAGATGAATGTTGAATTTTGACTAATGCTGATCGGTGACACTCTAATCAGCAAAACTAACCAAACATACCAGCAGTTGCTTTTTCTTCTTATCCTTTAGGAAGCAGCTATCATTGCTTTGCTTCCCCTTTATAAAGCTGGTAGCTACTATAGACCCGCATGGACCATAACAAGTCTTACAAGTGTTAAACTGATAAGTGGTTTATTACAAAAATGATTTCAAAATATGGTGAAGCACCCTTTTTTTTTAAAGACTGTCTTTTAATATTTACATGGCTATAATAATCTATTATTATTGTCTTAATATTAAACAGATTCTCATTAATAATGACTTCCCAAACCACATTTTAGATGAACAAGTAAGATAATATTTCAAAAACTTCAACTTACATCAAACAGAATATGATACTTCCACAAAAAACCCTAAAGATATCAAACTCTTTTATTGCAATCAGATGCACGATAACTATGAACAGGATGAAAAAATCATAAAAAATCTCATTCGTACTAATATATCTCCCTTTGATCCTAATAAAAAATTAAAATTAATAATATATTATAAAAAATACAATACTACTAATTTAATTATCCGTAAAACTCTTCCCTACCAATTGATGTGTTATGTAAAATCAACATTATATATCAATTCAAATGTCCCTTGGAAGAATGTATCTCTGACAAAAAAAAACAAAAACAAATATATATGTTGGATTTACAACAGCTACATTAAAAAGATATCTTACATTACACATGTATGACTATTCGTCCATTTTTAGACATCTACAAAAACATTCCTGTCTACATTCACAATATAAAAAAATTATGGTCGATAACACAACAACCCAAGAAAACAACAAAAACAAATGACAGATCCTCAAGGCTATATTCATTAAAACACTTCAGCTATGAATACTGTAGTAATGTTCTAAAATGTTTGTAAAAAGAACAACTTTTTCATGCTTTTAACAAATGCATGACCATAACTTTACAACATTAAAAAAATTCCATTTTGGATAATTTTCACGTTCTAATAAATGCTACGCTAAGCAATTTGTCAACTGTTATATTTGAAGCAAGAAGAAAATTTACAGTAATTTTTTGCACTTATTTTTTGTTAGCACAACTTACACTCATGACCTTGAAAGGAGATTGAAAGTACTTAGTAACATATCGAAATGAATAATAAAATCATCTGTCAATGTTACAGCTCATTTCTTAGATCTTTCAATTATAATACGCGAAAGATTATCCATGAGTATGAATGGATTTTATTAAAAATAATCAGACACAATTTTTGTAATTTATTTAATCTGACATGTCTGAAAGAAAATTTGCAGCTTAAATACGCACACACAGACATATATATATATATATATATATATATGAATATAAGATATCATACATTGAGTGTTGATGTTAATAAAATAGTGGCTTCGAGTCATGCTACAATTGAAGAATAGTATATCTATAGCATGAAGAGGGAAAGGAAGAGATAAAAAATTACTCACCATCAAGTAGTTGATTGAATAAATATAAAAATAGAACCACTAAAAAAGGTGTAACCAGTTATTTCTCTTCACTTTCAGAGAAAATAGTTGATAAACACGTACAAATATGCATGATAACTGAAAATGAGGAGAATAACTACTACAAGAGAATAAGCAATATAAATCACAGACTGATTGCATTCATTCTGCTTACAGAGGGAAGGCTGATTAGGCTTAAAATAAATGGCTTGAACAGTCTCAGTTGGTAAGCTGAATTTACTCTGTTGATTACTGTACATAATTCTCTGACAAAAGAGGAAGCATAAGTTGAATCATTTATTAAGTGTTCTGTAATCACAGAACTAGAAGTATGAACAAGCATATGCAAAGTTTCATATTATCTTGAACAGAATTACAAATGTTGCAAACAGTTGTTGGGTTTCCATTGATTGTTCCATGAAAACTTTACTTCATATACTGTGCATCACAAACAAGAAATAAATTTGCTTTATTTTTATTAAGAAAACTGTATTAAGGCAGTGCTTATGGATACAATTATATCTTTTATATTAAAGACTTTCTTAAAGAGCATGCAGTGAATATTTTTTTACTTCTTTTCAAGAGTAAGATTGATACTAAATAGGCTCACCTTACATTCTTAATTAGTCAGATCTTTCTCTGTCTGTATTAGTGATATAAACTAACAAAATTTTTTTTGTGGTATAATGCTATGTTATATGTATTAGATGAACTCCAAGCAGTTCACTCTACCCGCTTTCACTCACAAGGCTTGGATAAATCTGTGGTATGGTTTTGTCCAGGCTGATATCCTCAAGAAGTCAGCTTCCTGACAAATTAACCATGGTGAGATTCGAACTCAGATCTCATAGTCAGAAAGCAGATGTTAAAAACACTCAGCCTTGTGGCCCTATTGTGGTTATTAATAATAAAAGTAATTCTTTTTATGTGTTAATCTGAGGCTTGTCTGGTAACCAATATCAATTTGCAGTTGAACTGGAGATGATTGTTTTAACACAGTCATTTCTTGTATGCCACTAATTGAATGAGAAGATTATGAATATTGGAAAGATCATTAATATGCATTGGACATTTTGAATACTGGCTTTTTAACTGGGCTTGAACACCAAGCAGTGACACTAGTGGAAATGGGTTATTAAAGAGACTTAGGATTAGTATCATTCCAGGGGTGGTTCTGTAATATATATATATATATATATATATATATATATATATTATTAAATGAATATAACAATTGTCAGCTGAATCACATCTGTAGTATGTTACAGAAAATGTTTTGACAACTACTGTCTTGACAAAGAAGATCAGCTGAGTGGATCAAATTAAGAAGTAGGTCAACAGGCACTGGGTTCTTGATGAATGAATTTTTTATACAAATACTGACAGGATAAAGAAAGCTTGTTCTCTATAAGACAGTGGCCCTTAGCAACTTAAATTAGGGGACAACTCCTCTGCCACACAAAAGGAAGATACATTAAAACATTTGGCCCTTCGCTTCACCTTATTTTTCCTTGTTCACCTATAGCCACTTCTTATGAGAAGATTACAACTTGATGAAATTTGCCAACTGCAGCAATTTTGTCTCATAGTCTTTGCAGCCTGTGAGTGAACATAGTGTCTGGCCTGAGTTGCATCATGACAATAGTAAAAAGATAAACTCTTCTATAAGCAGATACTGTGGAGAGCCATGATTGTCCAAATCTAGAATGGATACAGAACCAGAATAAGAAAATTATTACTATAATTATTACAACAGTAACCCAGAAATTCTGATATAATTTATCATCATTACTTCCAGATACCCTTAAAGTTCTATGCTAACAGTTTTTTCTCACTTGTGGATCACTCTTCAGGCTTCTTTCTTCTCGGTTAACTTTGATGTTCAAAAATTTTAATACAATGCCAATTGTTATCTTCTGTCTTCTTAATTCTTGTTCTGTTATTGTTCTCTCCCCTTAACAGTAGCTTTACTCATATTCTCTAACATCCTAGTGGCTTTATAGTCTCACCTCGGGTGAAATGATTAAAAATAATATATATATTGATGCAATTATTGACAGTATTGGGCTGTTATATGCATTAGTTATATGCAATTATCACCATATCTGGTCTTATGCTTCAACCATGTATCTACAAATTCTTGACAAAATCCAAGAAAAGAATCTGCAACATTATTGGTCCACATCTTAGATCTTGGCTTCATTCATTTTCCCATTATAATACAGATTCTGTGTGTCTTTTCTATAAGTGCTTTAATGGAAGTTGTTCTGATAACCTCTCCTCTTTGGTACCTCGACTATAAGGATTGTACTTGGTTGGCAATTAGATCTCATAATTTTGCTATTGAAATTGATAAGTGTAAGTATAAGTTCTCTTCTAGTTGTCTCTTTTCTCGTATTTCCCTCTTGTGAAACTCTCTGTTGGCTTCTTGCTTTCCTGTCAGCTATCTTCAAATGCATTGTTGATCTTCATTCGTCTCCTTGAATTCTCTCTTTTTATTGTTTTTCACCTCAGCAGTGTTTTCTCAGTTTCCTTCAATCTTAATGCCTTTCATCTTAGTGGCTTTATTGTATTGCTTGGGGTAAAATGATTTTCTGTTAATTAAAAGGTAATGGAAAAGTTGGTTAATAAGACATTCAGTGAGTTAAGTGCCATACGTGATACACGCTTGGACGATCATGTCTCGAAAGAGACATGGCTGACTGGGCAGAAGATTATCCCGCAGTAGGTTGCCAGCCAAGGCTATAGAACCCAATCTGTTCTGTTATTTGACTCATAGCTAGAGGGAGAAGAGATGTATTATATTATTATGCAGTAATTAGTGGGGGATCAGTTTATTACTTCAGAACAATATAAAACTAATCCCCCACTTTATGACCAGTAGAAGCCTTAATATGTATTCAAATATTATATTCAGTCGGTCAGTGAGTTAAGTGCCATACGTGATACATGCTTGGACGATCATGTCTCGAAAGAGACATGACTGACTGGGCAGAAGATTATCCCGCAGTAGGTTGCCATTGCTTTTTGCAGTAGACTGGTTGCCAGTCAAGGCTATAGAACCCAATCTGTCATGTTATTTAACCCATAACTGGAAGGAAGAGATGGATTAATACCCTTCCTAAGGGTATTTGCACGTAAGTGAATGCAATGAATTCAACTGGAATTTGAACTCGGCTCCCTGGTTTCTCATTCCAAGCCAATATCCCCTGCACCACAACGCACATCCTAATAAGACGTTAGTTTTTATTTTTATCACATCCTAATAAGACATTAGTTTTTATTTTTGTCAATAACAAGCATACATTATGATTGTGACATTGTCTAATAATTACCTGATTATATAAATAATCATCTTTAGCTAAAAGAAGCAGATTGATAAAATAAATATGAAAAAGAGCAACAAAGAGGAACGAAAAGCAAATCATTATCTTTTAATCCATTAGTGCTAAGTGTAAGAATTGTGTCAGACTAATTAATTTAAAAGCTTATTTTAAGATTTGCATGTCTTTCAAAGAAATATGAAGTATTACCATATTATTTTCAAGTTACTTTAACAAAAGCATGAAGGTCTAACTCAAATTTTCTCTCTGAAAATTTTATGCCTAACTCATGCCATTTTCAAATAATGTTACTTGGAGAAACGAAACTATTGATTTATTGAACAATTTGTCAAAAAAATCAGTTAGCCAGTTAAGTGCCATATGTGATACACACTTGGGCAATCATGTCTCAAAAAAGACATGACTGACTGAGCAGAAGATTATCCCGCAGTCAGTAGCTATTACTTTCTGCAGTAGACTGGTTGCTGACTAAGGCTATAGTACCCAATTTGTCTTGGTATTTGATCCATTACTGGAGGGAAGAGACAGATAAATATCTTTCCAAACGATATTTGCATGTAAGTTTCAAAGAATTCAACTGGAATTTGAACTTTTCTCATTCTAAGCTGATCTCCACTGCACCATGATGCACATCCGTCAGATAAATACCTTTTCCAAAATTTAGAAAAAAAACTAAAATTTTTATAGTTCATAATGAAAGTACAATTTTTAAAATTAAAGGTTTCAAAAGCTAAGCAATGCGTGAAGAAATGAGAAAATTTTATGATTTGTATTATTTGTATTATGATTTTTGACCCAATCTATGTTGTTTTGTTATCACTATGTTTTCGTTGTGCTTTCTGGCTTTCATCAGGTGAATATTTATTTTTGTAACCTGCAGGGAATTCTCAATGCCATGTAGTTATCTCCCTTTAAGGACACATAGTCCAGTGGATATAGACATTGGTTAGTTCCAGTGACTTGACCCAAAAAGTTGTGAATTCAATACCTGGCTACAGCAGTGGTGAACTTAGAGAGTTAATAGGAGATAATTACATAGCATTCACAAGTGTCACTGCACAAGAAATGAGAATGATATATCCTAGTGATTGAAATGAAAGGGTTCTAATTGAAATTCAAAACACCTGAAGAAGGCTACAGTGTACAATGGTTGAAATATTGTAAGCATGGCAATAATGATGAGGAGAACAGTTCGAACAACGTAAACGATGGACATCGTCTAGTTATTATTTTTAGGAATGCTCAGTTATTGCTCACTCATTTCCATTGAGTCTGAGTAAACACTGCCTGACCAAGGGATTGAACTCACAATTAATATGTCAACAAATTCACAGATCAGTGCTTTAATCCACTATGTTATGTCCTGTAGGATAATCAATATACACCTGATGAAAGTCAGGGGGTAAAACTTCTGAAACATAGTGATAACAACAACAAAGACAAAAAAAAAACTGAATATAAATAATGTAAAATTTACAAATGGAACAAAAAGTTTGCTTATACTTAATCAGAAATTTCTGAGAAAAGAAGGCTTTGAAAATTAGACACTCAATGGGTATATTAAAAGCATTAAGTACAGAGGGAAACTGAGTAGCATACTTAATGAGCTTTTGTAAATGCATGACAAAACATGGAGGAGATAATAAAAAGAGAAACACAGTTAAGAAATATAAAGCATAGAAAAGTGTGGAGAGCCATTATCACCCCTGTGCCTTCAGGACATGGTACATGAAAGAAAGTAAGTTTATTTTTAACAATTAGTAAGGAAAGTACTATTCTTACAATTTGTAAGGTAAGCAAGATAAGTGTGTGTCAAGTGTAGTGTGTAGTGCATGTCTGTCAAAAATAACAAAGAAAGGAGAAAGATTTTAATTCCATCCTTAAATATAATATCACTTTTTGCATTCATAATATGTCAGTCAGTCAGTTAAGTGCCATACATGATACACACTTTGGGCAGACTGGTCAGAAGATTATCCCTTAGTAGGTTGCCATTGCTTTCTGCAGTAGACTGGTTGCCAACCAAGGCTATAGAACCCAATCTGTCCTGCCATTTAAATCATAGCTGGAAGTAGAAGAGATAGATTATATTGGGTGATGTTATAGTGGGGGATCAGTTTATTACATCATAACAATAGAAAACAGATCCCCCATTTTATGTCCAGTAGTAGCTTTAATTATGTTTTCAACTATTATATTCAGTCAGTCAGTTAAGTGCCATACATGATACATGCTTTTGGGCGATCATCCCTCGAAAGAGACATGACTGACTGGGCAGAAGATTATCCCGCAGTAGGTTGCCATTGCTTTCTGCAGTAGACTGGTTGCCAGCCAAGGCTATAGAATCCAATCTGTCTTATTATTTAATCCATCATAGGAGGGAAGAGACAGATTAATACCTTTCCCAAGGGTATTTGTGCTCAAGTGAATGCAAGGAATTCAACTGGAATTCGAACTTGGCTCCCCGATTTGTCGTTCTGAGTTGATATCGACTGTACCACAATGCACATCATAATATGTATTGTTTCACATTTCTTTCTTTAGTGCTTGATAATATGCTTTTGTTTAATCACCTCACCACAAGTAAGGCAATAAAGCCATTAAGATGCAAAGGGTTATAGAGTGTGAGAGAATATGAGGAAAAGAAAAACATTAAGGGGTGGTAATAATAAAAGAACAGGGATTAAGAAGACAGAAGATAACAATTGACTTTGCATTTAAATTTTTGAAGATCAAAGTTGATTAGGAAGTGAGAATCCCAAAGATTATTCCACCAGCAAAAAGTATAAGAGGAGAAACTTAGCATCGGACTTATCATTTCATCTAGCCATTTCAATTGTAAAAGGATGAATCATAGCAGCTAATCTAGTCAGTCAGCCAGTCAGTCAGTCAAGTGTCATACATGATATTCACTTGGGTGACCATATCTCTTTTGAGCTGACTTGGCAGAATATTTTTTTATAGTAGGTTGCCATTTCTTTCTGCAGTAGACTGGTTGCCAACCAAGTATCCAATCTGTCCTGATATTTAACCCATAGCTAAAAGGAGAAGAGATAGATTAATATCTTTCACAAGAGTATTTGCATGTAAGTATATGCAAGGAATTCAACTAGAATTCAAACATGGCTCTCCAGTTTCTTGTTTGAGCCAATATCCACTGCATTGCAATGCATATCCAAACTTTAGGTACCAAAGAGGAAAGCTCATTGGAATAATTACCATGAAAATATTTACAGAAAAGTCACAGGGAAGATAATTTGGTGAAAAACTGACTGAAACTGAGATACCAAATCACCTTAATAGTTAGTCCTTTCTTCTTTCTTTCATTTTATACATTATTTAAGAGATCTCTCAGTTTTTCTTTCTAAGTTGGCCATTAAGATAATGTCACTGACATCATGTTGGAAAGATTATGCCTACTGATAACAAATTCTGGTCGATGTTATTGCAATAATCTGATATAATAAAGTTGGCTTAAAAATATTAGTTCTGAATGTGATTTTTAATTAAGAGAAAATTCATTTGTGCTTGCATGTATTTTAATTAGTTCATAATATTTTAGCTTCACAAGAGATAAATTTTGGAAAGTTTACTGCACATGTGTTGTACCATAAAAAAGAAGCAATCTTTTGATAATCTAAAACATTAACTAAGAATTTTTATTTTAGTCAGTTTTTAAGAGGATTAGCTGAGTTGCTTCTTAAGAATCTGGATTACTGATAAATTAGTATAATTTTCTTCTATTTAAAGTGAGTGCAAAAAAAAAAAATAACTGCTTTTTTCAAAGCATTTTTCAAAAAGAAAGAAAATTAAAATTTTAAAGCAATTTCAAAGTTCTAATTTTTGTAATCGCATGTAATTTTTGCATGTGTCAGCATTCTGAAAAACTGAAATGGCATTGCCACAACTAATTATTAAGTTAGAATCCTTTAAGTTAGAAGCTCTCTATTAATGGTTATAATATCATCAACTGATTCAAATGGGTCTGTAATGAACACTCTGTCAGAACCCACTCGGAACTCTGGGTATTTACCCAAGTCCTCTCTACAGAGGCATTATGCAACAACAAGGTCAGTTTTTAATGTGGGGTTTTCTGAGCATATACACTTGGATAAAAATTCTCTATCTACTGCATATGTAGGATTGAATTTGTCTATTTTTCTCAGCAGAGTCTCTTCCTGTAGAATAGACCCAACTGAGTTACTCTTTTCCTGAAGATAAAGAGCTTGACAAGTGCATGTTCTCTTGAAACTCTGAGTGCTTACCCTGAATTCCCCCACTGAGATGAGATGTGACACAAAGTCGAGCTTTATGTGTGGACACTTTGGTCAAAATTTAAAATCTGTTCAGCCTCTGCATATGTGACATTGGACACTAAGCCTGTCTTTTCTCCTTAGCTGTGTCTCTGTACATAGACGTGGTCTTGACTGAGCCAAACTCTGTCTGAAGACAGAGAACTTGTTAGTTTTTTTCAGCAAATTACCAGTCCATAGATTGATTTTTAACTGCTTTGTTCTCTACCTGAAGACAGTGAGCTTGACTGACAGCTTTGCATTTGTGTAGAACTTTGAATATTTACCGAGCCCTCTCCACTGGAATGTGACATAAAGTCATTTTTTAAGTTGAGCATTCCAAGCACATACATTCAGGCAAAAATTTCCCCTAGATCTCACATAAGCTGGATTGGGTCTAGTCTACTTTACCTCATATGAAACTCAGTCCTTCAACATAGCCTTATCTGGGTTCCTCTCCACCCACCAGCAAAGAGTCTAACAAAGTTGAGTTAGAGCAAAACTGGGTATTTACCTCAGACCTCCCCACAAAGACATGATGTGACACAAGGCTGAATTTTGAGAATTTCAAATGTGAACACTCAGAGAAGTGCCTTGTCTGGGTTCCTCTCTGTCTGAAAGCAGAGGGTCTGACAAGATTGTGTTTGAGCAGAACTCTGGCCCTGAACTCTGATTTCTTTATTTAAGGCATTTTGTCTTATTCATTTGTGTTAAAATGGGTGTCTTATTTACTCCACAACATCCTCACTTTTGAGATTTTTTATTTTCTTAAATATTCTATTTTATTTTATTTCTTACTATTCACCCACTTCCTCTTTCTGGTAAGTTTATCATGTACTGAACTTATTCCTTTCATTTTGAGTCAACCACTAGTTTTTCCTTATGCTTCCTTTATCTGGTACTCAAACTTGTACATTCAACAAATTCTTGGGGTGTTGGTATGTCAAAGATATCATACAGAACTTGCATAGGTTCTTATTTCTTGCAGCCTTTTCTTCATTAATTCTTTTCTTTAACTGATTTCAATGCTTTTTGTGTTTCCATTTTTTACCTTTCACTATATAAATCATTTTTCTACTTTGTTACCTCATTACAGCATCTTCCTGCAATTTTTTCTATTTTTATATTCTATAAAAACACTTTTTGCCAAATTGTAAAAATTTTGTGTCCTTTTTATTATTCATTCTTATTCTTTTTTGACCTGTTAACAACTTGTTGAACACTGATTTTATTCTTCTTGTGAACATCAATTTTGTCAGGAACATGCCTGATGGTGTATTGAGATTTGGCATTATCTGGTAAACTCTCAGAAATTTTTATAGTGCACTTTCTCATTACTTGCTCACTTTCTCATTCCTTGCTTTTTTCAAAACTCTCTTAAAAGTAACCACAAACCTTTCAGCTTGACTGATTGACCTTGGATGATTTGGTGGGGTATTAATATGTTCAAACAGTTCATGTAAAAAATTCACTGTTACCATGGAAATTGTTCTTTTGCACTTACAAATTTTCTGCCATCTAGTAAAGATATTCAATACCACCAAATAATGCAATATGTTTTTTGACCTGCAAAGTCTATGTGTAGTTTTGAACACAGGGTATCTTTCTTGGTCATGATTGTAATTTCGTGGTAGGTGATTTTGCTGCCAGAGTGCAGCCTTTCCAGGCTTTTACTAATTTCTTAATTTCTTGATATATTTTGATCCAGTATACATAATTTCTTATTAGAGATTTCATCCTTGAAATTCTCAGATGTTCATCATGAAATTCATTTAATATTGGCTTTTGTAATGTGACAGTACTAATGTTTTGCACAGTACTTCATCAAATAGCATATAAGCATTCAAATCTGGATTTTATTGTAAAAATTGTCTGTCATTATTACTTCCTTTAAGTCATTTTTTAATTTTGAAATAAACATGGCTTGTTCTATAAAAATATACTCAGTTATAATTCAAGATTAAGAACTGTATGGTTAAATAAAGAACACAAGAGGAAAACTATATTTTTCTCATCTATATATTTCGTCCTGTGATAGACTTTATCAAGGCAAAAAGATAAAATGAATTGTATTTTAAATAATGTATCAAAAAACAAAACATTGTTAGTAACTGGAAAAAATGCTAACAAATTATTTATATGATTAACAGAAATTATTATGTATTTAAAATATGTTATAGATCACATCTGAAGAGAATTCTTTCATGTGTAGTATAATGTCATATTATGAGATGTTAAAATAATGGAAATTAAACATTTTCTTTGGATTTTTTAAATATTTTTGTTGTGTATGTTAGCCTGAGAAAGTATTGTTTCTATAATAAAAGGTGAGATTGGGAAAAAAAAAACGGGGTGTAAATTAATATTTTGGTAGGATTGGATGGCGACGCAGTCGAGAATTTTTCTTCTGAATAAAATGTTTTCTTTTTTTATGAGTGAAGCATTTTTTAAGTTAAAATTGTGATCAAATTTATTTCTCTGAATCACTAATGCATTTGTTAAATTATTATTTGTGATGTCTCTTCTGTGTATAAAATGTATATATGAACACACCAGGATAAAAATGCTCATCAGTTCAGTTGCTATAAAAATATTTGTAGAAAAGACAAAGGGAAAGCTATGTCATACCATTGTAAAAAGTGACTCTAGTCAAGATGCCAAGTCAGGACCAATTAAATTGCAGATCTTTCTTTGGATCTTGTCATGATGAATAGCAGGACCACCCAACCAGATAGAGCAACAGATTTTTTGTTTATTACACTCATTATTCATGCTGTTTTTGTTGTTGCCATAGCAATTTAGTTGTTTTATATTTATAGCCTTCTTCATTTGTAACTTTTTCCCAGAAAAAGTGATCTCTTTTGCAGAAGATGGCTCTAGAGTGGATCAACCAATGCACTCTGGTTGCAACAAAAGAAATATCAAGAAAAAGTTCAACATCTTGAGCAATTCATTTGTTGCAGTTCGCTTGGAGACAAAGCATTGCATTATGTCCTGATGTGACAGAAATTGATTATTACTTCTGCAGTTTAATTAGTTAAAGAAAAATTTCCTACTGGGTTGAGCAGCTGGTTTCAATTAGTTATTATTAATTAATTTCTGAAGCTGAATTTAGCAAGGAAGCTTTTTTATTGGATTAAACTTCTGGCCTTAATGAGAAATAAATTTTCTATAATTATGAATGCCTTGTTTTTTTTTTTTTGTTTTTTTGCATAAACCCAAATTTTTAATCCTTTTTTGATGACTTCAGTGAACAGATTGGATTGGTGAATTTCACCAGAATAAAGGAAGATTTTTTTCTTCAATTCTGATTGTGTTTTTTTTTTGTAATGGCCATGTTAAAATCTTTAGAAGTAAAACTTTTAACTTGAATATGATCTGAAATTTTATGAGATATTATTTTTAATCATTTCACCCCAAGCAAGGTGATAATGCTGCAAGGTGTGAGTGAATGATTGGTTGGTTGGTTGTTTTGTTTTATGGCATATCAACCTCGGCGGGTCATTTATTGCCAACTAAATTTTCTTTATTTATTTATTGCTGGTAATACCTTTTTCTTTCAACAGTTTATTGTTGTTTTTTTTATAAGTTTTTGTGTCTAGTAATATTTTTTCTTTTTAAGTATCAAGATTCATTGGGATTTGTTTTTTAAGGGCAGGGTCCCCAAGTCCTACCCTGTTATGTAACCCATAACTGGAGGGAAGGGATGGATTAATACCTTTCCCAAGGGTACCAGTGCTTAAGAGAATGCAGGGTATTCAACTGGAATTTGAACTCAGCTCACCAATTTCTCTTTCTGAGCCAATATCTACTGCACCACAACGCACATCCATCACTAAACACTTACAGCACCTGGTATTCCCAAGCGTTCACCCATGTAAGTACTGACCAGGCTCTACATTGCTTAACTTCGGTGATCAAGTGAGAACTGGTGTATTCAACATGATAATGCTGCAAGGCGAGAGTGAATGAAACTAAGAAAACATTTCTGGACAAAAAGGACAAGAAAAAAAATAGAATTTAGAGGAACAACTAATGTTGCAATTACTTTTTTGAAGATCATAGTTGACAGGAAAGCAAAAATGCCAGAAGAGTGTTTCACAAGTGATAAGTGCAAGAGAAGAAACTTTTAGAATAAAATATGGTTACACTTAGCAATTTCAACAATAAAATGATGAAACCTAATTGCCAATCTAGTGTTGCACTTACATTCATGAAGTTTAGGAATCAAAGAGAAAAGCTTACTCAAACAGTTGTTATGAGGATATTTATATTGTTATGGTGGGAAAGTGATTGAAACTGAGATACCAGGTCAAGACTGATAACATTGCATATTCATCTTTCAAAAATCTCTACATACATAGCAGAAGTGCTAGACAAAATGTGGCAAAATGTGGCATTCACTGTATGGATCAATGGTAGACTTATAAAGATACAAGATAGAATCTATCAAGAAGAATTGTCTAGATTGACACAGTGAAGCATCTTTCTTAGAAACAAACTGAGAAACAAGGTGGGACTGCCACTAGTGCACAGAAAGTTACAGTGAAAGAAAAACTAGGGCACAGGGAGTCTTGAACGAAGGATTAAAGATGAATGGTATTCAAGGAGAGAGAAGATAACAATTGATGTTGCATTTAAACCTTTGGAGATTATAGCTACCAAGGAAGCAAGTAAACAGAAAGGAGTTCCACAATTAGAAAGTGTGAGAAAAGAAACCGTTAGAGTAGAAGAGGTGGTTACATTACACTATTTTAATAGTTAAAAAGTGAATCCTAGATACCAATCTAGTAGCTTGTGTAAATTCATGTGGTCAGAGAACCAAGGAAAAAGCTTGTCAGAGCTTCAGTTGCCATGAAAATATTTGTAGAAAAGACAGAGGGAAGTCACATCATGTCAGTGATCATTCCACTTCATATTTATTGAAAACATTGGACTAAGAAGGTGCAATGAGATACTCTCTTTGGAAGTTAGCATCAGCCATGCTAACAGAAGACAAAAAAGTCCTTTAAGATTATTAAAAATAGTGGTTTAGTTTAGGCGGTGTTAAAATAAACAAGCAAAGTTAACATTTTATAAGACAGAGGAATTTATGTGAAGATTCATAATGTGTAATTGATTAAAAAAAAAGGAAAATAAAACTCCCATGTTATATATTTTGCCCTTTGATAAGGGTTCTTCAGATTAATAAAGAGTTTAGCAATATGATTTTATATATGCAGGGGGAACTGCTACAATAAGCAAGATTCTGTCCCCAAGGTCAATCCTAATTAAGACAGATTCAGTATTTTACCAGCACAACAAAAATGATATTCACCTAAGGAATGAAGAAATCAGCTTCCCTCAAGTACCTGAACCACAGGAGACAACCACTTTACTATGTATCTTTCGATATTAATTTATGTATGGCTGTGAAGTTTAAGTGAACAGACTTTCCTGCACAAACCAACATTAGTACCAATCAACAAAAATACACCAGAAGTGGTTGACGAGTCTGGCCACCTAAAAGACTCAACTTTAAAGAACTATATGATTGCAAGAGGCATATAGTGTTATGTCTCTTAAGGTTCACTGGTTAAAGGATTGTTATAGCAGTTAGACAACAGTACATGTAGGACCAGCAATAAAGCACTGCTGCGATATATGCATCTCTTTGTCTTTCTTTCTAAAACCAATCAGTCAACATGAGAAAAATCTGAAAATGTCAACCATGAATTGGAGATGACAAAAAGCAAACAAACACAGATGATTAAGTGGGAAGTGTTTAACAGAGGCACCAAAATCCAAATGCGCATTGGAAGAGCAAAATGTACATTCCAGAGACTAAGCAAAGTATTAAGAAATGGAAAAATGAAAAAAAGGTACTGAAATGTTATGCAATAGCAATCATTCTGTATGGCAAAAATGCTGAACAATTTCCTTATAGACGAAAAGAAGACTGTAGGCAACAGAACAATTTCCTTATAGACGAAGAGAAGGACTGTAGGCAAAAATGCTGAATAATTTCCTTATAGACGAAGAGAAGGACTGTAGGCAAAAATGCTGAACAATTTCTTTATAGACGAAGAGAAGGACTGTAGGCAAAAATGCTGAACAATTTCCTTATAGACGAAGAGAAGGACTGTAGGCAAAAATACTGAACAATTTCCTTATAGACGAAGAGAAGGACTGTAGGCAAAAATGCTGAACAATTTCCTTATAGACGAAGAGAAGGACTGTAGGCAAAAATGCTGAACAATTTCCTTATAGACGAAGAGAAGGACTGTAGGCAAAAATGCTGAACAATTTCCTTATAGACGAAGAGAAGGACTGTAGGCAAAAATGCTGAACAATTTCCTTATAGACGAAGAGAAGGACTGTAGGCAAAAATGCTGAACAATTTCCTTATAGACGAAGAGAAGGACTGTAGGCAAAAATGCTGAACAATTTCCTTATAGACGAAGAGAAGGACTGTAGGCAGAAATGCTGAACAATTTCCTTATAGACGAAGAGAAGGACTGTAGGCAAAAATGCTGAACAATTTCCTAATAGACGAAGAGAAGGACTGTAGGCAAAAATGCTGAACAATTTCCTAATAGACGAAGAGAAGGACTGTAGGCAAAAATGCTGAACAATTTCCTTATAGACGAAGAGAAGGACTGTAGGCAAAAATGCTGAACAATTTCCTTATAGACGAAGAGAAGGACTGTAGGCAAAAATGCTGAACGATTTCCTTATAGACGAAGAGAAGGACTGTAGGCAAAAATGCTGAACGATTTCCTTATAGACGAAGAGAAGGACTGTAGGCAAAAATGCTGAACGATTTCCTTATAGACGAAGAGAAGGACTGTAGGCAAAAATGCTGAACGATTTCCTTATAGACGAAGAGAAGGACTGTAGGCAAAAATGCTGAACGATTTCCTTATAGACGAAGAGAAGGACTGTAGGCAACAGAACAATTTCCTTATAGACGAAGAGAAGGACTGTAGGCAACAGAAATGTGATTCTAGTAAAGAATTCTGAGAATATCATGCAGAGATTGCATGGGCAATAAAAAAAGTTTTAAGGAAAGAGACAACAGAAATATCTTGGATATGTAATGAAGAAAGAGAGTTCAGAAAATTTAACACTCACAGGATATATTAAAGGCAAAATGAACATAGAGAGGCAATAGGCTAACTATTTGAAGAGCTTGTGTGAATGAATGGCAGAATGGGTGGATGGAGATATTATAAAAAACAAACATTACTATAATCTACAAAGGATAGGAAACTGTAGTGAACCATGATTACCCATTCCTGAAAGCTCATGGCACATAGAAGAATTAACCTTTACATAATTTCTTTTTACTTATGTATAGCATTCACATACATACAAATACCCTTGGGAAAGGTATGAATCTGTTGCTTCTCCCTCCAGCTATGGGTTAAATAGTTGGACAAATTCGATTCTATAGCTTTTGTTGGAAACCCTTCTACTGCAGAAAGTAATGGAAACCTATTGTGGGAAAACCTTCTGCCCAGTCAATCATGTCTCTTTTGAGACAGTTTTAAATCTATGATATCTTACTGAAGTGGCAAGAGAAACCCATTAACTGGTAAAACTCAAATGTTTTCCTATAACTTTATTCTTCTCTATTCATTTTTCTCCAGGCTATATTGATTACACAGAGGGTTAGTAAAGGTCAGTCAATTAAGTGCCATACATGATACACACTTGGGCAATCATGTCTTGAAACAGACATGACTGACTGGGCAGAAGGTTTTCCCACAACAGGTTGCCACTGCTTTCAGCGGTAGACTGGTTGCCAACCAAGGCTATAGAATCCATCTGTCCTGTTATTTAATCCATAACTGGAAGGAAGAAACAGATTAATACCTTTCCCAAGGGTATTTGTGCGTACGTGAATGCAACGAATAGTAAAGGTAACAGTCTTAAATTGTCTGAATTTGTTAGATGAGTTTTTATGATTCATTTTCGTGTCTCTTTTTGTCTTATTACTGTAGCTTTTTATAGTAATTCTTAGTTTGTTTTTCCTTCTACAGCCATTAAGAAGAAATGGATGCCAAGATAAAACAAAAAAATAAAATGATATGAGAGAAAACTCATCTAAAATAAATAATCTATGGCCTTATTTTTGCTTTAGAGTTCAACTGTTTTCACTTTGTATGTTCATAGTATTAATTCAACTTCTATTCTTGAAATAAAATTTTGATTATTAACAAGAGATTTATGGATAATTTATTTTCATTTCTTTTGTGCATCAGTTAGCAGTTGAAAACAGTATTTGTTTTTAATGACTGTGTAGAAAATGGACATACTTAAAATATGGAGTTAAAAACAAGAGAAAAAGTAGGAAATGACATTTAATACAAAAAAAAAATATTGGGAATTACCCATTTTCTAAAATTAGTGCATTTAGAGCAAAATCAAATGATCTTGCTTATGCCTTTGCTAGTTCATGCCTTTGCTCTTAGCTGATCTGAGTTTTCATGGCAGAACGATCAGTTTTGTGTGCTAAAAGGTCAATGTTAGAATAAATCTATTGTAATTTCTTAACCAGTTTAATCTCCACAAATAATATTCATCAGAGAAGTCCTTAATTTATAAAAATATTTGCTGATGAAATTAAGAATTACAAAAGTGTATCTAATCTCTCAAACTATCAATTGATAACTTGTGAATTGTACATATTATGACATAGTCTTTATTTTTTTTGTCCCGCCAGTTCTTGAGATTTGTAGATTTCCTATAGATTAAATAAAAGGTTCAGTTTGAAATTTCAACAAATATCACCTGAAGAAAGCAAGGTGTACAATGACTGAAACATTGTGAACCTGACAATAAAGATTAGGACAACAGTGTGAACAATGTAAATAGTCTCATAAATATAGAAGTTGCTGATTTTTTTTCAATAAGGCAGAAAAAAGACACTGCTGTGTGAAATAATTGTAATTGTTTTTAAAATAGTTGCATCTATATGTGTGTTCTATGAATTTACATCGACACTTGATGTGTACTAAGTTGGACATACAATTCATGATGTCTTTCTTTCACATGCCATGTTACTGATATGTCTTTGATCAAGCTAGGGAAGATTCTCTTTGGTCAAACTTTGTGTTGTAGGATGTATTATATCAGGGGTGAAAGGGATGAGTTCATGAACTGAGGGAAGGGCAACCTATTCTTCAAAACAAGATCTTCAAAAGAAACGAGGTGAGTAAAGCAAAAGTAAAAATGAAAATAAAATTAAAAAGAAAATAATAATGGGAACTTGAAAGAGAAAATGTGAAATTAAGGGGAAAATAATAATGTGAAATTAAAGAGAAATTAATAATGTGAAATTAAAAGAGAAAATAATAATGTGAAATTAAAGGGAAAATAATAATGTGAAATTAAAATGGAAAATAATAATGTGAAATTAAAAGAAAATAATGTGAAATTAAGGGAAAATAATAATGTGAAATTAAAGAGAAAGTAATAATGTGAAATTAAAAGGGAAATTAATAATGTGAAATTAAAAGGGAAATTAATAATGTGAAATTAAAAGCGAAAATAATAATGTGAAATTAAAAGGGAAAATAATAATGTGAAATTAAAAGCGAAAATAATAATGTGAAATTAAAAGAGAAAGTAATAATGTGAAATTAAAAGAAAATAATGTGAAATTAAGGGAAAATAATAATGTGAAATTAAAGAGAAATTAATAATGTGAAATTAAAAGCGAAAATAATAATGTGAAATTAAGTCGAAAATAATAATGTGAAATTAAAAGAGAAAGTAATAATGTGAAATCAAAAGAAAAATAATGTAAAATTATAAGAAAAATAATAATGTGAAAGAGTTACTTACTCAACAAACTCAGATATATCTGGCATGGCAAGGAAGACACAGTTTATCACTATGGTGAACATCAAGAAGTAGTCAAAGCATACATTTGTGGCGATGCAAACAGCTAGGCGCCGGATGGGATTGCGTGGTGAAAATAGGAAAAGTGACCTCTTAGCTGAAAACCGATGAATGATATTCTTCTTAAATCTCTTCTCTATGACCACAAATGTCTGAAATGATAAAAAAAACAGAAAGAACAAAAAATGTGAGTGAATATATATATATATATATACACATTGCATTCATCTTATAGTGCTATATATTAAATATTTTTTAAATACAACCAACACTTGTGCATATACAAATTGGAATAGGGGCTGTATATTCTAAAACTATTAGAATTATATACAGGAATCCCTCACTTAATGCAACTAATGTGTATTTTAAGAGATATGCACTAATCTAAAAGGCACTAATCAAAAATGCATTAATTGAATATAAACAAAATTGACAAAGAAAATAGTTATCTATTTTCCATTTTCAAATTTCAGAAAATTTTTAATTAATTGGTAATTATAAAAAATACATTTTTAATTACTATGTTCAAACAAAAGAATGTTTTAGCACAATAATTGAATATTATGCATGTGCTAATCAAATCTTGGTATGAAAAAATTTCGCATACGAATTAAAAACACATTAATTAAATGGACATTAATCGAGGGATTCAGGTATATATTTTTCTTTTTAGATACAACCAACAATTTCAATACAAAATCCACAAACAGAAGTGGAAAATGATCTATCTATTTATCTATCTATCTATATAATTAAATTTGTTTTTTATTTAAGATTGATACAGTTTACATTGCTATATGGAAATTTCTATGTTTCAAGATTTTACCTCGTCATCAGGCAATGTTAACTCATTGTTGTGAAAATGATTTTGAAAATCATTTTCACAACAATGAGTTAACATTGCCTGATGACGAGGTAAAATCTTGAAACATAGAAATTTCCATATAGCAATGTAAACTAAATTAATTTTAAATAGAAAACTAACTTAATTATATTATGCTCAATATTTGTTGTATTGAGCACTTTTTAAAAAAAGTAAATGACAGAGAACTTGGAATTCTAAAACTGTTGGTTCTCTTCATCTGGATATATGTATATACATGTGTGTGAGTAAAAATTATGATATAAATAGAGTATGTGTAAAGACAATATATATAAAAGACAAAATGAAAAACTTGTCTTTACAATGTATTTTGCTAAAGTTCCTCAGTTGACAAAACACTTTGGTAAAGAAAAGGAAGTGGCTTTATGGTAAAATCCTGTAGGAAATCCTATTAACATTAATTGTTGAAAAAATTAAATATTAAAACTGATTCAGCCATAGAGCTTGATGTAAATATGATTATTTATTTACTGAGCCAATTTGTATATTTTTACATATGAAAAGATTCAGAATTAGGATCAAGTGATCATTTCTGCAAGCAGAACTCACTTCATCAGCATTTCATTTGATATTTGATAATTTGTTAAGGAAATTAAAAATCATAGCTAAATGAAAAAGAAAGAAGGGATAGAGGAAATAAAAAGGAGAAAGAAGAAGAAGAAGAAAAGGAAGAAGTGGAATAGGGGAAATGGAAAACACCATATTTTGGCTACACTGACAGGGGGGAGTAGTGGGTAGGAAGGAGAGATTTGAAACTGTCAGCAAACTATAATGTAGGGAAACAAACAAGAATGTCTCTGGGTGGGGGTCATGAATACTGAAGTAGAACTTGCAGAGAGAAAAGAAAAGCAATGTCAAAAGAAAGAGAAAGGAAGGTAGGGAGAAAAAAAGGAAGAGAAAGAAGAAAGATGGAATGAGAAAGATAGAAAGAAAGATGTATAAGTTATCTAGTTGGGGAAAACACAGGTCAAGAGGGGTTGGGAGTTTGTTCCTTTCCTTAACAACATACACATTCGAATGAATTTTCAAATTTTCCATTATATCAAATGGTTGGCTGATGAAGTGGGTTCTGCTTACAGAAATGATCATTTTATCCCAAGTTTGAATTTTTTTATATGTAAAAATATATTTCATATATACTAGCAGTATAGCCTGGCGTTGCTCGGGTGTAATGAAAGCTTTAAAACTAATCCATAGTCTTGGAGCTCAGACTCTGCCTAAAGAATATTTGTGTGACGTTTGGTGAGAATCGGATAAAAATTGTGGATTTGTATAAAGGACATACAGACAGATAAACAGACACACACAGAGACATCTTGCCTTTTATATATATATATATATATATATATATATATATATATATATATATATATATATTATCGATTTTCTGCACTATTGTAAGAACTGCAACCTTGAAACTTCTGAATATCGTTTCTTATGTCTTTGTCTATGGGTGTATCAAATTTGATTAAAATCAGACCACTCCTTCAATAACCTGATTTTTTCGATTATCGATTTTCGCTATTTATCGGGGGTACCACAACACACAACCTAGCTAAGAACACTCGCAGTCACTTATAGTACAACTGTGTAAATTTTAAAGAAAATTGGTTCAGCCGTTTCGGAGTTTTTAGGTAATGGATACACACACACACAGACACACACACACAGACAAAGTTTCATTTATAAATAAGTTTAGATAGATATATAGATGTAAGAATGCAATTGTCTAAATAAGCATACATACACACACACACACACACACATATATATATATATATATATATATGTATATATATATATATATATATACTGATAAAAAGGTATGGATGAATTGTCATTTGAAGATCATTATTCTTTTCAGAAATACTTTTTGGAATATTATTATTGTAGATGGATAGCAATATCTGTTTGTCTATCTAGCTTTGTCAGACTGTTCACATTTAGCTATCTGGATAGATAGTTATGTTAGTCTGTTTATATCTAATTATCTAACTATCTCTCTAGCTATGTCAGTCTGTTTACATCTATATATTTATCTACCTATGTCAGTCTGTTCTATATCTATCTATCTATCTATCTATCTATCTATCTATCTCAATCTGTTAATATCTATCTATCTCATTCTGTTCATATCTATCTATCTATCTATCTATCTATCTATCTCATTCTGTTCTATATCTATCTATCTATCTATCTATCTATCTATCTATCTATCTATCTATCTCAGTCTGTTCATATCTATCTCAGTCTGTTCATATCTATTCATCTATCTATCTATACTTTACACAATCTAATGCAAACATGCATACACATAAACATTTTAATATTTATTCTAAAAGTATTAATACAATAAACTTTTGGAATTAACATGAAGTTATGTGGGTTTTATTCTGCTAAATTTTTCATTAAACTGTTATTCAGTTCCTTTTTTTCATCCAGGAGATTTCATTTTCAGTTCTGTTGTGCTGAAGAGAAATGGTTGGGACAAAACTGAAAATATGGACATAAGCTTTGATGGCAAAATAAAAATCATACTTATCCAGTTTATGTCAAGAAAGCTTTTTTTTTCTGTAATTTTATGTCTGCAGTTATCAATTTAGATAGCACTGACTTGCTGTGAATGCAAATTCAAAACCAATCTGGTCAAATACAATAGCTATCTTCCAATTTAGTAAAATCAAATAACAGTAAATAATTTTTATTCTATTTTTTTTAATCATTTCACCCCAAGTAAGGCAGAACTGCCACTAATGCACAGGGGATTGCAGAAGAGGTGAGATGAGAAAGAGGAACAAGTTACAGAAAAGTCAGAGCATGAGTAGGAACAGGATGAGAATACAGGTGTGAAAAGGGCTGCATGAGAGTGAAGTGGAAATGAAGAAGAACATTATACAAGGTTTGCGGTGGAACGGATGTGAATCAAGAAGATATGGCAATTGAATTTAAATTCTTGGAGATTGTAGCTTTCAGGGAAGCAAGTATACAGAAGAGAATTTCACAGGTGGGAACTGCAAGCAAAGAAACTGATAGAATAGAAGTTGCGGTTACATTTGATTGGTTTCACTCTAAAAGGGTGGGACCTAGCCGCTAATCTAGTAGCTATAGTAAGTTCATGCAGAGGGTGTTCTAAGGAGCTAAGCTCATCAGAGCAGAAGATGTGAAAGTATTTGTAGAAGAGACAGAGGGAAGCCACATTACGTCAGTGAGAAAGTGACTGGAGTTGAGCTACCAGGTTGGGATCAGTTACAGATTTTTTGTTGGGTTTTGTCAAGAAGCCCAAAATAAATATCAGGAAAACCCAACCAGATGTAACAGCAGTATTAAATGCACGGGCGAATAGTAGAGCTATATATGTGTAAGATGGATTTAGACGAGAAAAACTTCCTGGCCTCACAAAGGGAACCAACGTTCCTAGCAGCAGATTTAGCTATTGATTCAATGGAGTCATTCCACTTGAGGAAGCTATGCTACAGTGGTGCAAAAGATAGTAAATTTAAATTATTTATAGATATTGTACAACAATTTTCTTGGAATTTATTTGCTTAAAACGTTTTTTTCCAACCATTGCAATCCATTATGGAAAAGCTTTGATCATATAGAATTTTCTAATACACATGACAACACAATTTCAAATTAGACAGCAGCATAAAATAATGTATTTAAATAAGAAAACAAATTTAAAATAAGGTTATGTAAAAAAAATCAATGTCTTTTTAGAAAATTTTTTCAAATAATTTTAATAATTATCTTATATTTGTAAATAGATTCAGTTTAATATTCAACCTTGTGTTGAGAGGATACTATTTCCATGATTTAAGAAACCCAAGACTCCAAAGAATGCGACAAACAAAAAAAAAAAAAATACTAAACCAAAATCAAAAACCACCAAAAAAAATACATAAAATATGGAAAAAATTGGATGATATATCCAGTCAACATCATGGTGTTTGAATTGATCACTAATGATAATGATATTATTCATCTTCTCACTGGGCCTCAGGCTTATTGAGGCAGTAGTGCTGCCCTGGATGAAGAGGGTGGCTGCTAGAAATCCTTATGTCTGGAAACAGGACTCTGCAGCATGTCACACAAGTGAGAAAACCCAGTTATGGCTGTGCGACAGCATCACTCTTTACATATGGGCACGTAACTCCCCAGACTGCACCCCACTTGATTATTATGCATGGGGTGTAATTGAGTGAGAGACTAACATATCGCTCATTCACTAATGAATTAGAGCACTCTGGCTATTGGGCGTGTATAATGATAATATACATGCTAAAAAGTCTGCCTTCTTCTACTGAGTGCCCATAGCCCAGAGGTAGAATCGCCGACTGACGCCACTTCAGTTTGGTTTCAATCCTGGGTTAAAAGCAATCAGAGTCTAACTGTACTGATGAGCAGTGATACAGTGAAACAGATCTGTCTGCGGATGACTATATATATATATATATATATATATAACAGTAATAAATCTAGAAGAACATTGGTAAGTAATTCCAATGAATCCTAGTAATATTAGGTCAAATATTAAAACTGACCCAACAGAGAGCTCAATATAAATTTAATTTACACAGCAGATATTCATTTATTGTAATATCAAATATGAACTGAAGTTGAAGATAATGGCAGCATTTACCAACTTAAACAAGGAGACCATCCAGAAGAGTTGCAGAAGATTCCGTAGTGGTCTGGAGGCCCTGGTTGAAGCCTATGGTGATTTTATTGAATGAATTTACTCTATAGTATTGCAAGATATTTTTGTTTAATTTTGGTAAATATGTCTGTTAAAATGAGATGTCTGTTATTTTCATTTTTGTGTAATTTAGATGACAATTTATTCATTATACTGTGTGTGTGTGTATGTATGAAAGTGTGTGCTTATTGCTTGTATTTACCAAGTTTTAAGAGTATTCAAATGTTAAATTTTTGAAAAGAATTATCTAATAATAATTATTTTTCTAAAAATTCAAGAATTTTTTCATGAGTTGCAATCTCTTGTGTTTGTGTTATTTATTTTTCTTGTGAAGGTCGTTTTCCAAAGCATTTTTTTTTAATCATTTCACCCCGAGCAAGGCAGAAATGCCACTGATGAGCTGGGGGCTACATAACTGTAAAAAGATTAATTAGAAAAGAGTGAGGAGTACAAACTAGTTAGAAAAGAGCAATAGAAAGCTGAGAATGCAGGTGCAATGACAGATACATAGGTGGAGAGAAAGGGAAGGATATACGGGGGTGGGGAGAGAGCTAGAGTCCAGTGATTAATAGATGAGTATTTACATTGCATTTAAATTTCTGTAGGTTGTAGCCGTCAGGAAAGCAAGAATATGCGGGAAGTGCGAGAGAAGAAGCTGCAGCAGTAGAATTGTCATCTGCATTTGGCTAACCTAACTGTGAATGAGTGGGACCCAGTTGCCAGTCTGGGTGTATGAGTAAACACCTGTTGAGGAGGCACCAGTGACTTAAGTTCATCCGTGTAGAAGCCATGAAAGTATTTATAGAACAGACAAAGGGAGGCCACATTTCGACGGTGGGGAAGTGGCTGCAGTCGAGCCGCCAGATCAGTACCTATCACATTACAGACTCTCCTTTGGAGCCTGTCGAGATCACTGAGGAGAACAGCAGGGGTACCTGACCATAAATGGCAGCAGTACTCCATGCACGGACAGATGGTTGACTTGTATATATGCAGGATGGATTCAGGTGGAAAAAACATCCTAGATCGTCATAGTGACCCAACCTTCTTAGCAGTAGATTTAGCTATGGAATCAATATAGTGGTTTCATTTGAGGTCTGAGGAGAGGGTAAGGCCGAGGAGGCATAGTGTGTTGCTCTCAGGGAGAATCGCTTGGTCCATGCTTATGGGAGGCAGGAGAGGTTTCCTGTGATGGTTGACAGACAACAGCTTGGTCTTAGACACAGTGAAGTTGACAAGCCACTTTTTGCCCCAGTTCACCACAGAGTGTAGATCCCGTTCAAGGTCAGCAGCGAGATTATGTCTGTCCGCCACAACAGGTTTCTTGCTGGTGCAGGAGTATATTGTGGTGACAAATTAACTAAGCAAACAAAACTGTCTTTAATATAAAAAAAAACACAAAAGTTTGAGGCAAATGACTGCTTAGCTGGGGTGAGCTAATAAATTATATAGCTCACAAAGTTAAGTGCATTAGAAATTTAAATTTTTCACAGCAAAAGAGGGAAAAAAGACCTCACAAAAAAGCAAATGCACAGAAATATTGTTGTAATGGAATGTCTCACACTAGCTATTGCCTAGTGAAGTGACTATATTAGTAGCCATATATAATGAGCACAGGAGATACCTGTGACTTGTTTCAGCAATTACGAGCCTGCCACCAGATTCCCTGTCTTGCTGTAGTGTATTCTCTTTTTCTCTCGTCTTTCATCTATATGCATGTTGCTGTTCTTTCACTCGAGTAACACTTTTCTTTCTCTCTACCTTCGCAACTCTCTTCATACCTGTTTCCATCCTTCTCTTTGCCCTTTCTCTGACACTATCTGTAACTGGTTCAACTTTCTCTTCACTCTCCTCCTAAACTTTTACTCTTATGTAACCCCCTGTGCATCAGTGGCAGTACCACCTTGCTTGGGGTGAAATGATTAAATAAAAAAAATATGACTATAAGTTCAGTTTTTACTAATGTTACTCATTCTTTTAAAATTAGCATATATGTTTTTTTTTTAAAAATGTTTTTAAAGTAATTGAATATTATTGAATTTTTATGCCTTTATTATCCAGATTTCATTTTATTTAAAAATGTCATGTTCCTACAGAATGAAGGCAGTTGTGTTCCTCCATATATTTTTTTCTGTAGATTGCCAGGATTCCTTGGCAAAAGTAATGGAATGGGTTCCTCATTGTCTTCTTTGTAATTTTGAATTCAGATTAGTCCTTGTTCTAAGCAGATTGCCAGACAAGGCTAGAGAGCTCAGTCTATTCTGTTATTTAACCTTTAACTGACAGAGTTGAAGAGATGGATTCATGCCTTTCCCAAGGGCATGAAAATGGTTGCTACAGGTTAGGCCAGATTTTGAACTTTTTTACTGATTCTTGTTTCTGTGCTGATAACTTTACACAACCTGAACATTTGATTCTCAAGATTTTTCTTTGACATGGTATCTTTAGGATGTGGGCAGTGATGGCTCTCCACAACTTCCTATCCTTCATAGCTCTAAGCAACCTTTCTTCACTTACTATCTCTAAATTCATGTTCTGCCATCCATTTATGCAAGCTTATTAGGTACATTATTCACTGTTTTCTCTCTGCCCATTTCACCTTTAGCATATCCTGTGAGTGTTAAATTCTCCAAAACCTCTTTCTTCATTATGTGTACCATAATTTTCAACTGCTCTTTTATGTTTCTAACTATAAGTGTTCTTTCAATTTATAATCAAATGATGTATTAATATTACTGGTATTTTAAACAAAACTATACTAAGGTATTGTGGTCTACTAGATATCGGCTCAGAATAAGAAATCAGAGTGCCGAGTTCAAATTCCAGTCAAGTTTGTTTCATTCACTTATGCACAAATACTCTTGGAAAAAGTAATAATCCATCTCTTCTCTCTCTAGCTATGGGTTGAATAGCAGGATGGATTCGGTTCTATAGCTTTGGTTGACAACCAGTCTACCACAGAAAGTAATGACAACCTACTGCAGGAAAATCTTCTGCCTAGTTAGTCATGTCTCTTTCGAGACATGATTGCCTGAGTATGTATCATATATAGCAATTAACTGACTGACATTAAAGCAATATGTTCATAAGGAAGAGCCTGTGTGACTTCTTATAAACAACAAATTATGTACTTAGAAGTAAGGATATTTGGCTAAAGAAATAAACACATTAGCCACTTTGCTTTAGAATGACAACACTGAATTTCTTAAAAATATTAACAGCAGGGAAGGCTGTTGGCATTATAGAAGATATTGATGAATATATTTAACTGTTATACACTTGTAAGACATACTAATATTCGAGAGATGAAAGTAGGAGGTTATTATAAAGAAACTTTTAAGTGACTATATTGACAATTTTTCAGAATGCATATGATTTTTTATTGAATGTTAGCTAAATGTATTGAAACATCCATTCTCTTCAGTGGCCAAAGATTTATATTGATGCAATTTTTAAGTTTAAATAAGCATAAATACAGACTTGTAACAGACAATTATTCAAAATTCTTAGAGAGTAGGGGAAGAAAAAAATTAAAGCAAAGAAGAGTAATGCATAACACAACATATGGTATTTGTCCATATTTCTGAGATGTAGTAGTATTTACACTATTTACAATATTCAGACTATTGTCATCATTGCCATGGCTATTGCTATAATGTTTCGACCATTGTATGCTTCGACCTTCTTCAGATGCTAGGAATTCTGAACCAAAACTTTTATTATGATCATTGGGGTATATTGTTCTCATTTCTTGTTTAATGCCACTTCTGGTAAAAAATAACTTAGAGAGTTAGGTCAAAGGAAGATTGCTCATGACTACCAGAAGTGGTTTTGTACAAGGAATGAAAATGATAAATCCCAGTGATCATAATAAAGCTTTGGGTTAAAAATTCCTAGCACCTGCAGAAGGCCAGAGCATACACAGCCAAAACATCATAAAAATGGCAACAAAGATGAGGACAATAGTCTGAACAATGTAAATAGTGTAACAACATATGGTTGCTATAATTCTACAAAATTACTTTTATATCCTCAGGATTGTCATATAAAATTTTACTTGTTTATTTAAATAAAGCTGTTTTATATCTTTAATAGTGAATTTAGTACTTTGTAAGAGTGTGTTGAAGGAGAGTAAACTCTAAATCCCTCCTCTCTTCAATCAGTTTAAAGTATTTTTATTGCTGCAGATAAAGCAGAATCTTTGTTTGGTGATTCTCATCCATTCTTGACTCATCAGGAGTATCTTTGTCTGATTTTTCTCCTAGAATGAAATCTTTACTAAGTGATATAACTTTGTACTGGTTTCTTCAAACTAGATCCCCAAAAGGCATGTGTACTTGATGGTATCTTGTAATTGCCCTAAGGAGATGTGATTGTGTTTTTTCTAGACTCTACAACAAACACTTTGCTGCTTCTGGCTTTCTGGTTTGTTAGAAATCCTCTTCTGAAGTTCCTGTCATTAAAAGCCCTGGTAAACTTTCTAATCTTTGGAATTCTCACTCTATTAGCCTTCTACCTCTTTGCTGGATTGCTACGTGCTGTCCGCCCTCCAATATGGCAGTGAATGCTGGACAATACCATCAAAGATGAAGGAAAAACTTGAAGCAACTGAAATGTGGTTCTACAGAAGGATGCTGCAAATATCATGGATCGAGCATGTGAGCAATGATGAGGTCTTGGAAATGATGGAAACAAAAAGTAAATTAATACTGAGCATCAGGAAGAGACAGCTGAAGTTCCTGGGACACGCAGTGAGGAAGGAGAGCTTGGAGAATCTGATACTAACAGGCTTGATAGAGGGAAAAAGAAACAGGAGAAAGCAATGGATAACATATTTGAAGGACCTAATCAGGTGGATGACGGAACGAGGATTGTATGGTGTAACAGGAGAAGGCGTGCTCAGAGCGACCAGAGATAGGGAAAAGTGGAAGGCCACGATCGCCTACATCCTGAAGGGACAAGGCACATAGAAGAAGATTAGAGGCTTGAATCAGCTTTGGATGTATTAGACATCTCACTTCACATAATTCTTTCTGATTATATGGTTTTTATTTGTCTAGCACAGATACTGATATATTAATGGTTATTGAAGAATTTGTGTATCAAGTTTGGAAAAATGATGAAGCTCAGGCTATGAATTTAGATATCTCAAAGAAATTTGACAGGGTTTGACATACTGGCCTTCTTCATTAACTCAAAGGCTTAATCCAATTGTTTTTAATAAATCATGTAATAAAACTCATGTTGAACGACCATGATTCTACTTTCTTTGCAGATTAATGTTGGGATCCACCAGGGCTCTATCCTTGGACGTACATTGTTTCTTATCTTCAGCAACAACCTTACTGATTTCAGAATTCCTGAATTCTGACAAATTTTTCAATATATATTATACAGATTTTTTATAGAAAAAAAAAAAAAAAAATATATATATATATATATATATATATATTATCATTGTAAACATTATTTTTAGTGGATATCTATATTTGGGTAGATGCTCCATCCATTATTTGAAATAATATATTCATTTTCATTTAATGGCTTGTATAATCAAGAAACTTTATTCAAGAAACAAGTCAATCAATCAATCAATCAATCAATCAATCAATATATATATATATATATATAGATATAGATATATATATATATAAATTTATATTTATCAGAAGGAAAAAGAAGAAAGGAGGAAAGGAATGAAAGGGAAAAAGGAGGAAAAAAAGAGAAAAAGTTTGTATGTATTCTTTGGGGCCAAATTCCAAAATGAATCTTCATTCTGATTAGTTAAAAGGAATACACACATAAATTTTATATCTTTCCACATACATAAACAGCAAACTGAAGGTTTTTGTATTTAAATGTAAATCATTTGCATAGCCAACATCAAACATTGCCTGATGAAGAGAATCTATCTCGAGACATAGAAATTTCTGTGTCGCAATGTACAATTAATTCATAACTATATGATTATATTAAGCTCTATAATATTATTACATTGAGCACTATATTATAATAAAATAAATGGCAGGGAACTTAAAATAGTAAAATCTTGAGTCTTCTTCACCTGAATTTAAATTTATATTTATACATATATCAATAACCCATTACCTTGAGTGACAATTGGGACTTATATTAAATGAATAATAGTATTAAAAAAACAATTGTCCGACAAAAAGACTTATTCAGACTAATGATTGATTTATAAATAGATTTTATATATGTAAGAGTTGCGAGTAGAAAATATAATGAAAATTTAAATTGAAACATTCACATATCTTTAATGTTTCTTGATGTAAAATTGTAACCAGAATTTGTTGTATTGCATTCCCATCCCTATATATATATATATATATATTTTAATCATTTCACCTCAAGCAAGGTGGGACTGCCACTAGGTAAGAATCAATCTTTTTCCCTACAGCTATGGGTTGAATAGCAGGACATATTAGCTTCTATAGCCTCAGTTGGGAACCAGGCTATCACAGAAAGTATTGATAAACTACTGCAGTAAAATTTTCTGCTTAGTCAGTCATGGATAGAAAGAGACATGGTTGCCTACGTGTGTATCACTTATGCACTTAACTCGTTGATATATAGGCTTACGGCCATATCACGTTGAATACACTGATTCTCACTCGCTCACTGAAGTTAAGCAACATTGAGCCTGGTCAGTACTTAGATGGAAGACCGCTTGGGAATACCAGGTGCTGTAAGCGTTTAGTGACGGATGTGTGTTGTGGTGCAGTGGATATCGGCTCGAAAAGAGTAATTGGTGAGCTGAGTTCGAATTCCAGTTGAATACCCTGCATTCTCTTAAGCACTGGCACCCTTGGGAAAAGGCATTAATCGGTCACTTCCCTCCAGTTATGTGTTAAATAACAAGGCTAAGACTTTGGGATCCTGCCATTAAAAACAAATTCCAATGAATCTTGATACTTAAAAACAAAAAAAGTATTACTAGACACAAAACTTATATAAAAACAACAATAAATTGTTGAAAGAAAAATGTATTACCAGCAATAAATAAATAAAAATTTTGTTGGCATTAAATGACCCACCAAGGTTGATATGCCATAAAAACAACCAACCAACCAATCATTGATATATGCATAAATCATTATTTCAGTTATTTTGGATTGAGATTAATTCATGTGTTATATGTTCTGAAAAGCATAAGGTTATGAATTTCATTGTTTTCTTTTATATTAATTTATTAATTTTTTTTGTGGTTACATATTTTGGATTGGGGTATTAGTATTTCTTTTAGAATTTTTGAATTTTCCTTCTAAGTAAATTACTTTCATTTTTAATGAGTGTGGCATTCACTAGGTCAAAGTTGTGGTTGAATTTATATCTATGAACTGACAGGGGAATAGACTAAGACCTACACAATCTCAACAACCAAACCAGTGAAAGAGAACAGGACCAGGCAGACAGGCATAATGAAGACAGATCTTGACAAAACAAGCATCTGACAGCCTGATGCAACCAGTTTTGTCAGATCTTACCTGTTGCAATCCTCTTTAAGCTGTGAAGGAGGCAGTTCTGGTCAAGTGTGAGGATTTCTCTATCTCATAGAGTTCCCCACCAGAATCAAATTCATGCAAACTTTCTTTGAGTACTCTTCACGAGTAGACTGGGCCTTCACAGCCATCTCCACCACTGCTACCAAAGAGGAAAGACAGGATAATGGTCCTGATGTAAGCAGGTGCTATATATATATATAGAACATGTACCAAACATCTCTTTCTGTATATTTTTGGAAGTTAAAGGGTACAAACAAAACCCCCAAAGTAAAATGGAAAATTTTGGAAAAAACAAGAATCTGTAAGTTGTTCTATGACATCTGCCCTCTGTGCCTAAATAAAAAGCCTCAGATTTTAAGGTTCCCTAAAAATATAAAAGTATTGAATCATAGAGATGAATTGACTGTTTTATGGAAACATCGAAAATATTTTTCTTTAAAATTTAATTAATCACAATGTTTCATTTATAACTTATGCTCAAATATAACTTAAAAATTATTTTACTGAAATGAATAATCCACACAATACTTATTTGGTTTTCTTAACTACAGTATACCTTAACATACCATAATTATTTAATTCTAATTCAAACCTAAACATTTCAGCTCCTTTACTCATGAATGACGTAGTACAAAATCTAATAAAAAAAAACAACTTAGAATCTAACCTGGTGTTAAAAATTATTGTCAACTCATTTAAATAATGTATGATCTCAGTATGTATCTTACCCAGACAAATTTAAAAAGTAACATGTTTTGATACCAGACTACTCTGCTTCCTTTTGCAACCCAAATCTTTAACTTTATAGTTACCTAATTCTCATTTTTTATATAAAAACATTAACACACCTACAAGCATATTCTCTATCTACAACGTCTTCATTTTCTAAATAACCATGAATTCATCTTACATTTTCTAAATAAATAATTTTACCATTTATTTTAAAATATCACTTGAAGAAGAATAGTATTGTTCTGAAACATGAAAATTTTTGTGTAGTGATATAATGCTTTTATAAACCATTGTAATAACAAAATTACAATATTAAGCTCTACTTTGTAAATTCATGAACAGTAGGTTTTAATCTACCTGTTCTTTCACTTTTTTATGATATATACATATATATATGATCTTTTACTTTTTTATATATTATAAAGTCTGCGGATATATATATATAATTTAAAAATTGTGCTTTTAGGCAGCAATCTATCTTTTATGGAAGGTTCAGTAAAAATTACAGAGTGTTATGGTTAAGTTTTTATATCATTTTTCTTGTGATTTTATAATTTTTTCTTTTCAGAACATAAATTATATAAAAACTGTCTGAATGTTTTATTTCTTCAAGTGTTTTTGACTATAGTTTTATCCATTATCAATGATGAATATCTCGTATATATATATATCCAAATGAATATGAACAAAGAATAAAATTGAAATGTTCAAAACATTAATTTAAAATAGTGCTCAATATAAAAATATAGAACAATGAATATTTATTATTAATTATTATGTTAGAATATGTGAAAAATGGCAAATTACTACAAAATTGTACATTTTGTTTTGACATTGAAAGAACAATGTCTCATCAAATAGTTAACAATGATGGTAATAAACATTTGTATTTAAACAAAAATATTTGAAAGATTTGAGCTGCAACATTGTAACCTATGTCAATATCTATCTGAAATCTATTTCGACTCCAAATTTAAAATTTCTCTTTTTTAGCCATTTTCATTGGTTCTTCACTCTCTACATTTTCTCACTTATTTTTCTCTTCACTTTCTATTTCTTCTGTATCTTTCCTTTTCCTCTTTCTTTACCTTTTCTTGATTTTTCATCTTATTTTTTTCTCTTTTCTTCCTTCTTTTTACTTTTTTTAATATCTTTTTACCTTGTAAGAAGAATTTTTTTTCCATTAATAAAGGGAAGTAATGTTTTCAAATAGGATGTGCATTGTGGTGCATTGGATATCGGCTCGGAACGAGAAATCGGGGAGCTGAGTTCGAATTCCAGCTGAATTCATTGCATTCACTTACACGCAAATACCCTTGGGAAAGGTATTAATCCGTCTATTCCTTCCAGTTATTGGTTAAATAGCAGGACAGATTGGGTTCCATAGCCTTGGTCAGCAACCAGTCTACCGCAGAAAGCAATGGCAACCTACTGCAGGATAATCTTCTGCCCAGTGATCGCCCAAGCGTGTATCACGTATGGCACTTAACTGACTGAATGTTTTCATGTAATCAAAAATAATTTTTAAAATAAAAATATTTATTACCATCATTGTTAACTATCTGATGAGACATTGTTCTCTCAATGTCAAAACAAAATGTACAATTTTGTAGTAGTTTTTAGTTTTCACATGTTCTAATGTAATAATTAATAATATATATATATATGAGTAAGAGAAAGATGGAGAGAGAGAGAGAGAGAGAGAGAGAGAGAGGTTAAATTACAGAAGGAGAGAAAAAGAAGAGATGGTGAAAGAATGAAGTGGGAAGACAGCAGAGAAAAATGTGTAGGAGTTAATGGAAAGAGTGGAACAGACAGAAATAAAAAGAGTGAAAAGAAGAGAAATGAGGAGTGAATCTTTAGAATTGACACATGCAAACATTGAAACCTCGGGTCATCTTTCTTCTGCAGTCAACGGAATCTAGTCACCATCTTAATTTGTTGTCTTTGGCGTTCAATTTTTTCCTTCTTATTATTTAAATGTCTGCAGAACTCTGTTTGCTGTCGGCTTGTCTAAACAACTTGTGTACTCTCACAACCGTCTCTTCTGTCTAGAAGAAAATGAAAAAAAAAGAAACCAAGAAACAAATGGAAAACAACACCTAAGATGTGCTCTGAATAGTTTCTAGTTCTCAGGCCAAGACAATATCAAGTGTTTCTTAGTTGTATACTTCCAAGATAAACTAGATATAAATAGACAATGAAGAGTTGTCCAAACAATACTCTGTAATATTGTCACATTTATTGCTCACTTTTGCATAAACTGTAATTGGAACTTATTGAAGATCACATTCCCTTCTTTCTAGGTTTAGATAATTATTTTTACTACAAAAAAAAACAAAAAAACAAAACCCAAAAAACAAAAACAAGCTGAACTTTATTGATTATTTTTGTAGAAAATGCAAACAAAATTATACTTATACCTACTGTCAGGCAGAGACAGTTGGAATTTGTAGGGCACATAATGAGGAAAGATGACTTTTAAAATTTAATACTCACAGGGCTGATTGAAGGCTTGAGGAACAGAGTAAAATAATGCATAATGTACCTAGTGAGCTTGAATAAATGGATGTTGGAACAAGGTTTAGAAGAGATAACAAAAAGATAAAATTTATTAAGTGCTACAAAGGACAAGAAATTGTGGAGAGCCATGCTCGTTAACCTCATGAGGGGACATGGAAAATGGAAGAAAAAAACTTTTTTATTCATCATCATCATCATCATCATCAACAGTGTCAAAATCTACAAAGGACAGAAAATTGTGGAGAGCTGTCATCACTAATGTCTCGAAGGGATATGGCATATAGAAGAAGACTTTATTTCTTTATTCTTCATCATCATCATCATCATGTCATGCCTTTTGAGATCATAGGGATGCTACCCAGCTGAGCACCTGACTAGCTTCCTACATATGTCTCAGGTGTGTGCCAATGTCTGAGTCAGCCAACCAGTGATATTACCAGCCCAGTTTTTAGTGTCTGTCTCTTTTTTTTTTTTTTTTGCCTAAGGTGGA
This sequence comes from Ascarosepion bandense, assembly GCA_037127315.1. Classification (NCBI taxonomy): domain Eukaryota; kingdom Metazoa; phylum Mollusca; class Cephalopoda; order Sepiida; family Sepiidae; genus Ascarosepion; species Ascarosepion bandense. The sequence continues at coordinate 1,408,081 of JBBBDQ010000575.1, forward strand.
AGGTTGTGTTATTATGTGTTTATACATTTCAAATTTCATGATCGTGGCCATGAGATTTTCTAATGGGTCGATTTCTTGTTTGTTTCTTTGGTTTCTTTTTTCTTGCTCTGCATCATTTTTTATTCAGTCTACAATGTTGACTGGATCACATTTTTTATAGCAATCAGAAAAGTTGCTATTTACACCATTTACATTGTTCAGACTGTTGTCTTCATCTTTGTTGCCATATTCACAATGCCCTGACCTTTGGTTGATTGAAAGTTTAACTTGAACCCTTTATTTTGTTTGCTGGGTTAGATTGTTCTAGTTTCATGAGTCATGCCTCTTCCAGACGTCTCAGTATTAGTTATCTTTCTTTAACTCAACTCTCTCATTTTTTGTTCACCCCTGCTGTAGCCAGGTATTGAACTCACAGCTCTTTGGGTCAAGTCACTGGATCCAACCAGTAGATAAAAGCATTGGTTGGATCCAGTCACTTGACCCAAAGAGTTGTGTGTTTAATACCTGGATAGCTCTGTTACCTCATCTTCATTTGAGAGAAATTTGTCCAGCATTCACTGCTATGTGGGAGAAGTTATATTACATATCAATTCATCTTCCTTTTTTGTTTCTAATGACATTTTCCTGTTTTTAATACCTTGTTTAGTTTTTGGAAAGTATCTTTCTCTGTTTCAATGTACCTTTAGATTTTAGCATTTCCAGTCTCATCAATAATCATTATATGTTTCTGTTCAAAAACTATGAAAATGGTGTAAGGATACAGAGGAAGCTTATCTCTCTTTGGTGGAGATAATTCACAAGAATCACATGATGGCTGCTTAATGACATCACTCTATACAATGACAATAGTAGCAGTCAAAAGCAGGTTGTTTACTGCATGTGAGGTTGCATTCTTTTAGCTTGGGACAAAGTACCTAGACTAACGCTAAATCTGCTCAGAAGCTTACAAGGACATGGTGCCATTTTGCTTTCCCAGATATAGAATGTAGCTTCAGCTTGCAGTCCTTAATTTAGAAAAAAAAAAAACAATACTGATTGTTTCCAAATCATGGAATATGTTCTCACCTGGGACATAGATGAATCTAGCATGGAACATGTGTAGATATGTATATTTAGTTTTGTGTATGTCTTAGTGGTATAAAATGTCTCTGGGACATAAATGAATCTAGCCTATTTGAATTTGGAGTCTTAAAAATGGCTTCTCAAGACTCAGGAGTATCTCTATACTATATTTAAGAACATTCCTTTTGTGTATCCTTTCACATTGCTTTGCTATGTAGATATATGTGATATATTATTATCCACATAGGATACTTGTATATATATATTTTCTAAACATATACTGTTCAATATAAGAGACAATGAATGCCTATTATGTTTAATCATGAGTCGTTCTAAACATTGTATTTTGGCTTTAATTTTAGGTGAAAATAAAGACAAAAATTCTCTAACATTTGGATAATTTTTTATTAAGTTGGTTCTAAGCTTTCGGCTCACATGGGCCATCTTCAGAGAGGTTACTAAAACGTTAACATAAAAACATCCACCATCGGCAATGATTTTATCTTGTGTTAACATAAAACTTTGCTAAGCAACAATAACAGTAACCAAAAATAATAAACACAATACAAGATACAAGAGTCCAATCCGTCATAAGACGTGTGTATATGTGATTACTTCCAGTACGCCACCGGAAGTGTGACTAACTTTCCACTGACTCTCAAGTAACTCTCTATGACTCTGTACAACTCTTCACGACTCCGTACAACTCTCTCCATAGAGAATCCACCATTGCTATATATAGCAATGGGAACAGTCCATTATGTAGTCAAATAGGGGTGGTGCCCTAACAATAATTTACCTTTATATCCTTATTTTTGCTTGATAAAATGTTCTATGAAGCTTTAAAATAAAAAGTTATTTCATATTTAGACTTAACCTTGTTCTGATCTTTATTCTACCCACTGTATATTAAGGAAGTTGTGGAGAGCTATGATTCACATCTTTAAGGAACATGGTACAAAGAAGAAGAATGAAAACTGAAAATAGTAAAAGATCTCCTTCATGATTTAATACCATTTCCAAAGTCTTTGAGAGGAACCTTTTGATAAACAAAACATCTTTACTAAGTGAGCAATAACCTCAAACCATGAAGTAAAATGCATCTTAGGCATTTTCTTGCATTTGTTTTTGTTTCTTTTTTTTTTTTTCTCAATCTTAATTTTATTTTCTTGTCTTTTCATTGTCATTTAAAGTAAGATTTATTGGATTGCTTCTCAGAACAAGACTGAGAACGAGTTTTACATCTTGTAATTTCATGTCAAAGTTTGTGTTTGAGTTTGTTTTCCTGGTCTTCTCTTTCCTTCTCCATTGCATTGTCTCAATCAAATAGACTGATTAAACATAGCAGAGGCTTGATACACCAATGCGCAATTTCTCGCTCTCGTTTATAGCCATTGCCTGCATTGTTGTTGATTACGGGGTGAGAGGAAAGTAGAATCAATATCCAACCAAAATGAAAATCAGACATTCATCACTTAACCCATTGGTTCAAAAAACCCAAACGTTGGATGACATAGCTAAATGAAGTTTAAATTTTGTTTCTTCACATGGCTGTTTTGCGTCTCAGCTCAGTAAAGTAACTCATAACACCTCAGTCAGTCAGCATGAAAAAATCAAAGTATACTATAACGTCTCCTTACAAATTTTGATAGTTACAGCTTTGATTTTGACCTAAGAGACTAGAGACACATTCTTAGTGCTGAAATGAAGTTAGTATATTCTCTATATAGGTATAATAGTGGGGATACTATTACCATATTTGATGGCATATAAGGCACACATTTTTATTAAAAATATGGTTTAAAATTCTCCTGCATCTCGTATGCAATATACTTGCTTTTTTGTTTTGCTTTCTTTGGATGTAATAAAAATTTTATTAGCTTTGTTTCTTATTATTTTTCATTTAATTAAAATCATGACTTGTTTAACCAAAATCATGCCCCATAAATATAGCCTAGGCTGTACCATTTACTAATAATTTTTACTAATTTTATTAATTACTAATTTTTTCTTGATTTGCTCTGCAGAAATTGGGGTGGATCTTATATGCTTTCAAATATGATAGTTATTTCTTTATGAGAATTTATTTGCTATTCATCGACAGAGCAGCCATTGTTAATTTCAGTTGAAATTTATAAAATCTTTTTCAATACAACAATTTGTCAGGAAAATAGATTTCTCAAATTCAGTAATTGGTATTGCTCTTTTTTTCATCTTAGTTGCCATATTTTTTTTTTTTTAATCATATCACCCCAAGCAAGGCGGTAACGCCACTGACGTGCAGGGGGCTACGTAAGAGTGAAAAGAATGAAAAGAGAAAACCGGAAACCACATCCTAAACAGGGAACAAGGGATGAGCCTCTTCACCTGTTCAATAGACGAGAGTGGAGTGTGAACTGGGCAATAGTTAGATCTATCTACTCCAATTGAAAAAAATAAAGAAAAAGGAAAGAGTGAAAAAATTGGAAAAGAGAAAGTCGGAAACCACATCCTAAACAGGGAACAAGGGATGAGCTCTTCACCTGTTCAATAGACATGGGGTGAGTGTGAACTGGGTTATAGTTAGATTCTTATCTACTCCAATTGAAAAAAATAAAGAAAAGGGAAAGAGTGAAAAGATTGGAGAAGAGAAAGTCGGAAACTACATCCTAAACAGGGAACAAGGGATGAGCTCTTCACCTGTTCAACAGACACAGTGGAGTGTGAACTGGGCGATAGTTAGATCATCATACTCCAATTGAAAAAAAGGAAGAAAAAGGAAAGAGTGAAAAGATTGGAGGAAGAGAAAGCCGGAAACCACATCCCAAACAGGGAACAAGGGATGAGCCTCTTCACCTGTTCAACAGACATGGTGGAGTGTGAACTGGGCGATAGTTAGATCTATCTACTCCAATTGAAAAAAAAATAAAGAAAAAGGAAAGAGTGAAAAGACGAGAGAAGAGAAAGCCGGAAACCACATCCTAAACAGGAACATGGGATGAGCCTCTTCACCTGTTCACAGACGAGAGTGGAGTGGAAACTGGCAATAGTTAGATCTATCTACTCCAATTGAGAAAAAATAAAGAAAAAAGGAAAGAGGAAAGATTGAAAAGAGAAAGTTTGAAACCACATCCTAAACAGGAACAAGGGATGAGCCTCTTCACCTGTTCAATAGACATGGGTGGAGTGTGAACCATAGCAGTTAGATCTATCTACTCCAATTGAAAAAATAAAGAAAAAGGAAAGAGGAAAAAGATTGGAGAAGAGAAAGCCGGAAACCACATCCCAAGCAGGGAACAAGGGATGAGCCTTTCACCTGTTCAATAGACGAGAGTGGAGGTGAACTGGAAGAAGTTAGATCCTATCTACTCCAATTGAAAAAATAAAGAAAAAGGAAAGAGGAAAAGATTGGAAAAGAGAAAGCTGGAAACTGCACATCTCAAACAGGGAACAAGGGATGAGCTTTTTCACCTGTTCAATAGACACAGTGTGATGTGGTGAATCAACAAGAAGGATCTTATCTACTCCTGTAATTGAAAAAAATAAAGAAAAAGGAAAGAGTGAAAAAGATTGGAGAAGAGAAAGTTTTAAACCACATTCCAAACAGGAACAAAAGATGAGCCTTCTTCACCTGTTCAATAGACATGGGTGGAGGCAGAATCAAGCATAGTTAGATTCTATCACTCCTAATTGAAAGCAGAAGAAAAAGAAAGAGTGAAAAGATTGGAGAAGAGAATGAAACCACATCCTAAACAGAACAAGGGATGAGCCTCTTCACCTGTTCAACAGACATGGTGAGTGTAAATCAAAAGAAGGATCTATCTACTCCACTGAAAAAATAAAAGAAAAAGGAAAGAGTGAAAAGATTTAGAGAAGAGAAAGCCGGAAACCACATCCAAACAGAATGGCGACGAGCCTTCACCTGTTCAATAGACGAGGAGGAACTGGCAATAGTTAGATCTATCTACTCCAATTGAAAAATAAAAGAAAAAAGGAAAGAGGAAAAGATTGGAAAAGAGAAAGTCGGAACTACATCCCAAACAGGAACAAGGATGAGCCTCTTCACCTGTTCAATAGACATGGGTGAGGAACTGGGCGATAGTTAGATCTATCTACTCCAATTGAAAAAAATAAAGAAAAAAGGAAAGAGTGAAAAGATTGGAGAAGAGAAAAGTTTGAAACCACATCCTAAACAGGGAACAAGTGGATGAGCCTTCACCCTGTTCAATAGACAAGTGGTGAGTGGAATCAACATAGTTAGATCAGTATTCACTCCAATTGAAAAAAATAAAGAAAAAGGAAAGAGTGAAAAGATTGGAGAAGAGAAAGCGGAAACTACATCCTAAACAGGGAACAAGGGATGAGCCTCTTCACTCAACCAATAGACAAGGTGGAGTGTGAACCAAGGAGATAGTTAGACCCATCTACTCCAATTGGAAAAGAAAAGTGGTGCTAGAAAGATTGGAGAAGAGAAAGCTGGAAACCACATCCCAAACAGGGAACAAGGGATGAGCCTCTTCACCTGTTCAATAGACATGGGTGGAGGAATCATGACAAGCTAGATCTATCTACTCCAATTGAAAAAAGAAAGAAAAAAAGAAAAAAGAGTGGAAAAGATTGGAGAAGAGAAAGTCGAAACCACATCCTAAACAGGAACAAGGATGAGCCTCTTCACCTGTTCAATAGACATGGGGGAGTGTGAAACCGGCAATAGTTGGATCTATCTACTACAATTGAAAAAAATAAAGAAAAAGGAAAGAGTGAAAAAATTGGAAAAGAGAAAGTCGGAAACATCATCCTAAACAGGGAACAAGGGATGAGCCTCTTCACCTGTTCAATAGACATGGGAGGAGTGTGAACCACACACAATATTTTGGTTGTTGCATGCTCCAACCTTCCTCATGTGATTGGAATTTTGTACTCAACACTTTGTTGCCACATTCATGATGTTTCAACTATTATACATTCTTGCCTTCTTCAAGGGATTGAATACTGAGATATCTGGAAGAGCATGGGACATGGAACTAGAACACTCTACCCCAGTGAATGAGATAATGTGTTTGATTAGAAATTCCAATCACCTGATGAAGGCTGAAGCTTGCAAAAGACAAAACATTGAAAATATGGCAACAAATGTGAGGACAACAGTCCAAACTATGTAAATAGTGTAAATAATTTTTGTCTGAATTAGTATAGAACATTATCATCTTGATGATGTCATTATTTTTTCTGTTCTATCCATTTTAGTTGTTACTACTGTTGAATGTCCTTAAGTGATGTTTCTGTCATTTTGTGTACTTTTTGTTTATGTTTTTGTAACACTAGTCAATGAGGTTGGTAGAAGGATGATTTTTGGTTAATAATCATTTCACCCCAAACAAGGCAGGAATGCCACAAGTGCATAGGAGGCTACAGCGAGAGAATAAAAATGCTACAGGTGATATTTAAAAAAGGATAAGAGATGGATGGGAATCAAGGAGATAAAAGATGGCAATTGACATTGCATTTAAACTTTTGAAGATTGTAGCTATCAGGGAAGCAAGCAAATGGAAGTGAGTTCTACAAACAGGAAAACAAGAATGGCAACTATTAAAGTATAGAAGAGATGGTTAACTAGTTATCATGATAAATAGTTGAATTTAAAAGTAGGTTTCTTGCTAACAGCCTAATTTGCTTGAGGCTCATTTTTAAAAACTGATCTGTGAATGTGGTTGCATATGGCAATGTCTCTGAATGAGTTTGGTGCTAGCCATGATATTCATAAGGAAGTCTTAACCTGATGAGGCTATTTAAGAACATGACTAGAGTTCTAATGAATATATGAGCAACAATGAAGTTTTAAAGAAAATAGAAACAAAAAGGAACTTAGATTTAACATCAGGAAGAGACAGATGAAATTTATAGTGCACATAATAAGAAAAGAAAGCTTGGAAAAATTGGTGCTCACAGAACAGACTGAACGCAAGAGGAAAACAATGAATAATCTACTTAGTGGGAAATGGATGGCAGGGTGGTGTTTAGGAGAAATAACAAAAAGACAAAATTCATTAAGAGCTACAAAGAAGAGGAAATTGTGGAGAGCCATAATCGCCTATGCACTGAGGGCTCACAAAACATGAAGAAGACTATCTCTTACAGAAAAAATAACCTTTCCTCAAGTCGACACTCTACCTCAGAATTATTTTGAGGATTTGCTACTAACTCTTTCAGAAGATAGAGCCTTTCCTCAAGCAATAATCTCATAGCATTAACTCCGCTACAAAATTAAGATTAAGCCCCACAAACTACAATTTACTGAGTCAATCTTCAAACAGTTTAGTGTTCCGAACTAAATCCCTGTTCTGTCAACAAAGAAAAGTAAGTTATCATAAGAGTTCTCATCAGTCAGTTAAGTTCCATACGTGATACACACTTGGGCGATCATGTCACTTTTAATCCATGACTGACTAAGTAGACAATTTTCTGCAACAGGATGCCATTTCTTTCTGCAGTAGACTGGTTGCCAACCAAGGCTATAGAACCCAATCTGTTCTGCTATTTAATCCATAGCTGAAGAAAGAAGAGATGAATTCATGCCTTTCCCCAGGGTATTAGCATATAAGTGAATGCAAAGAATTCAACTGGAATTAGAACTCAGCCCTCTGATTTCTCATTCCGAGCCAATATCCATTGCACCACACCACACAGTTCTCATACCGCTCTAAAATCCTTGTGTAAACAAAATTTTCAGACAGACATATTTTAAGTTCTTTTTGTCATTATACTAAAAATAAACTTGAATTTCCAGCTCGACACACAGAGCTGAGTATAAGAGAAGCATTTGAACAAATTTCTAATGTTTATATTCATGATAATAATTCAAAATTTAAATTTTTATTAAAGATTTTCTTTTTTTCCCACTTCTTTAGTTAACTCAATACAATTTTTAAGAAAACATAATTATATTATCTTAACTTATTGAGATAATTCTATAAGCATTTTTCTGCACCATTTGACTAATTTGTAGTAATGTGAAATGTTAGACAACAACAATGTTTTCTACAAATACTATCAGTCAGTTGAGTGCCATACGTGATACACGCTTGGGCGATCATGTCTCGACAGAGACATGACTGACTGGGCAGTAGATTATCCCGCAGTAGGTTGTCATTGCTTTCTGCGGTAGACTGGTTGCCGACCAAGGCTATAGAACCCAATCTGTCCTGCTATTTAACCCATAACTGGAAGGAATAGGCGGATTAATACCTTCCCCAAGGGTATTTGCACGTAAGTGAATGCAATGAATTCAATTGGAATTTGAACTCGGCTACCCGATTTCTCATTCCGAGCCGATATCCAATATGAATACTTTATATTTTCTAACAACTGATAAGAGAGAAATTCTTTCTTTACAAAGATGATGAATTAAAAAATATATCAACTGTCAGGTAAGTGCCATACATGATACACGCTTAGGTGATCATGTCTCTTTCGACCCATGACTGACTAAGCAGAAGATTTTCCTGCAGTAGGTTGCCATTTTTTTCTATGGTGGACTGGTTGCTAATAAAGGCTATTAAACCAAATCTATTTTGCTATTTAACCCATAGCTGGAGAAAGAAGAGATGGATTAATACCATTCCCAAGGGTATTTGCACATAAGTGAATGCAATTGAATTTGAACTCAGTTCTCTGATTTTTCATTTGGAGCCAATATCCTTTGCACCACAGTGCACAGTTCTCATACCTCTCTAAAATTACTGTATAAACAATGTTTTTAGCAAATATTTTATAAATTTATTTTTGTAATTATGCTAAGACAACTTAAATTTCCAACTCTGGATATAGCTACATAGAACTAACCATGAGAGAAACATTTGAATAATTTTCAAATGTTTGTATTCTTAATAATAATAAAAATCAATTCAGAAAATTTACTTTTTTTTTTTTTTAATCATTTCACCCCGAGCAAGGCAGAAATGCCACTGATGAGCTGGGGGCTACATAACTGTAAAAAGATTAATTAGAAAAGAGTGAGGAGTACAAACTAGTTAGAAAAGAGCAATAGAAAGCTGAGAATGCAGGTGCAATGACAGATTCATAGGTGGAGAGAAAGGAAAGGATATACGGGGGTGGGGAGAGAGCTAGAGTCCAGTGGTTAATAGATGAGTATTTACATTGCATTTAAATTTCTGTAGGTTGCAGCTGTCAGGAAAGCAAGAATATGGGAGCGAGTTCCACAGGCGTGAAGTGCGAGAGAAGAAGCTGCAGGAGTAGAATTGTCGTCTGCATTTGGCTAACCTAACTGTGAATGGGTGGGACCCAGTTGCCAGTCTGGTTGTATGAGTAAACACTTGTTGAGGAGGCACCAGTGACTTAAGTTCGACCGAGCAGAAGCCATGAAAGTATTTATAGAACAGACAAAGGGAGGCCACATTTCGATGGTGGGGAAGTGGCTGCAGTCGAGCCGCCAGATCAGTACCTATCACATTACAGGCTCTCCTTTGGAACCTGTCGAGAACACTGAGGAGAACGGCAGGGGCGCCTGACCATAAATGGCAGCAGTACTCCATACATGGATGGATGGTTGACTTTTTTTTACTTCTTTAATTAATTCAGTACAGTTTTCAGAAAACCTGATTTAATGAATATGCATACACCTTGGTTCCCCCTCACAGTAATATGACTAGCTGGTGTAAGCCATAAATACAGACTAAGGCAGAGATATCTAGGATTATGTCTACTGGAACGCCTATTGACTACGCCTATTGTATAAGCCTACACCTAAGCATACTGCAAACGACTATGACCAGTACCAGTCCATTACAGCTACTTGCTAGATTGTCCTACCCGGTTACATTGCCATAACCTCTTAGCTACTTCGAATAATATACATATCCCTTTCTGGGACATATGAAAACCTAATTAAATTATTTTACCTTATTTAGATAATTTTATAATCATTTTTCTACTTCATTTGACTAATTTGTCATAATGTGAAATGGGAAGCAGCAAAAATGTTTTCTATGAATGCTATAAGCTTTCAAAATAATGACTGAATTTTGACAGGGCTGATATAAATCCTTTCTTTACAAACATGATGAATTAAAATGAAATAGATATTGACAGTAACCTTGCTTATATAGCAAGCTTACTGTCAATTATATATATATATATATATATATGTTTTAATTTCAATTAAATTTAAATAACATGTAAAGATGTCATCAAATATTTATTAAAATATGCTTTTTAAAAATTGTCATCCAAATTAAAAGTTCCCACTGATGTTGTTAACATCATTTGTAAATGCGTCCTTCTATTTTGATGTGAGATCAAAGTGTAGTATCTGCTTAAGCTTTTAGGTTCATGCCTTGGTTTTGTAGTAATTTATGGTTAAAAAATATTCTTCCTCCCTAATTTTAGTCGTTTTGTTTATATTATTGTTCTTTCAATTTTTGCTTGGTTGTTTTTATTTTCTTTAGTGATACATTTATTCTACTGTTTAAGTATTTTGGTGGACATAACATAATTAAGAGAAGTCTTCATCTGAGATGATGTTATCTGCTTATTGCCAGTTTACTTTTCTATGAACAGCCTGTCCCAATTCTTTGTAATTGCTGTGGAGCAGTTTTTGCACTGAAAGTTATAATCGTGCTATGTTGGTTGCTAATCGACTTAACGCACCCAAAATGTTAGGAACTCGGTAATCTGCCACTGAAAGCTGACTGCTTAGTATTCGGCTAACTGCCGACTAATATCAACTGCCTAGTAGTTCTACTGAACTCCAATAGAACTCTAAAAGAACTTCTCAAGTTAACTCTTATTAATGTAGGAGGGAGAGTCCATTATCTGAGAAATAGGTGTGTTTCACCATAACAGTAATATAAGTTTTTTTTTTTTGAAAATTCAGCCTCAAGTGCACAAGCCTCTCAGTTAGGTTCCTATACTTTTCAGTGAGATTAGAGTTATTTGGACTTGTCCTATCGACTATTCTAGCATAGGAAGGATCCCTCATGTACCCTTCAACTATTTTTTTGGCCTTCAAGAAGGAAATATTTCTTTTATACTTTTATACTTAACTTCCATGATTTATTTTTAGTTTTTCCAGAACTCATAAGTACAAGAGTAAGCTGAATAATTCTCCTGGAAATTTGCACATCTAACCCTATCCTGGCACTCATCCTCATCATGACCAGAGTTTTTTGGGTCACATTTTGTTCACATTAGTTGGCTCCTACAGCTATCTCTGTGACATCCACATTTCTGACATCTTTAACACCTCAGCAGAGCTGGGATATATTGCTCAACATTTTAGCCTATCTTTATTTTAGAAAGAATTTTTAGTGAATTGAACGTGAGGATGTATGTATTTGTAAAAGATTTTTTCACCATTTCTTCTAATAATGATCTTTTGCTAGTCAATGACTCCCTGTCTACCAAAGGCAGATGAGATTTCTTCCGGTGTGGCTAGAGAGATCTCTACTTTTAATAACTCCCTTTGATGTGTTCAGTCTTGTGTGAGGGAAAGCTTTAATACTCACATTATGAAAGGTCTTCATTTTCATTAAAGACTCACCCTGTTTTTTGTTTCAACTTCCACCACTGAAGAGCAAGGAACACCTTCAAGTGGAGATTCTGAGTGGAGCCTGTTACCTTGCCTAAAGGTATTTCTAACTGAGCACCATATGCAAGATTATTTGTGCCTGGTGCACCTTTTTCAAACTGAGTGTTTTAATGGATATATTGGGATTTTTATGTCAGATGTGCATTGTGGTGCAGTGGATAGCAACCTCGGAATGACAAATCAGGGAGCTGAGTTTAAATTCTGGTTGAAATCAGTGCATTCACTTACGCACAAATATCTTTGGGAAAGGTATTAATTCATCTCTTCCCGCCAGTTATGGGTTAAATAACAGGACAGATTGGGTTCTATAACCTTGGCTGGCAACCAGTCTACCACAGAAAGCAATGGCAACCTACTGCGGGATAATCTTTTGCCCAATCAATCATGTCTCTTTTGAGACATGATCGCCCAAAGCGTGTATTACGTATGGCACTTAACTGACTGACTGAACATAATAGTTAGAAACATAATTAAAACTTCTACTGGGCATAAAGTGGGGTGTCGTTTTTCTATTGTTATGAAGTAAGAAACTGATCCCCCAATAATAATACTTAATATAATAATGTAATATAATCTATCTCTTCTCCCTCCAGCTATTAGTTAAATGGCAGGACAGATTGGGTTCTATAGCATTGGCTGGAAACCAGTCTACCGCAAAAAGCAATGGCAACCTACTGTGAGATAATCTTCTGCTCAGTCAGTCATGTCTCTTTCGAGACATGATTGCCCAAAGTGTGTTTATCACGTATGATACTTAAGTCACTGACTGACTATTATGTCACTTTGTAGGCCAGTTACTCTCTCGCTCAATAATAATAATAATAATAATAATAATAATAATGATGTCTCCCACAACATCAGTGCTTGTGGAATGTTTGTGCAGAGAGAATACAAGCACTGTCATGATAAATTGGCCTTTCATTTGTATTTATGCCTATGTAAGAAATATGGTCTTGAAGTTGATGAGGAATGGTGCCACTAAAAGACAGAGATAGTGATTGAAAATGACCAAGTCAAGATCTTGTGGGATTTCAAAATCCAAACAGACTGCGTCATTGAGACCATCAAATCAGACATCCTTGTCATTGAGAAAAATCACAAGAAAATGCTTCCTCATCGATGTGGATGTTTCTGGTGACCCTAATATCAAGGTCAAAGAAATTAACAAACCTAAGAAATGTTCTGACCTATAGACTGAAATTGCCATGTAGGACATTTAGGCAACTATTGTCCCAGTTATCATTCGGGAAGGGGGCTCTATACCACTGAAACTAAAGAGCTACATTAAGCAAATCAGAACAAAGCTTCACTTCAGAAATCAGTATTGCTTGGCACTATAAATTTTCTGCAAATTGTGCTCTCTGTCTGAAGACATACGATTTGATCGCAAACATTGACAATGCCAAATTTTCAATTGTAAAGGAAAATCCATACAGAAGAAAAAAGTATACTACTGCTACTACCACTACAATAATAATAAACTTTTATCAAAACTTGTTACCATACAATAAATATTTTGGCTGTGATGCATGTGCCTGGTATAACCTTATCAATCTGGGTGTCATAATGTATATATTGGGATTTGTCACTTTGTACCCCAATGTCACGTTGTTGATATGCTGCTCTCTCACAATGACGCCGATGATAATGATGATGGTGGTGGTGGTGGTGGTGATGATGGCGATGATAATGATGATGGTGGTGGTGATGATGATAGCGATGATGATGATGGTGGTGGTGGTGGTGGTGATGATGGCGGTGGCGGTGGTGGTGGTGGTGGTGGTGATGATGATGATGATGATGCCTAATTCCCTGAATACAGACAGTACCTAAGCTCTGAATTCTGGATAGAAAATAAAGTAAAAGAAATGTATGTATTGAACAAATGCCTATTATCATTACAACCAACTTTCTTAGTATCTTTTTATATCTCTGAAAAAATATTTCTTGTGGAATTGATTATCTGGCAGGCAGGTAGTAGGTAGGTAGGTAGGTAGGTAGGTAATATTGAGATGCAGCTGAGTGCAATCAGCTCAAAAAGCTGGCTTATGTAACATGCAGAACAGATTGTCTTTATGAGAAAGGAAAAAAAGGAAGAAGAAAGAATGAAAAATAAACGATGAAGCCATTTGATAAGATAGGAATAAGTAAGGAAGAGTAAGTAAAGAAAAAAATAAATAAATAAGTGAGATTATTAGATGTTTGGGATTTATGATAAAACAGTGCTTTGGTGGTGGCAGCAGCAGAAGCTGTAGTGGTGGTGGAGCAAAGTGAAGGGTGTGTTTATGAAATCTATGTTATAAAAGCAAACCTGATTCTCTGTCCATCACACACTGTGCATACGACTTTGCATTCATTATATAATGTGATGAGACGATATATAAATTTTTATATATCAAGAACAATTTTAGGAAAATCTTCGATAAAGTAGAAAATGCTTTTGCATGATGTGTTTTGTCCTTTAAGAGTTCATCAGACTTAATTGATATGTCCGTTGATACAACTACACATGTGCATGAAGGAGATGGGATGCTTAAACATGACAAAAACATTTTTCTTTTTTTTTCTAATCATATCACCCCAAGCAAGGCATTTTACTGCCACTGTTTTGCAGGGGGCTACATAGGAGGAAAGTTATGAGAAAGAGTGACAGGTTATAGGGGGTGTCAGGAAGTGCGTAAGAGAAGGATAAGAATACTGATGAGAGTGGAGTGGACGGTGAAGGAAGCATGAGAGAGGATGCAGGTGAGTGAGAAAGGAGATGACTGTTGACTTTACATTTAAATTCTTGGAGATTGTAGCCGTCAAGGAAGCAAGTAAATGGAAGGGAATCCTACAGGTGGGAAGTGTGAGAAAAGAAGCTGCTGGAGTAGAATTTGCATTTACATTTTATTGGTTTCACAGTAAAAGTGTGGGACCTAGTTGCTAATCTTGTGGCTTGAGTAAATTTATATATAGGGGGCACCAGTGAGCTAAGTTCATCGAAGCAGAAGCCATGAAAGTATTTGTAGAAGAGACACAGGGAAACCACATTGCGCCGGTGAGAAAGTAACTGTATCTGAGCTGCTAAGTTGGGATCTATCACATTACAGATTTTTGGTTAGATTTTGTCAAGAACCCCTAGGTGGATAGCAGGAGCACCCGACCAGATATGGCAGCAGTATTCAATGCACGGGTGGATGGTAGATTTATATATGTGCAGGATTGTTTCAGGCGAAAAAACTTCCTGGCTCTACAGAGGACTGACTTTCTTAGCAGTGGATTTAGCTATGGATTCTGTATAATCGTTCTACTTGAGATCTGTTGTGAGAGTTAAGCTGAGGAGGCTTAAATCTCACAACAGACCTCACAAAATAAGTAAAAAGAAAAAGAAACTAAATGAAATCAGCTCGATTATATAACAAAAATGTGTATTTAAAAAAAAATAATTTTAAGATTTCAGTGTTCCCTTTGCTTTGTGCGCATATGTTGTCTCATCAATGTAAATATCACCTTAAACTGATGAAGTCCTGAAGGTTGAAACATAGTGTGTTTTGTTATAGATTTCCTGAAATATGTAAGGTATATGCCTATATCTGTATTGAGTATAAGTGACTTACACATATTTGTGACATTTAATGTATATTTACACACACATGATATGGGAGTCAAATCTCTCATGTGACTCTTAACATTTGATTGAGAGAAACATCATCAAAAATATCAAGTCCTAAACTCCAAGTAATTCTCACAAGCCACTTGGACGAACATTCTAACTCTTATTAATGCCAGCTAGACATGATATTCTTTTAGAAACATAATTTGTTTTCTATTTTTCCAGTGATATTATTCAATTTCAATAATAAATCTCTTATGCTTGTTGTTAAACCCATTTCATTCTTGTTTCATTTCGTTCAGCACAAACAAAGCATGATCAGTTAGCTTCTTTTTTTTTTTTTTGATATAATCATTTCACCCCAATCAAGGCAGAACAGTTGGTGCACAGGGGATTGCTGTGAGAGAAAGAACAAGGTATACAGGATGTGAAAGAAAGGATAACAGATGGATAAGAATCAAGATGGCAGTTGATGTTGCATTTAAACTTCTGGAGATTGTAGCTCTCAGGGAAGCAAGAAGATGGTAGGAAGTTCCACAAATGGGAAGTGTGATAAAAGAAACTGTTAGCTGTTTCTTTTTCTTGATCATAGCTTAGCTCTTTCTCTTTCAACTTAGGCTAATGGCCAAATCCCATTGAAATACTGATTCTTGTAAGATTACTGAAGTTAAACAATATTGAACCTAGCCAGGATCTAGAGCAGTGTTTCCCAAATAGTGCAACTCACCTCATAGGTTTCGCGAAAGAGGATAGTTGATGAGGCAGAAATTATTGAATTACAAAGATTTAGAAACACTTTTAAAAAAATCATTATTCACATTATTTACATTTTTTGGAGTGTTGTCCTAATCTTTATTGCTATATTCACAATGTTTCGTCCATTGTATGCTCCAGCCTTCCTCAGTATCTGTCTATATTTCTGAGATGAGGTAATGTAACTATTGACAGTATTCACGTTGCTCAAACTGTTGTCCTCATCTTTATTGCTATATTCACAATATTTCAGCCATTGTACACTTAAACCTTCCTCAAGTGATTGGAATATCTAACTGAAACCTTAATTTTGATCACTGGAGTTGATTGTTCTATTTCCATGAGCCATGTCAACTTCCAGTGATTTGACCCAAAGAGTTATGTTCAATACCTAGATCAAACAGTAGTGACCAAATAACTTAGAGAGTTGAGTTAAATAGAGATAACTGAGACATCTGGAAGTGGCATGGTTCATGAAAGGAGAACAATCCACCCCAGTGATCATAAAGGGTTCAGTTCAAAATTCAAATCACCTGAAGAAGGTCAGTGTGTACAATCGCTGAAACATTGTGAATATGGCAATAAAGACAAGAGTCAAAACAAAACAAATAATATAAATAATTACAATATCTCATCTCAGAAATATAGACAAAAAATTCATATGCAAAAATAAATATGATTTCAATATTTAAAATATTATTATGAATTACTTGTAGTTTGATGCATGAATCCCAGTATAAATAGTTATAAATAATTATTTCCTGATTTTATCACTGGGATATTCTTGTATTAGATCAAATATTAAGAACATAGTAACATGTGTCTGCAAATTGGGGGAGAGAGTTATCAATGATAATGTTCTGACCTGGAATCTGTGGTTTTTTAAGTCTATCTCTGTTTTTTTTCTTTAATGTACTTTTTATCATGTAAAATTTGGTGAAGTGCAAGAAAATTTTCATTCTGAAAACGTGGCCCAGAAAAAAAAGTTTAGGAACTACTGATCTATAGGGATGACAGCTTAGGAATACCAGGTACTCTGACATTCTTCAGGTGATTAAAATTTTGAACTGAACATTTTATTTTGATCACTGGGGTAGATTGTTCTCGTTCCATGTCGTGACACTTCCAGATGTCTCAGTTACTCTCCAAGTTATTTGGTCACTACTGCTGGATCTAGGGATTTAACATAACACTTTGGGTCAAGTCACTGAAAGTGACATGGCTCATGGAACTAGAACAATCAACTCTAGTGATCAACATTAAGGGTTCAGATGAAAATTCCAATTACCTGGAGAAGATTTGAGTGTACAAATATTGTGAATATAGCAATAAAGATTAGAACAACCCACCAAACAATGTAAATGATGTGACCAATAGATTTCTAAAAAGTGTTTCTAAATCATTGTATTTCAATCATTTCCACTTCACCAACTATCCTCTTTCATGAAACCTATGAAGTGAGTCATACCATTTGAGAAACACTGCTCTAGATGCTGTCCAAATTCGATATTGTTGGACATACAGGTCATGTAATGAATAATGGCTTGGAATTGGAAGCATCCTCATATAGAAGACCCTTTTGTTGCTTCTAGTCTCTTCTTCATCTGTGAGGAGATTGCCCAGCATTCTTTGCCATATGAGAGAACTGACAACTTTATAAATGTTATAAGTTTCCCAAACTGTTTTTCATAACCAGTTTAACAGTTTAAATTTGGTATCCTTTGTAAGAGAAATCATTTTACTTTTATGAAAAACTACCAGTATAGCCTGGTGTTGCTCGGGTGTAATGAAAGCTTTAAAACTAATCCATGATCCTGGAGCTCAGACTCTTGGAACGTTGGCACAAAAGACTAAAAAGCAATAGTTGTTTCCAATTAAAGTGACACCGTAGACTGAAAAAAAAATGAATGGATGCAAGTCAAATTTTGATTTCCTGGTATCGATATCAAATAAGTTTTTTTCATCGCAAACTGAATTTTGAAGGCTAAATAAGTCCTCTGAGTAAATGGTATCATGGTTGAGACTAAGAACTACAATTATATCTACTTAGAACCAAACCAGAAGCAAAAACTAAAATAAAAGGGCTGAAAAAACACTGACATACAGACAGACAAACAGACACACACACACAAACATCTTGCCTTATATATATATATATATTATCGATTTTCTGCACTATTGTAAGAACTGCAACCTTGAAACTTCTGAATATTGTTTCTTATGTCTTTGTCTATGAGTGTATGTAATTTGATTAAAATCGGACCACTTCTTCTATAACCCGATTTTTTCGATTATCGATTTTCGATATTTATCAACCAGATTTTGGAATAAAAAAACACAGACTGTTTAAAAAAGGAGAAAGAAAAGAAAAAGAAAGTGAGAGAGAGAAAATGGCTAGACAAATCAAAATAAATATGGTGTATTTAGCTTTGCTATATTCTGTCCTTCATCTGGAGCCAGGTTTTTTCCTGAAGATTTGTGTAGGTGTCTTTTTTTTGTTCGGCTTGGCAAAATCAAAAGAAGTTACAATGCACAAATCTCATGTGATAGCTGTCAGTCATAAGATTCGAATCAGTTGCAAATTAAGTCTGTGGTAGCACTAAGATTAGCCATGAATCTACAGACACTTCTTGAAAAAAAAGGAAATCATTTGAATAAAAATGGAGAATGAAATATTGGACATTCAAGGAAGATCATTAAAAGTGTTCCAAAATTTATAACCACTGTGTTAATTTATCTAAACTTATTTATAAATGGAACTTTGTCTGTGTGTGTGTGTGTATGTGTGTGTGTGTATGTGTGTGTGTGAGTGCTGGGTGTGTATGTAAACTCTGAAATGGCTGAACCGGTTTTCTTGAAAATTTACACAGTTGTACTATAAGCATCTGCGAGTGTTCTTAGCTAGATTTTGTGTCAAAGTACCCCTGATAAATATCGAAAATTGATAATCGAAAATATTGGGTTATAGAAGAAGTGGTCCGATTTTAATCAAATTTGATACACTCATAGACAAAGACATAAGAAACGATAATCAGAAGTTTCAAGGTTGCAGTTCTTACAATAGTGCAGAAAATTGATAATATATATATATATATATATATATATATATATATAAAAGGAAAGATACCGGGTCTGATCAAAATCAGTTTTTTAGCACTTTTATTTTACTTTTTGCTTCGGGTTTGGCTCTAAGTTGGTATAATTGTAGTTCTTAATCTCAGCCATGATACCATTTACTCAGAGGACTTATTTAGCCTTAAAAATTCAGTTTACGACAAAAAAACTTATTTGATATTGATACCAGGAAATCAAAATTTGACTTACATCCATTCATTTTTCTTTGAGTCTACAGTTTTGCTTTAACTGGAAACAACTATTGATTTTTAGACTTTCGTGCCAATGTCCAAAGAGTCTGAGCTCCAGGACCATGGATTAGTTTTAAAGTTTTCATTATACCCGAGCAACGCCGGGCTATACTGCTAGTGACAGATAAGCACAAGAACATATCAAGTCTTCAGAGGTTTAAAGAGATGACTCCTGTTCTGTGTTTTATCTCATGTGTGTTGTACTGTAATGGATATAGGCTCGGAATAAGAAATCAGAGAACTGAGTTCAAATACCAAACCAATTCATTTAATTCACCTATGCACAAATACCCTTGGAAAAGGTATTAATCCATCTCTTCTCTCCCCAAACTATGGGTTGAATAGTAGAACAGATTTGGTTTTATAGCCTTGGTTGGCAACGAGTCTACTGCAGAAAAATGGCAATTTTCTCCAGGAAAATCTTCTGTCTAGTCAATCATGTATTGAAAGAGACATGATCATCCAAGTGTATATAACTTATAGTAACTAACTGGCTTTCTACAATTTCATGTTCATTGTAGATCTTAATAAATTTTACCTTTTTGTTATCTCTCCTAAAACTCAATCTGCTATCCATTTACTTAAGCTCGCTAAATAGGTTATGCTTTTGTTTTCTTTTGACCCTCTTGCCTTTAATATGTTATGTGAGTATCAAATTTTCTAAGCCCTCTTTTCTCATTATGTACCCCATAAATTTGAACTCTCTCTGTCTCACTCTTCTAATTTGTAATTTGCATATTGGGCTGTTCTTATTGCTAACAAACAAACATTCTATTTTCTGGCAATTGAAATTCTTCTGGCTTTGCTTTACTACATTCTATAGGAGTTTTGTAGTTTCCTGTCTATGTCTGCTATCAGCACTGTTTCATCTTTATATCTTATGTTGTTAAGATTGTGGCAATCTTGGTGGGACTTCTAATTCTTTCAGAATTGCTTTACAGTATAGATTGAATAAGTCCAGTGAGAAGTTACATCCTTGTCTCACACCCCTTTCTATTTTTTAATATTTCCTGAATTCCTTTTTGATCTCTATGCAGGGAGTAAAGACTTTGATTTGGGAAACAGGGTGAGCAGTATCTCAGCAGTACTCAATATTAGTAAAAGAAGATATTCTTAGACATGGACAGTAGAAAAAATTTATCCCTGTATATTAAATAAAGGGTTCAGTCATCTTGGTTTGACAGAAACCTGAAGAAGGCTGGAGATCCCAGCAGCCTAAATGTGATAATAACAGCAAAGCTGGGGACATTAGTTTGAATGTAGATAAAAATGATGATAGATTTTTTAAATACTAATGTTTACCCAACAGAAGGCTCAAGAGCCACTCAAGGTAGGGTCTTACAGTGTGGTATTAAATTAACCTAAGAAAGGGCAAGAAGAGAACTTCACAGGCATATGCAGTAAAGATAACAATTAACTCTTAGACTTAAAGAGATCATGATTGTTGCAATTGAGAAAGCATCCTCCCAGGAGTTTATCCACAGAGCAGCAGTTCTTGGGAAGAATGAAACATACCTATTACTAATTATAAGAATACGAATAGAATGGGGATGATTTACTCTTGTTTATGTGGTGTGGCATAGTAGGACTAAGGAACATAGATCATAAGAACATGTCATTAAAGTAGTGATAAAGAAGAGAAAGGCTCAAAACATTTTGCATGTGGGAAAGAGGTTGTAGGACAGAAAACAATTCATCTTCCAGATATGGCAGCAATATTCCATTTTTAGATTTAATCTAGCTTTAGTAAAGGGGAGTCAGATGCTTACTTGAGTGGTCCAATGAGCCAAGCATTTTTCTAACATCTTCTGCAATAGATCAGATATAGCCATAGGCAATTTGGCTGTTTACCTTCAGCCTCTTTCTCACTGATAGTATGCAGTTTCCCTCTGTCTTTTCTACGAGTATTTTCATTACTTCTGCTCTCTGATGAGCTTTATTCAACTAGATTGGCAACTAGGTTCCATCCTTTTGCTTTCAAAATAGGCAAATGTAACCACCAGTTCTACTCCAGTAGTTTCTTTTCTCACACTTCCCACCTCTGGAACTTCCTTCCCCTTGCTTGCTTCCCTGATAGCTAAAATCTCCAAAAGTTTAAATTTAATATCAATTACCATCTTCTGTCTCCATGATTCCTTCCTCTCTCTTTCCATTTCTACAACATCACCTGTATTGTTTTCTTTTCTGTCTTCTCTTTTCTCTACACTCTGTGCCTCAGTGGTAGTACTTCCTTGCTTGGGGTGAAATGATTATAAAAAAAAAATGGTGGAGAGAATGGTAGATATCTCCTACTTGATTGAAGAATCTGTTTTATTTTATAAGTTATTGAGTGATTAAATTTCTTGGATAATTTTTACTTTCATTTCAAACTGTTTTAGTATATTCTGATAAAATTTTGCATTTAAATTATTATGTAAATGTTGCGATAATTCAATATTTGACATTTGACATCAATATATTCTCATGACTTTGTTATAATAATAGTGAGAATGTGACCTGCGCTGAAAACTAAACAACAGAAAAATGTTTTGCGTTAACATCGGTAAATGTTTGAACATAACACAATATTAAAAAAAATGATGTTAAAATTCAATAGTAAAATATTCCAACAAATATTAAACAAATTTAAAAGCAACATCAAACAGATCAACTCAAATGTTGATAAGATTGAAGATAAAATCAATAAAACTAAACTTTTTTTGTTTGCTCAGTTAAGCTTATATAAAAGAAAACAAATTTAATATGGTCATATAGATATTATTTCACTGATAAGTTGATATATTTAATATTTATATAGGTCTAAGCATACATATATATATATATATGTGTATATATACATTTTTATATGTATATATATATTTATATATATATATATATAAATGTATGTGACTTTAAATTATATAGTTTCTTTTATTTTTACTCACACTATGTGTGTCCTTGTGTGTGTATATTATTTACATTGTTTCGACTTGTCCTCATCTTTATTTCTATATTCATAATATTTCAGTCCTTGTATGCTTTGATCTTTTTCAGGTATTTAGAATTTGAAACCAAACCCTTTATTTTGATCACTGGGACATGTCATTCTTGTTCCATGTGCTATGCTACTTTGGGATGTCATGTAGTTATCTCCCTTTAACACTCTAAGTTAATTTTTCACTATTTCTGTAGCCAAGTATTGAACTCACAACTCTTTGGATCAAGTCACTGAATCTAACCAATGCATT
This sequence comes from Ascarosepion bandense, assembly GCA_037127315.1. Classification (NCBI taxonomy): domain Eukaryota; kingdom Metazoa; phylum Mollusca; class Cephalopoda; order Sepiida; family Sepiidae; genus Ascarosepion; species Ascarosepion bandense. The sequence goes on from JBBBDQ010000575.1 coordinate 1,430,668, forward strand.
TATCCACTGGGCCATGTGTCCTTGAGAAAATTTTAAGCATCTGAGGAAAGTCAGAATGTACAACAGCCGAAATGTCATGAATAAGGTAATAAAGATGAAAACAACAGTTTGAACAATGTAAATAAGGTAAAAATTACCTCATCTCAGAAGTAGAGACAAATATATATATATATATATATATATACTAGCAGTATAGCCCGGTGTTGCTCGGGTGTAATGAAAGCTTTAAACTAATCCATGGTCCTGGAGCTCAGACTCAGCCTAAAGAATATTTGTGTGAAGTTTGATGAGAATCAGATAAAAATTGTGGATTTGTATAAAGGACATACAGGCAAACATCTTGCCTTTTATATATATATATATATATATTATCGATTTTCTGCACTATTGTAAGAACTGTAACCTTGAAACTTCTGAATATTGTTTCTTATGTCTTTGTCTATGAGTGTATCAAATTTGATTAAAATCGGACCACTCCTTTTATAACCCGATTTTTTCGATTATCGATTTTCAATATTTATCAGGGGTACCTTGACACAAAACCTAGCTAAGAACACTCGCAGATGCTTATAGTACAACTGTGTAAATTTTCAAGAAAATCGGTTCAGCCGTTTCGGAGTCTATAGGTAACAGATACACACACACACACAGACAAAGTTTCATTTCTGAATAAGTTTATATATATATAATAATAAAAGTAATAATAATGCAATAAAAAACATTTATTAACCCATAACTTACAAAAACCCTTAAGAAAAATTTTGTATAGTCAGTTAAGTGCCATTCGTGATACACAATCATGTCTCTTTTGAGATATGACTGATTAGGCAGAAGATTTTCCTGCAGTAGGTTGCCATTATTTTCTACGGTAGACTGGTTGCCAACCAAGGCTTTAGAACCCAATCTGTGCTGTTATTTAACCCATAACTGAAGGGAAGAGTTGAATTAATGCCTTTCCCAAAGGCATGTAGCTGAATGCAACAAATTCCACTGGAATTCGAGCTTGTCTCATTGATTTCTCATTGCAAGCTGATATCCACTTCACCACAATGCATAGTTACATTATACATTTTAGATGCATCAAAGGTGGTCTTAAAGAATGCAAAGCCCTCATTGATGATTTTGGGTTTTGCTTCATATCAGTGCAAACAGACTGACCTGACTTTGGCTGAATAAGGCCACCTCCTTGATAGCATCATTTAAAAAAAAAAGAAGACATAGCTTGGCACTCTCCTCCTACATACTGGTTTTGATTTGAGTTTGTGTGTATATATATAAAACAGAAGGTATGCTCCAAAAGTTATATATATATATATACACATACATATGTATATACTTGCATACAAAATAAGCTCCTAAAGTTAAATATGCCTCATATGTATGTGTGCAACATCCTACCGACCTTTGGCAAAGTGTTCGAAGCCATTATCAATGCCGAGGTGGTTCAGCATCTCACAGCTCACAGACTCTTCTCGGACAAACAGTATGGTTTCTGCTTCACCAGGTCTACTGCTGATATGCTAATGACTATCACTGAATATATATACCAGGCTCTCGACAAGAATGGCGAAACTCAGACCATTGCTCTGGATATTTCCAAAGCGTTTGACAGAGTCTGACATGCTGGTCTTCTACGCAAGCTGTGGAGCTATGGTATAACTGGACAGTTGTTTGACCTATTCCAGTCATTCCTATCTAATCACACAATGAAGGTAGTAATAAACAGACATGCCTCCCAAAATTACCATACGAACGCGGGTGTCCCTCAAGGCTCTATTCTAGGTCCTATGCCATTTCTGATCTACATTAACAATCTCCCTGATGTTATAAGATCCCAAGTAGACATGTTTGCTGATGACACCACCATTTACTCTTGCCTTGATCTAAAATTTGCTGTGGAATTCCCTTCCATATACTTGCTTCTCCAACAGCTACAATCTCCAGGAATTTAAATGTAAGGTCAATAGACATCTCCTATCTCACTAACTCATATCCATTCTATCAAGCTCTTTTTTCATCTACTCCACCCCCATCCTCAGTATCCTCATTCGTCTATTACCCACCTCCTGACATTTCCTATAACTAACCCCTCTTTCTCATCACTTTCCCCTATGTAACCCCCTGTGCAACAGTGGCAGTAGAATGCCTTGCTAGGGGATGAGATGATTTTAAAAATATATATAAATATATGTCTGTAGTTTGGTACATGGTATGCTGTGTCATGCAATTTTGATACCAGAAAATTTTATGTGTGTGTCAATAGCTTTATAGATAAATCCATAAAAAATGTTTTAGATCTTGGTTGTTTCTTTTATAACATAGGATGCAATAAAGAAGACCCAGTAAAAGATATCCATACCAATTTGTTAAAGACTAATTTAGTATTGTGTCTAGTCAGTCAGTCAGTCAGTCAGTCATGCATCAAGAAGCTTATCTCAAAAGAATAAAAAACTCCCACAATGCACACTACATCCTGATATTTTACACAGAGGTGAGGGAAGAGAGATAGAGAGAAAATGAGAGTGACTCTGTGACAAAAAAAAAAAACGGAGAAAGAAAGAGAGAGTGACTGAGACGGAAAATGGTTGGAGAGAGAGAGAGAAGGAGAGAGTGACTTTGTGAAAGAAAAACGGCGAGAGAAAGAAAAAGAGAGAGAAGGAGAGAGTGACTTTGGGACAGAAAAAGGGAGGGTGAGAGAGAGAGAGAGAGAGAGATGAAAGGAAAAAGGAAAGGAAAAAATACTTCAACATTTATTCTGTCTTATGGAGAATGTCTTTGTGACAGATTGTTTCAATGTGTGAAAGAAAGAAGAAGTGAAACTTATTTCAAAGACTCACTTCCAAATACATGCCGATGTTGAAATGGTGGATGTAAACTTGTTAAGCAGGATGCTTATCACCATTTATGAAAATTGTTGTAGTTGCCAATTGATTCAATATTTGACATTTGACATTAATATATTCGAGTGACTTTCTTATAACAACAGTGAAAATACGACATGTGCTGAGTATAAAACCCTACAAGAAAGTACATAGTGCTAACATTGGTAAATGTTTGAAGATAATACAAGATTTAAAAAAAAGATGTTAAAAATCAATGGCAAAAATTCAGATAAATATTAAACAGATTTAAAAGCAACATCAAAAAGATGAACTCAAAAACTGATCAGATTCAAAATAAAATCAATAGAAATAAACTTGTTTGTTCAATCAAGCTTATGTAAAAGAAAACAAATTTAATATGTTGATATATATATATATATATATATACATACATACATCACTGATAAGTTGATATATTTAATATTTTATTTATATAGGTCTAAGCATACACACAAGCACACACACACATTTATATTTGACCATATATTGTTAAATATAACAGACAATGAATATCTATTATGTTTAATCATGAACAGTTCTAACCATCGTATTATAACTTTAATATCTGGTGAAATTAAAGAGAAAAACTATCCAACATTTGCATATTTTTATTATTTTGGTCCTTGACCTAAACTTTCAGCTCATGCAAATATATATAAGTCTACACACACACACACACACACACACACACACACACACACACACACACACACACACACACACACACATATTTGAATACATATTATTAAATATAACAGACAATGAATGTCTATTATGTTTAATCATGAGCCATTGTAAACATCATATTTAGCTTTAATTTCTGTTGAAATTAAAGACAAAAATTGTCAAACAGTTGGATATTGTTTATTATGCTGGTCCTTGATCTAAGCTTTCAGCTCACACAAAAGTTTAGATCAAAGACAAGCATAATAAAAAAAAATACACAAATTTTGGAGAGTTTTTGTCTTTAATTTCACCAGAAATTAAAGTTATAATATGATGGTTAAGTTCATGAATAAACATAAGAGACATTCATTGTCTGTTATATTTAACAATATATGTTTAAATAATGAACTCAATACAATAAAAAATTATATATATATATATATATATATATATATATATATATATATATTCTAAACATATACTGTTAAATATTAGAGACATTGAATGTCTATTATGTTTAATCATGAGCCGTTCTAAAATCATATTTTGGCTTTAATTTCAGATGAAAATAAAGACAAAAATTCTCCAACATTTGCATAATTTTTTATTAAGTTTGTTCTAAGCTTTCGGCTCACATGAGCCATCTTCAGAAAGGTTATTAAGATGGTAACATCCACTGTCAGTGACGAGTTTATTTTGTCTCTCTAATACAAGCTAAAGAAAACATTCATTATTTAACCTAAAACATTGTTTTAGCCTTTTGATCTGCAAATTACAGTTACATTTTATTGGTTTCACTGTAAAATGGTGGGACCTAGTTGCTAATCTAGTATCTCGTGCAAATTTGTACCTAGGAGGCACCAGTGATCTCAGTCCATTGGAGTAGAAGTCATGAAAGTATTTATAGAAGAGATACAGGGAAGCCACGTCACGCCGGTGAGAGTGTGACTGCAACCAGTCTGCTAAGTCGGTATATATATATATATATATATATATATATAGATGTGCATGCATGTATGTATATATTTACTAGTATAATTTCTCAAACATATATTTCTACTTTATCAGTTGTTATATTTATTGGCTGTTATAATTCGAAGACTCACTTCTAAATGCCAATGTTGAAATAGTGAATGTAATGTTGTTAAACAGGATGTTCTCACTGCAATGCAAATTGTTGCACTTACTAATTAATTTCAGTAATTGGATTTGATTTTCATTGGAAGACTGATTTACTTAGCCAATTATTGTTGTTGGTTCTTGTGGTGGTATTTTTGTAGCTACTCTAATAGCAATGGAATGTACACGCATGTTTATGGGAAGTCTTTACATGAATTCTAGAGTAGAAACAACTTGTCATATCAAGTAATTGATAAACTGACAGAAGTCAGAATCATTTAGAAACCAATTTTCCAGTATTTGCGCTTCTAAATGCCTTTGAATTATGCAAATTTCTGTTTTCTTTCATTAGAATCTTGTAGGATTTTAAAATTATATTCTTAAAAAGTCATCATCATCATTAATCCCATGAGGGATGCGTTGTTGTAAGGTTGCTGCCACAACCGGATTTAGGTGGTCCCTGGCTGAATAGAATTTTTTTTGGTGGGGAGTGCCCTAAATAAGGTATGTTCACCATTGTGTTTATAAAATTTATATAAAAAAGATGCATCAAAATCTAAATGGAGCCCCTTCAAGAGGCCCCATCAAATTAGAGCACTCAAACTCAGTCAGTCATACATGATACACGCTTGGGCAATCATGTCTCTTTTGAGACATGACTGACTGAGCAAAAGATTATCCCACAGTAGATTGCCATTGCTTTCTGTGGTAGACTGGTTGCCAGCCAAGACTATGGAACCCAATCTGTCCTATTATTTAACCCATAACCAGAGAGAAGAGATGGGTTAATACCTTTCCCGAAGGTATTTGTGCAAAAATGAATGCAAGGAATTCAAGTGAAATTTGAACTCGGCTCCCCAATTTCTCATTCCAAGTCAATATCCACTGCACCACAACGCACATCCTCAAACTAGAGGGCCCAAATACTGTAAATTGTTTCAGATTATTTCAAAGAAGCCCATATGTCTGAAAATAAACAACATTCTTCTGTGCTTTAATATTTTTTCATTTTTTATCAGAGGCTCTAGGGAGCTCCTCTTGCTTTGGAGTCCCTGGGCTGCAGCCCATAATAGTCCATATGCAAATCAGGCACAGGCTGCTGCACAGCTGAGCATCTGGTCAATTCACTCTTCCTGAGTTGAAATTCAGGCAGGTATTCATTCATGCATAGTGTGGTGTGGACAAGTTGACCTGGAGGAGTCTGTCCCTCTTTAGGTCAAACAATAGATGATATCCTCCAACTTGAAGACTGACTTTGGCTGTTGATTTTACCAGGGACCCATACTGCTCTGGCTAGTGTCATCACAACACTGTATAAATGGTTATCAACCTGAGCTAAATCCATTGTACCAAATGCTGTTGACTAAATAATAAGGTTTGTTTACTTTTTGAGAGATCTAGTTTTTAATCCTGCTAAGTGTCTAGCTATCCTCCATACAAAAAATATCTGGTTAAGGAAGTGGTTTAGTTGCTGCTGATCTGAACAGGAGGAATATAGTACATGATTGGATGCCATATAATCAAATCGGGACTGCTTAAAAATTGGTTTATATTAGTAATCTATAAAAAGGCATATTATCAAAATACTATACAGTAACCAACTTGTGGCTTGATCTAAATTTCATTATAAATTTTTTATTATCCCTGAGCAAGACAATAAAGCTGTCAATATTAAAAGAGTTAATGAGTGTAAGAGAATATGAAAAAAATAAAACATTCTTAAGTAGTCAGTCAGTTAAGTGCCATACGTGAAACACGATTGGGCGATCATGTCTTAAAAGAGACATGACTGACTGAGCAGAAGATTATCCCACAGTAGGTTGCCATTGCTTTCTGTGGTAGACTGGTTGCCAGCCAAGGCTACAGAACCCAATCTATCCTGTTATTTAACCCACAACTGGAAGGAAGAGACGGATTAATACCTTTCCCAAGGGTATTTGCATGTAAGTGAATGCAATGAATTCAACTGGAATTTGAACTCGGATCCCCGATTTCTCATTCTGAGTCGATATCCACTGCACCACAATGCACATCCTTCTTAAGTAGAGAGAACAAAAAAAAAAAAAACAGGTAGAAAATTAAGAAGGTAGAAAATAACAATTGATGTTGCATTTAAAATTTTCAAGATCAAAGTTGACTAGGAAGTAAGAAATCAGAATAGAGTTCCACAAGTGCAAAAAAAGAGACTGTTGAACTTATGGTTACATCTAGCCATTTCAACTGTAAAATCAAGTGGTCACCCATCTAGGTAATAACCAGTCTCAACATCATTTAACTTCAGTGATAATATGTGAATGGTGTTTGCATATTTTGATAATTTTGTAATTTTTAAACATAAAGGCTTCTTTTCACATTTATTTCTTTATAAAAGGTAAATAACTTTTTATAATTTTGTAAATAAATATTGTTGTGGATGGAAGGTAGTTAAAATAATAGTGGTGTTAATGGAAAAACTGTTCTTTTGACTGTTCTTTTTGGGAGAGCATGAAGGACCATGTTTTGCTAATTGTACTGAACTGTTACATAATATATCCTCCTATATGGTAGAGAATGATGGGCAATCTCTTCACAAATGAAGATAAGAATTGAGACAACAGAAATGTGAGCCTACAGAAGGAAGCTAAGAATACCATGGAATGAACATTTGAGCTATAAGGAAGTTTTAAGAAAAATGCAAACAAAAAAAGGCACTAATACTTAAAATCAGAAAGAGTTGAAATTTCATCACAAGGAAAGAATGTCTGGAGAATGTGACACTCACAAAACATACTGAGGGCAAGAATTGGCTGAGGAAAAATAGGACATAACCTAAAGAGAGTGCATAAATAGATGGCAGAACAGGGTTTTGCAGAGATAATAAAACAGAAGAGAAGTGTGAAAAGAGAAACTGTTAGAGTAAAAGTAACAGTTCTGTTTAGCTATTTCAATAGTTAAGACATAGATGCCAATCTAGTCAGTCAGTTAAATGCCATACATGATACATGCTTGGACGATCATGTCTTGAAAGAGACATGACTGACTGGGCAGAAGATTATCACGTGGTAGGTTGCCATTACTTTTTCCAGTACACTGGTTGCCAACTAAGGCTATAGAACCCAATCTGTCCTGATATTTAACCCATAACTGGAGGGAAGGGATGGATTAAAACTTTTTCCAAGGGTATTTGTGTATAAGTGAATGCAAGGAATTCAATTGGAATTTGAACTTGGCTCTCTGATTTGTCATTCCAAGCTGATATCCGCTGCACCACAACACACATCCAATCTAGTAGCAAACTAAAATTCATCTGGTTGGGGCACCAGGGAAAAAGCTCACCACAGCAGTTGCCATGAAAATAATTGTAGAAAAGACAGAAAAACACATATATTCCATAATATTTTATATATTCTGTGGTAATTCTTATATTTTTGGTCACTTTGAGCATTCTTTGCTATTTCATACATTTCATATTATTTCATATATTCTGTGATAATTTTTGTTTTCTTGGTTATTTTAAGTGTTCCCTGCTATTACATATATTCCATAATATTTTATATATTCTGTGGTAATTCTTATATTTTTGGTCACTTTGAGCATTCTTTGCTATTTCATACATTTCATATTTCATATATTCTGTGATAATTTTTGTTTTCTTGGTTATTTTAAGTGTTCCCTGCTATTACATATATTCCATAATATTTTATATATTCTGTGGTAATTCTTATATTTTTGGTCACTTTGAGCATTCTTTGCTATTTCATACATTTCATATTATTTCATATATTCTGTGATAATTTTTGTTTTCTTGGTTATTTTAAGTGTTCCCTGCTATTACATATATTCTATAATATTTTATATATTCTGTGGTAATTCTTATATTTTTGGTCACTTTGAGCATTCTTTGCTATTTCATACATTTCATATTTCATATATTCTGTGATAATTTTTGTTTTCTTGTTTATTTTAAGTGTTCCCTGCTATTACATATATTCCATAATATTTTATATATTCTGTGGTAATTCTTATATTTTTGGTCACTTTGAGCATTCTTTGCTATTTCAAACATTTCATATTATTTCATATATTCTGTGATAATTTTTGTTTTCTTGGTTATTTTAAGTGTTCCCTGCTATTACATATATTCCATAATATTTTATATATTCTGTGCCATTTCCTATATTCTTGGTTATTCTAAACATTCTCTGTATATTTTTATGTATATTTCATAATATTACGTATATTCTATAATATTATATATTGACAATTCTTGTATTCTTGGTTATTCTGAGCAATACTTGTTATTTCATTAAATTCCATACTATTTCATAATATCCAGCATTATAGCATATATTCCATAAATGCACATTATGTGTAAATTTCTGTCTGTTCCATGCACTAAGCAGCCAGAATAATTTCTTAGGTAAACTTGTAGAAAATGAATGGGAAAATATATGAATGGAAAGAAAAAACATTATGCAAGAATAGATAAATAAAAATTAATAAAAAAATGTTTCTGAAAGCATCTTTGCAATTTTAATTAAAGGCACACTTTTCCCAAGGATTAAGTGGAATTTCTTTATGATAGTCATTCATGGATGTTTAAATATAATTTTTGAAAATGGTGATATAAGCAAATATACAAAGCAGATAAGAACAGAATGAATGATAAGCTATGTTAATGGAAGTGAATCGAAGGTGAAGGAAAAAATAATTTGAAGGAAGAATAAAGAATGAGGCTATTATTTCCAGAGGCTGCGAGCAGTTAGCATCAATTTCACAAAGAAAAGCAAAATTTGAATCTATTTAGAAGAATTATAAAGTTGGATGATAATCTGGATACATTATGATGGAGTGTTAGTAGCAGCCATGTTTGAAAAAGCAAATCTGTAAATGATCAAGGTTAATGTCTGTGATTTAGGTAGCTACAAAGCTCAGCAGATGTATTGGAATAATCATCGTTCACAAGTAAATTGCAGCTAATATCACCCCCTCCCATAGATGTGGGTGTGCATGTATCTAGATTTGGTGAAGAACAACAAAAGTTCTTAAAATCTTAAACAAAAAACTTTTGTTGGTTTTCCATCAAACATGAATGAATGAAAAATTACTACCCAGACACAATCAATCAATATATATCAGAATCCATCTTGCACATTTATAAATCTACCATTTATCCATGCATTGAATACAGTTGCCATATCTGATTGGGTATTCCTGCTATATATCTCAAGGAAGGATCTGTAGTGTAATTGATCCTGAGTTAGCATCTTCACATCAGTCACATTCTCAATGGTTTCTTTCTGTTGTTTTTTTGCAAATATTTTCATGAAAACTAACTTTGCTAACTTTTAAATTTTGTGAGGATACTGTTATGATAAAAACCTGCTTGTCAAAATATTTTTATCAATAAAACTACTGAAAAAACAACAATCTTGGTGCTAAACATTATTGCAACTCAACAGTATATATATATATATATATATATATATATATATATATATATATATATATATGAATTATTTTGAACATTATTTTTACCGATACTCGTATTTAAGTAGATATTCTGTTTTTAATTAAACAGTATTTTTATATTTATATCTACCGGCCTGATTATTTACGATAAATATTACGATAGATATAAATATAAAAAATGCTGTTTAATTAAAAACAGAATATCTACTTAAATACGAGTATCGGTAAAAATAATGTTCAAAATAATTCATTACAAATTGTCGGTTGCTTATAACCAAGTTTCGTTAAAATTTGTTAATTTCCGTAAGATGTATATATATATATATATATATATATAAAATGGCCTGATTATTTATAGGCTTGATTAAAACCTCGTTTAGACTGGAGGCCATTCGTGGTCGAGCGGTCTAAGACATTGCCAGATCAAACGGTAGCTTCCTCTATGTAGATAGGGGTTGCAGGTTCGAATCCTGTCAACTGGCACACATTTTCGTAATAACAATTTATCGTAAATAATCACACCAGTAAATATAAATATATAATTCTGTTTAATTAAAAAGCAGAATATCTACTTAAATATGAGTATTGATAAAAAATAATGTTCGAACAATTCATTTCAAATTGTCAGTTGTTTATAACCAAGTATCGTTAAAATTCGTTAATTTCCGTAATATATATATATATATATATATATATATATAAATTGAAGCTACACATTTTATTAAGACCTCTGATATTTGATCATTGAAATATGAATTTTGGGATGGGCTTCAGGTTCAGGACTTCTCAGTATCCCTTCCTATATTATAAATACATATATGCATATATATATATGGGTGTATGTGCGCATGTATCTGACAACAAGATCATGCCATCTGCATATCTTATGTTGTTAAAATTGCATTTGTCAGCAGAACCATGATATAAGCTATTTCACTTAACATCACTTTATTCTATCCAACAATCATAGGGAGAAGGGAGTAATGTCAGGAGAGTTTTACCAAACCTCAGCTAGTGTGCTAGAGAAACTGTCAGACTATACAGAATATATGAGGTGCTAGACATGGAGTTCAGGAACTTCTATTGCAACATGGCTTCCTCAGTAAGAAAAAAATTGATGTAAGTTGAGACTGTTTATTCTCTCTCTATAAAGTAATTTTCAGAGATGTGTAAATTATCTGGTGAGACACAGGAAATATAGGGTAACCAGACAGATCAATATTCGTATATATATGAATATACAATATCACACATTGAGTGCTGGTGTTAATATAAATAATAACAGAGTTATAAATTATATATTAATAACAAGTATACATTTTTTCTGCACCAGGAGCACAACACTGAGGTTCATACACAACACAATCTTTAGATGTTGCATTAAAACTGACTGTTACATAAAATAAATTATGATATATATTAGACTATCATAATAGGTAAACAGTTCATATTATTTACAGGATTTCATTAAAAAAACAATTAAAATAAGTATAAACAAATACATTATGTATAAAACTCAGAGTTGATCTACCCAGCTATATATATATATATATATATATATATATATATATATATATATATATATATATATATATATATATATATATATATATATATATATATATATATATATATATATATATATATATATTCTTTTTTTTCTAAACATATATTGTTAAATATAACAGACAATGAATATATATTATGTTTAATCATGAGCCATTCTAAATGTTGTATTTTGGCTTTAATTTCAGGTGAGAATAAAGACAAAAATTGTCCAACATTTGGATATTTTCTTATTATGCTGGTTCTAAGCAAGCTTTCAGCTCACATGAGCCATCTTCAGAGAGGTTTCAGATATATTAACATAAAGACATCCACCTTAAAAAATGATATTATCTTGTGTTGACATAAAACATAGAAATATATATAAGGAGTTAATGACAGTTAAAGAAATGCTTATGAGTATAATGAAAAAAATAGGATTCAGAAAGACAGAAAATGACAATTATTATTGCATTTAAATTTTTAAAGATTGTAGTTGACAGAAAAGCAAGAAGCTGGAAGAAAGTTCCACAGACAAGAAATGAATGAAAATAAACTATTAGAATGAAACTTACAGATGCATCTAGTTATGTTATCAATAAAATGATGAGACCTAGTTGCCAATCTAGTACTAAATTCATGTGGTCAAGGTACCAAACAGGAAAGCTCATTAGAACAATAGCCATGAAAATATTTATAAAAAAGGCACAGAGACACCATGATATAATGGAGGGAAAGTCACTGAAGCCAAGATGATAAGTCATGACTGATAATGTTGCAGGTAATTCTTTGAATATTGTCAAGAATCTTGAAATATATAGCAGGTGCACCAGATCAGATTTGGCAGCAATATTCCAAGTATGATTTAATGAAAGTTTTATAGATGCTCAAGATTGATTTTGCACCTCCCCCCCCCAAAAAAAAGTTGTCTGGTATGACCAACATTCTTAACAAAAGACTCTATAGACTGCTACTATAAAATCATAAAGAGTGTTACCAAGTAAAAATTAAATTTACATTGAGCTCTTTGATGGATCAGTTTAATATTTAAATGATATTCCTCTCATATTATTTACCAATCTTATCCTGGATTTTTTACTGATATATATATATATATATATATATATATATATATATATATATATATAAATGTGATTATAATTATACTCATCTTGAAAACCTTCCTCGAAAACTATCGAACGAAGGAAAAAATGGTTGTAAAAAAATAAAGAGCTTAGGACATGAAAGTCAGTCAAAAATGTTCGGACCAAAATCAGCACAAAGCTCAAAGAAAAAACTCCACACAAAAGCCAGCTTTCTCTGACAATCCATTTAGGAGAAACCTAGGTAGGTTTGTCTGGCTCATTAGGTGCTATATATATATCTATATATTTTTTTTTTTCATTGCGTTATTAATTACCCACCATACTCATGAATCTAAACAGTTTTGATTTTTATTGTTTGCCACAAATTATACATTTACTTTTATGTTTTTTTATTATCTATCATACATAAACCATCAGTTAATATGCATGTTGTTGTGCATTGGATATCGGCTCGGAACGAGAAATCGGGGAGCCGAGTTCGAATTCCAGCTGAATTCATTGCATTCACTTACGAGCAAATACCCTTGGGAAAGGTAATAATCCGTCTCTTCCCTCCAGTTATGGGTTAAAAAACAGGACAGATTGGGTTCTATAGCCTTGGTCGGCAACCAGTCTACTGCAGAAAGCAATGGCAACCTACTGTGGGATAATCTTCTGCCTAGTCAGTCATGTCTCTTTCGAGACATGATTGCCTAAGCATATATCACGTATGGCACTTAACTGACTGACTAAATATGATAGCTGGAAACATAATTAAAACTTCTACTGGGTATAAAGTGGGGGATCAGTTTTCTATTGCTATGAAGTAATAAATTGATCACCCACTAATTATACTTAATATAATTATATAATATAATCTATCTCTTCTCCCTCCAGTTATGAGTTAAATGGCAGGACAGATTGGGTTCTATAGCATTCACTACCGCAGAAAACAATGGTAACCTACTGCGGGATAATCTTCTGCCTAGTCAGTCATGTCTCTTTCAAGACATGATTCGCACTTAACTGACTGACTGATATAGAGAGAGAGAAAGAGAGAGAGAGAGAGATATTTAATGTAGACTACTTTTACTAACATTCGATCTTTAGTCATGAGCTATGATATATCATGATGCTAACAAGTCTTCAGTTGTAAGTATTCACCCAATGTTGCTTTAAATGAAGTCTTTACATAGAGGAAGAGGAGATAGTGTATTCGTAGGATTAAACAGTGTAGCCATAGGAATTAACAATGTATAGTGACTAGCAATTGCATACCTTAAGCAATCATTAAACTGTGCTTTTTTTCTTCAAATATATGATTGGATCCTTACATAAGGTATGATACTGCCAGTCACTATCCAGTAATGATTTCTATCTCCACACTGTTTCTGTCTATCTCTCTTTACATATATATATTGGGCTGCTCATATATGAGTATGTCTGTCTGCATAGGACGGCTAGCCAATCTCTGTTACAGATGCCTGTGCAGGCACATTTGTTTTTGTTCGACACCCACCTGTAGTTTATACTGCAACTAAGTTGAGTAGACCTTACACTCAAACCCTTGATCTCAATAACTTGTGAGATCATGCTCGTAAAATCATTGACATCTACCCAATTTTCCCTGAGAATGCTCGGGTCAACTAGTGGCATGGTATTCAGGTGATTTCTAAAGTTGGCGCATGTTGGAATTGTCTTTGCAGGTCAATAACATCAAGAAATCATATTACTGACAGATCAACGATAGCGAGATTTGAACCTAGGTATCATAGTCTGAAGTGAACATTCTAATCCCCCATATCCTTGTATATATATATATATATATATATATATATATATATATATATATATATATATATATATATATATATATATATATATATATATATATATATATATATATATATATATATATATATATATATATTTTCTAAACATATACTGTTAATATAAGAGACAATGAATGTCTATTATGTTTAATCATGAGCCGTTCTAAACATTGTATCTTGGCTTTAATTTCAGTTGAAAATAAAGACAAAAATTCTCCAACATTTGGAAAATTTTTTATTAATTTCAGCTCACATGAGCCATCTTCAGAGAGGTCACCAAGACGGTAACACAATAACATCCACCGTCACTAATGATTTCATTTTGTGTTGACATAAAACTCTGCTAGGCAACGGCAATATATATATTATTGGTGGTACAAAATTTTATTATGGCTTTAAAGACAAAAAACTTAATTAAAGTTATTAAGATCAGGCAAAGAACTTAATTAAACTTATTAAGATCAGGCAAAGAACTTAATTAAACTTATTAAGATCAGGCAAAGAACTTAATTAAACTTATTAAGATCGGCAACTCAGATTATTTATCAGAGGATCTGCAATAGAGGACCTGTGTGTGTTTTGAATGATATCACCAGACAAAAAATTTTTATTAAGTATTTTAGCAGGTACTTGTTGTTTGAGCCTAACATCCAAATGCTGCATCGTTCTACCTATGTAGTTGACTCCAAAACTACATTTAAAATGGTAAATGACAGAATTAATATGATGGGGGAAGGTAGAACATCTTTATTCATAGATGGAGGAACAGATCTAGTTTTAAACGCAACACACACATTAGCTGCAAAATAACACTCACGTGAACTTTTTGGGCATGGCAGATCTTAATAAAAAAATTTTTGTCTTTAACGCCATAATATAATTATATATATATATATATATATATATATATATAATGAGATAGATAGATAGATAGATAGATAGATAGATAGATAGATAAAATCAACTGTTATTGAAAGAATACAAATAGACACAGAAAACAAAGGAAAATATTAGAACATGAAGACAAATATATTTTACGCCTCAAAACACTTTGTCCAGACAGATTCAACAACAAATTAAACACCACAGATAGAATTGGAATATAATCCCGCAGATCAACCCTACCCCATATTTCTCTTTCACATATTATAATCTAATATAAGGTGTAATATACTCTCCTGATACAACATAGAAGAGGACTCCATCCATGAAGGGCCCAAGTCAACTTCCTTAACCCTCCCACCCTCAACCACTCTAGACAGATGTGCTTAGAGAGGTAATCAGGTCTCCCATACACACACTCACACACTCACTCATCCAAATATATACACATACATGCATTGCACACATTCCCAAAATATTTAAAGATAACATACTTATAAAATTACGCATCCCTTTCCAGCATCCAATATCAGTCAGTTAAATGCCACACGTAATACACACTTGGGTGATCATGTCTCTTTTGAGACCTGACTGAGTAGGCAGAAGATTATCCCGCAGTAAGTTGCCATTGCTTTCTGCGGTAGACTGGTTGCCAGCCAAGGCCACAGAACCCAATCTGTCCTATTATTTAACCCATAACTGGAGGGAAGAGATGGATTAATACCTTTCCCAAGGATATTTGTGCGTAAATGAATGCAAGGAATTCAACTAGAATTTGAACACAGCTCCCAATTTCTCATTCCGAGCCGATATCCACTGCACCACAGACGCACATCCCAGCATCCAATATAGCATCCAATATAGCTGTCAAAATTATTGAAGTAAATCTGAGGATCATGGGTCTCCTGACCCTTCTTTAAAAAAAAACAACTTGAAAAAGATCTTTGACCAGTCTCAGAAATGACCAAAAATAAACAATATATATATACATATATATAACAAGAACAAAAAACAAATGAAAACTACAGATGAAGTTCAACTTTCTCAGAGACTCTCATTTCTGTAGTTCACTGCTACTAATAAACTGATGTAATGAATAGGTAATGAATATGTATACACTTTGGTTACCCCTCACTGGAATATGATTGGCTGGTGTCAGCCATAAATACAGACGAAGGCAAGGACGTCTAGAGTGAGTAAGAGAAATCTAGAGATCTTCTACTAGAGATCTACTATGTCTACATCTCAGGACACTGCATACAATGATTATGTCTGTGTACTAGATTGACCTACCCGGTTACATTTGGTTTAAACCACTTAACAACCTCGTATTGATATATATCCCTTTCTGGGACATATCATAAAAAAAATTTCCTGATGATGGCCATGCTGGTTGAAACTAGTCAAAGACCTTAACCAAAAAAAAAAAAAACAAATTATAATATACAACCCAGTGTCTTAAATCTTAATATTTATTATTGTTCAGACATACAAATATATATATATATATATATATATATATATATATATATATATATTAATGTATATTTGGGCAGCAATCATTCATTTAAACATGTTTCATTAAAAACGACCAACAAGGAGGATTTTATTAATTTTTGGTTTAATTTTTCATGTATTCTTACATGTTTCATTTTTGCTGGAAATAAGGAATGTAAAAATGTCCATAATTTTTTACTTTCCTAGCGCTTTCAGCCTCTTCACAAATTTTCAAGGGTGTTATTTTTCCGGTGTTGTTATGTCCTATATATATATATATATATATATATATATATATATATATATATATATTAATTTAGAGATCCTATGTCAAAATGTACATCAGACACCTTTGAATTTTGAAAATTTCCTCTAATTTATATTGGCTCTGTATTCTTAATACATTGAGCTCTCTGCCTGCATCACTTTTTAATGTTAAAAATTTTTAATATTGATTAGGATCAGGTTCCTGGAATTTACCTTCCTACTCTTCCACTTCAGATTAAAGAAAAACAAAATATATATATATATGACTAAAAGAAAGTGACAAGAGGAAAATTGTATTTAATATTAGCTGATGTGTTTCATCTACTGATGAACTTTCTCAAGGAAAAAATCAAATGAGTTAATTTCATAATTCATTTAGCTTTTTGCCTTGATAAAGTTTATCAGTAGAGGAAACATGTCTGCTAAAACTAAATACAGTGTTCCTCTTGTTTTTCTTTTAGTCGTGTATACATGTATTATTTATATATATTGTTGAGTTGTGACAGTTTTTAGTGCCAAGATTGTTATTTTCAGAATTTTTACTGATAAAAGGCACTTTGGTAAGCAGGTTGTTTTATTGCAAAGTGCTCAATATCAAGGTGGAGATAGAGCGTTGATATTTTTAGTGCAAAGAATTTGTGACTTTAACTAAGCAGGTTCATGCTGACTTCAATGTTTTGTGAGTACATAGTTATGATGTCTTCACACTTGGCTGTTTTTTTCTGAAAACTTAAAAGTTAGCATGAACCTGCTCAGTTAAAGTAACAAATTCTTTGCACTAAAATTATGTAGATATATATATATGCACTAAAATTATGTATATATATATATATTTGCACTAAAATTATGTAGATATATATATATTTGCTTAGAAGCAAATTAATAAAAAATTATCCAAATGTTGGAGAATTTTTGTCTTTATTTTCAACTGAAATTAAAGCCAAAATACAATGTTTAGAACGGCTCATGATTAAACATAATAGACATTCATTGTCTCTTATATTTAACAGTATATGTTTAGAAAATATGTATATATATATGTAACTCAAAACAGAAAGTGGCATATAGGTAAAATCCCAAATAGGATCCTATCAATACTAATCTTATTAATATTAAAACTGATTCAGCCAGAGGGATTGATGTAAATAGTAATATCTATTTACAGAGCTAAATATGTAAATTTTTCAAATAAAACTTCAAAAATCACATGTGTCTTCTGATCATTTCACTGAAATAAATTCACTTTGTCAGTGACCGATTTTTTATTATGGAAAATTTAAAAAGAAATTAATACATGGGAAGTTCACTTAAAAAGGAATTCATATGTTGGAATTTTACTTAAAAAGAAGAAAAAAGAAAAGAAATAAGAAAGACGAGTTGGAGGGGGAGTTAAAAAAGAGAGAGTAGATTATGTTAGAAGATAAGAGTCTAGACGTTGTTACAGTGGGTAGAGAAGAGGATGTGTTGAAATGTGTCATGAAACAAAACAAATTCCATCTCACTCCTACTGCCGTAGCAACACGCACAGACTACACCTGTCGGGATGTCTGACTTTCTCTCTCATTTCAGCTCTTTGCATAGAGCTTGGTAACTAGCCTATGCAAAACACCATGCATTTGCATAGACAAGCCAGCTACCAATCACAGTTTTCACACCTGCTCACCTCCACTAGCTTTGGCGGTGTCAAGTCGACTGATTGACCGACTCATTACGCACTCACCTAATCTTAAGATCACAAAGCTCCTCAGCTCGAGAGAAGGTCACGTCTGCCTGGTGACTGTGTCTGTCTATACACAACTTGCACGCTTGACATATAAGGGTGACCACACAGGCATGAACTTGCTTGCTCTGAAGTGGCAGATTTCCAGATTCATCTTGTGCCCCGCTGTTGTGATTGCACACTGTGCAACTCGAGGCAGGCCTCTTCTGCCGGGCACTCTTTCTGAGTGGGATGGCAGGGGCTTCATCATCAAATGAACTCTTGTCCGTTGAGCTGCCATCCATATCTGAACAGCTGGCCACATTGGTGTCTGCAAGTAGAGTGCTGATGTCTGAGGCAACACTCAACAGATCCGACTTTAGATACACCAATCGTGCACTATCTTCAGAGTCACTTTCATCGTCTGAGGTTTGCTGAAATAGCTTGTGTTGAAATGTGTCATGAAATAAAACAAATTCCATCTCTCTCCTACTGCCATAGCAAAGCACACAGTCTACACCTCTCAGGATGTCTGACTCCCTCTCTCATGCCAGCTCTTTACATAGAGCTTGGTAACTTGTCTATGCAAAACACCATGCATTTGCGTAGACAAGCCAGTTACCAATCGCAGTTTCTACGCCTACCCACCTTCACTCACTTTGGGGGTGTCAAGTTGATTGACCAACTCATTATAGAGGGAGGGAAAACAAACAGGACATTTAAAGATTACATATGTGTAGAGAAATCAAAAGGGAAATGAGAAAAGAGGGTCAAAGGAAAAACAAAAAATTGGGGAAATATATATAAAATGAATAATATAGATAAATCCACTGACACATCATGCTATTCTATCTCGTTACAGGAGCCAGATTATGCCTAAAATAGGTTATTGTTGCCATATATGGGCAAGTACTGTGCAATCTTTGCTTTTCAGGTTTGATAGAGTCCAAAAAAGTCTCTTCATTCTTTTGGGTGACAAATTACTTTCCATCTTACAACCCCTTTTCCACAGACAAAATATTGCAAATCTTTCACTACCCTATCACTATTTTCATGGAAAGTTGTTCAGATGAACTACATTCCTTAGTTCCACTTGTTCAAACCTTCCCAGCATGCTATGCACATTGTAGCAAACAATCTTCATTTTCTTTGTATTCCATTGGTGAGATGTAAGTTCTACTTGAGTAGCTTCTTCCTACAAACCGCTACTTTGTGGAACCAACTCCTAAGAGGATGCTTTCCTGATCACTCCAATCTTAAACTGTACAAGTTTAGGGTTAACTGTTATTTTCTCCATAGATCTGTATAAACTATACCTCTTACTCTGTAACCCTCTATCTCCAGTGGCCTTTTACACACACACACTGATCCACACTGATTCACAACAGACACTTTATATTTTTAAGTAAATGAAACAAAACCTAAGTCTGATCTGTGAAATATTTCTTTAAATGTGTTATGTTCCCAGGAGATGAAAATGTGGTTTGTGGAGAAAAATAAAAAAGATGAAATGAGAGGATAACTCTTAACAGAGGTTTATTAATTTAATTACAAGATGGATGATGACTGAAGTCACTGAGTGCATAATGATAAAAGTTGGCCTTTTGAAATCTGTCCTGCTCAACTTAGTGTCATGGCCAAACCTCTGCCTGTCCCAGAATGATCTCTTACAAAAAGGGGATGTGACTAAACCCTTATTTTTCACTTGTCCAGTAAAAAAGGGATAACTTATCCTTATATTTTTGTTAGGACCAACTGTGCCCTTACAAAATGCCATAGCTTTTTTCCCAACAAGGCACCAAGTTGCTCTAATGGCAGCTGATGTTTTATAATTTTATATAGTTTTATTATTACTTTGCAATGAAATGGCTTTAAAAAAACTCAAGCTGATTAATCAATGTATAGATTTATCTCATTTTTTATGGTTATTGCATATATACATACATTCAGTCAGTTAAGTGCCATACGTGATACACACTTGCACAATCATATCTTGAAAGAGACATGATTGACTGGGCAGAAGATTATCCCGCAGTAGGTTGCCATTACTTTCTGCGGTAGACTGGTTGCCAGCCAAGGCTATAGAACCCAATCTGTCATGTTATTTAACCCATAATTGGAAGGAAGAGATGGATTAATACCTTTCCCAAGGGTATTTGCATGTAAGTGAATGCAATGAATTCAACTGAATTTCAAACTCGGCTCCTCGATTTCTCATTCTGAGCCGATATCCACTGCACCACAATGCCCATACATACATTAACTAACCATTTTTTTAATCATTTTACCTTTAAGCAAGGCAATAAAGCCACTAAGATGCAAGAGACAATTGAGTGATAAGGAATATGAAAAATAAACTATTAAGAAGAGAAAACAATAAAAGAACATGAATTAAGACAAGAGATAATTAAATTGCTGATGAAAATCATTATTTTACAAGTGGTGAGCAATTTTCCTAAAACAAATTGTGCAAACTGCTAAAATTAAAACTTTTAACTAAATTATTATTCATATTAATTACATCAGCAGCAATAAATGATGCAAAACCATGAAATCATTTTTCAGGTAATTTCAATTATATATATATATATATATATATATATATATATAAATATATTGTAAGAATGTTATGGAACACATAGGTTTAAAACCCACTGTTCATGCATTTACTTTTATAAAGAGTGCTTGATACAACGTAGAGCTTTATATTCTAATGGGTGTTACAATGGTTTAAAAAAGCATATTATCACTACACATAACTGTAGCTTTTATAAACCATTGTAACAACCATTACAATATATATAAATATATATATAATATAAAACAAAAATCAAAAACCAAGAAAACAATTAATAAAAAAAGGGGTAAAGGAAAACAAAATAATAAGAAGAGACAAAAAGACAGACATGTTAGCTAAGCAGTAACTGAGAGTACTCAATGTATAAATGAGCAAGACAGAGCAATTATGCTAACCAGATACATGACTAAAAAAAGAGACAAAGTTCAGACTGCGATCCAAGTTTCACACTACCATGATATCAGGCCATGTTGACTGCTGATATGCTAACAGCCATCACCGAATACATATACTTCTTCTTCTTCTTCTTCATATGCCGTGTCCCCTCTGGATGTAGGCGATCATGGACTTCCACTTGGCTCTGTCTCTTGTTGCACTCAGTAATTTTTCTCTTGGTATCTCTTCCAAGCCCTGCTCCGTCAACCATTTGCTCAGAACTAACAAGTATGTCTCATTCTGCTTTCCCCTGTCTCTTCTTCCATTTATCTGACCTGTGAGTATCAAGTTCTCCAGTCCTTCCTGGCTCATTATATGTCCCAAGAACCTCATTTGTTGCTTCCTGATATTTATTATCAGTTTTCTTCTCGTTGGCATCATTTCCAACACCTCATTGTTGCACATGTGCTCTGTCCATGGTATCCTCAGCATCCTTCTGTAAAACCACATTTCTGCCCCCTCAATCCTGCTAGATTGCTACTTAATATATACACTAGGCTCTCAATAAGAACAGTGAAACTTGAGCTGTTGCCCTAGATATCTTGAAAGCCTCTGATAGGGCTTGGTGTGCTGGCCTTCCATGCAAGCTACTGGGCTATGGTATAACTGGACATTTGTTCGATTTAATCCAATCATTCTTATTAAATTGCATAATGAAAGTTCTATTTAATGACCATATTTTCAGATCATATCATACAAATGCGAGTATCCATCAAGTCTCTGTCTTAGGTTCTACAGTTCCCCTGATCTTCATCAATGATCTTCCTGATGTAATCAGTTCCTAAGTAGGCACCTACACTGATGACACCACCATGTACTCTTGCCTCAATAAGAAATCTGCCAAGGCTGACTAAACAAACCTTGCTGCTGCCCTTGAAAAGGACTGCCAATCTCTGGTGGTTGGAACAAGAAATGGCTTGTAAATTTTAATGCTTTCAAAACAAAGTTGCTCTTCTTTAACCACCATAGACAAACTCTCCTATCTTCCATCAGTATGGATCATGCTAGTCTCCCAGAAAGCAATACACTGTACTTCCTTAGCCTCACTCTCTCAGCTGACTTCAGGTGGAACAACTAAATTGAATCAATAGCTATATTTACTGCAAGGAAGGTTGGGTAACTGTGTCAGCTCAGGAATTTTTTCCTATCAGAATTTATTTTGCACATATACAAATCTACCATTTGTCTGTGCATTGAATACTGTTGCCCAGGGCCGTAGCTGATGCTAAAAAAACATCGGGCACAGAGAAAATTGCCCAGATTTATTAGTTGACAATGTCATGACATCATCAGTGTCATCCCTTTCCAGAAACTATCATTTTTTGCGGATTTTTTCGGCTATTCCAGTGGAAATTAGGCACAGAATGTGAATGAAAGCAGGAAATCGGGTTTGGACTTTCTGAGTATAACCAGTCTTTTCTCCCAAAATTAATAAATAAACAAACAGATTTTTACTGCGTTCATTCGGATGTTTTCTTCATTTTTCTTTCTCTCTTTCTTTCTTTGTGAATTGTTTAGTTTAATTTCTGATGAAGACATTTTTCCTTGCCCGGATTTTCACTATGGTTGCACAGATCAGCCCGGACCCATGCCTGGTGTGCCCGGTAGTCAGATATGGCCATGCAGTTGCCATATCTGGTTGGGTGCTCCTGCTGTTCATCTCTAAGTTATTGACAAAATTCAGAGGAGGATTTGCAATGTAGTTGATCCCAATTTGTCAGCTTAGCTTCAGTTACTTTCTCACCAACAGAATGTGGCTTCTGCCTGTTTTTCCTACAAATATTTTTATGGCTTATGCTCTGAGAAGCTTATCTCCCTGGTGCCCCCTATCCACGAATTTACTTGAGCTATTATGCTGGAAACTACACTATCGGCCATAATTATTAGGCCAAACCAGTGTTTTAAAAAAATGATGTATTTCATACTATTTTTTAGTATTTATTGCCAATTTAATAATTGTAAATGAAAATAGAATGGTTCTTTTGTTAATATTGTGCAATAACATGTGCATCAAATGAGTTTATAAATATTTAATAATTACCTATATTGTATTTTCATCAATGAAAGAATGAAGAAAATTTTGGGTGATTTGAATGAGTTTATCTTTGCTTTTTGGCCTTGTAAAACTTTGAAATGTAATAATAACAAAAGGACCATTCTATTTTCATTTGGCAATAAATACTAAAAATAATATGAAGTACATCATTTCTTTTAAAAAACTGGGGTGGCTTAATAATTATGGCCGATAGTGTAGGTCCCACCCTTTTACGGTCAAAACAGTCAAATATATAACTGCCATTTCTACTCTAGCAGCTTTTTTTCTTGCACTTTCCACCTGTGGAACTCCCTTCCATATAATTGCTTCCCTGATAGCTAAAACCATCAAGTGTTTAAGTGCAATGTCAATTGCCATCTTTTATCTCCTTGATTCCCATCTTACTCTTATCCTTTCTCTAAAACCCCTGAATCTTGTTCTTCTCTCTTTTTGCTCTTCTTTTATGTAAGACCCTGTGCTCCAGTGCCAGTACTACCTAGTTTATGATGAAACAATTATTAAAAAAATATATATTTATAGTATATAGTATATAGCTCTGTCTATAAGACTCAGCACTGCATTCAAAAAATGAGTGTTAACCCATGTTTGGTTAAAATTATATTTTTGTTGAATTATTAATAGCTGATTTCATTTATATAAGAAACTCATAAGCCATTATGACAGAGGATTTGTACATACCGGCCTTTTTCAAACTGTTGACCATGTCAGATTATTTCCTGAAATTATAATTAACTGTACTGAACTGTTAAATATGCCCTCCTATATGGTTGTGAATGTGGGACAATATTCTCACAGATGAAGAAACTTAAAGCAATAGAAATGTGGTTCTACAGAAGGATGCTGAGAATACCATGGACCAAACATGTGAGCAACAGCAAAATTTTAAAGAAAATGGAAACAAACAGGATTCTTATACTTAACATCAGAAAGAGGTAATTGAAATAATGAGAAAAGTGGGCTTGGAAAATTTGATACTCACTGGACAAATTCAAGGCGAAAGGGACAGAGGAAAGCAATGCTTTACCTACCTAACAAACTTAAGTAAATGGATGATGAAGCCGGTTTTGAGAGAGATAGCAAAAAAACTCAAGTTATTAAGGGCCACAAATGACAGGAAATTGTCGGGAACTATGTTTGTCAATGTCTTGAAGAAACACAGTACATAAATGATATTAAATTTTACAAAGTAAATATTAATTACTATTAATAATTAATTATTAATATTAGTAAAATAGTAATTACTATTATTAATAAATGATTTATTGACTATTAAGAATTTCATAAGCTATTTAAGGACTAGTAAACATTTTATAAACTATTTATTGACTATTAATAATTCAATAAATTATTTACTGATATTTGAAAATTTAATAAATTATTTATTGACTATTAAGAATTCAATAAACTATTTATTGACTATTAAGAATTCAATAAACTATTGACTGTTCATTGAATTATTTATCGATTATTAGGAATTTAATAATCTATTTAAGGACCATAAAGAATTTTATAAACTCAGGGCCATTAAGAATTTTTTACTATTTATTGACTATTAAGATTTTAATAAACTCTCTCAGAATTATTAAGAATTTATTTGGCTGTCAAATGTGTTAATGTGTACTTAACCACACATCATAGAGCTAAGTCTTTAGTCATGTTATTTACAAATGATAAAAGTTTAAGCACTATCTTCGTTAACCTTATCTTACTGTCATCATGAATTCTGCCAACCACAGGGACTGTAACACACACACACACACACACACACACACACACACACACTTTCCAGTTCTTTAAATAACATACACACACAAACTCACAAACACACACATCTACACACTTTTCAGTTCTTTAAATAAACACACACACATTTGCACACACATACACACACACACACACAAACACACATCTTCCAGTTCCTTAAATAACACACACAAACACACACACACACATTTACACAGATGCACACATACACACACTTTCCAGTTCTTTAAATAACACACACAAATACACACACACGCACATACACACACACTTTCTAGTTCTTTAAATAACACACACACATTCACACACACACGCACTTTCCAGTTCTTTTAATAACATACACACACAAACACACACACCTACACACTTTCCAGTTCTTTAAATAAACACACACACATTCGCACACAAATACGCACAAACACACATCTTCCAGTTCCTTAAATAACACACACACACACACACAAACACACACACATTTACACAGACACCCACACACACACTTTCCACTTCTTTAAATAACACACACACACACACACACATGCTCCTTCCAGTTCTTTAAATAAAAGATCTCTGAACATTTTTCTCTGCTCTATTTTGAATAGTTTTCATCTTGGATTTTCATGTATTCATCAACTTTCCACAATGGTTCATGAGAAGAAGAGGAACTGGTTTGAATAGCCAACTAGGGTACCATTATAATCAGAAACTATGGAGCCATGATTGTTTGGTTCTGTGAAATGAATAAAAAGACTAAGAATGGTAATTTTTTTCCTTTAATATATGAAAAATAGTAGAAGTAATAATCAGAAAAAAAGGATCAATTTTGCCTTTTGTCACTGGGAAAACGAAAGACCTTTTATAAGAGTTCATTTTTTATCTCTCTCTCTCTCTCTCACCTTCTCTCTCTATAAGGTATAAAAAAAATGAAACACCGACCTTTATGCTACCATGGTTTCTACTAGAGCAGTATCATCAGGCAGTATATATAAAAGAGACACAAAATAACAGCCGATCAAAAACATTATTTCTCATAAGAAGCCAACAGTAACAATCATTAACTTTCCTGAATGATAAAGGACAACCATTTGATAAGGGAATGAAGCAATTTAAAGTAATTATTTGATGAAAAGGATGATTATACATAGAATTCAAAAGAGACACAGTAATTTTCTCGGACACCATGGACTGAACATGTCTAATGAGGAAGTTTTAGGGAAAAAGGAAACAAAAATGACAATTGCATATTGTATTCTTGTATTTGAGAAATTTTATTAAGATTTCTCAAATAGGAATAGATGAAGACGTGCAGGGAGGACAAAGATGTAATACACACTGTTTAAAGTAAAAATGAAAATGAGTTGTCTATTTAAATACAAGTATCCACTATCATAATGGTTGAAGTAATAAAAATGTTGGATTCAAAAATAAATCCCTTATATATATATATATATAGATTTATATATATATATGTATACAGGGTGAGTCAGGGGAAATGGATGTTTTTGGAATGCTCCTTACTTCCTGAGAAATCGGTGAACAAACTTTGGTAAGAGTGGAGGCTACCTTTAGAGAGCGGCTTCAAATTTGTGTTTGTAAAAATGGCCATCATTTGTCAGACATAATTTTTCGCTCATAAACATTCCATAATGGCATTGTTTAGTAAATGTTTTTATATACATTATAAAGTTTGTGTTGAAATATTCACAGAGTTTTGCTTTCCTTAAATTATGTTTCCTGTGACTCACCCTATATATATATATATATATATATATGCCATAGACATAGGATAATATGTATATACATATATTAATAAATATACATATTATCCTATGTCTATGGCACAACTCAGCATTTCATACATTATGCAATCATCAGGTGCATATTTCAAACTGAGAGTTTAATAGATTTGAATTTAAGTTCACTCGATGTTCATGGAAATTAAGTCTTACAAAGTTAAGTTACTGTTTTTTTAAAAACAAGATCAAAAATTTAAATATTCTATGGTTACATGTGGTTAAGAATTTAAAGTTTAAATTTAAAATTGAAATTAAAATAAAAAATAATAAAATGCAGGGAGAAGAAATCAAAGGGGCGTAAATCATGAGTTTTAAAAATTTGAATATTCAAATATTACATGAACATAAAAATGTAGGGATAATTAAAATTTTAAAATTTTAAATAAAAATAAAAATATTATAGCTTTGTTCATACATTGACCACTGTTTTATTCACATCTGAATAATAATGCTATACATATGTACACCCTCCTCATGTATATTTATTAATGTATATATATATATATATACATGTGTGTGTGTGTGTGTGTGTGTGTGTGTTATAAATAAGTGAAAGAACAGGGGATTAAAAGCCACTGTTCATGCATTTTTTTTTATAAAGAGTGCTCAGTACAAAGTAAAGCTTAATATTGTAATCTTTGGTTTATGAAAGCATTATATCACTACACAAAATTTTTCATGTTTCAGAACAATACTGTTCTTCTTCAGGTGATACTCGTTTAATTAATGTATGATCCCACTATGTATCTTACCCAGACAAAATTAAAAAAATGTCATGACATAACACCAGGCTACTTTGTTTCCTTTCTCGACCCAAATTTCAACTTCATAGTTCAACCTAATTTTCATTTTTGATTAAACAATATTGACATACGTACAAGCAAATTCTCTCTTTTTATTTTTCTAAATAACCATGAATTCATCTTATATTTTCTAAATAAATCATTTTCATCATTTATTTTAAAATATTACCAAAAGAAGAACAGTGTTGTTCTTAAACATGAGAATTTTTGTGGAGTGACAATTGTACATTTATAACTTATGCTCTAATATAACATAAAAATTATTTTACTAAAATAAATAAACAAAAAAATACTTATTTGTTTTTTTAAACTTTGATATACCTTATTATAACATAATCCAGTTGAATTCCTTGCATACACTTATGGGTTAAATAACAGGACAGATTAGGTTCTATAGCCTTGGCTGCTATAGAAAGTAATGGCAATCTAGTGGGAGATAATCTTCTGTCCAGTCAGTCATGTCTCGTATGAGACATGATCCCCCAAGTGTATGGCATTTAACTGACTGACTGATACCATAATTAATTAATTCTAATTCGAAACTAAACAATCCAGCTCTTTCAACTGATGAGATTGGACATAATCAAATTTTAAAAAAACCTAAAATTCTACCTGCTGTCAAAAATTATTGTCTACCTATTTAAATAATGTCCCACTATGTACCATACCCAGACAAAATTAAAAAGTGTCATGTCTTGAGATTATGATACTTTGTACCTTTTCGCAAAACCAAATTTCTAACTCCATATTTAAACCTAATTCTCATTTTTGATTGAGCAATATTGAAAAACCTACAATTGTTTAACTTCCTTCAGCTAACACTCCTTAATTTTCTAAATAACCATGAATTCATCTTAAATTTTCTAAATAAATCATTTTCACCATTTATTTTAAAATATTACCTAAAGAAGAGCAGTATTGTTCAGAAATATGAAACTTTTTGTGTAGTGATATAATGCTTTTATAAACCATAGTAATAACAAAATTACAATATATATAGTCATCTGCAGAGAGATCTGTTTTGCTCATCAGTATGATTAGATATTTGATTGCTTCTAGCCAGGATTGAAACTCAACCGAATTGACATCAGTCAGTGATTCTACCTCTGAGCTATATATTTTATAAGTAGTACAAACTAATAGGTTAGCATCCCACTGTTTGTAGTGATTTACTTTACTAAGTGTGCTTGATACTTAGGAGAGCATTATATATGGTAATATTTTTATTATAAGCTTATAATAAAAGCATAGTTTAGTGCAAAATAAGAACCATTGTGCTTCGGTACTATCATATTAGCATCTCATCAGGCAGTCTGACAAAGTGCTAATATGATAGTACCAAAACACGGCTCTTGTTGTTATGTTTGTGCTTTTATTATAAACTTATAATAAAATTATTACCATATATATATATAACACCCACCTAAGTGCTACTCTATATATTTTACATCTGCTTGTCTCTGGGATTTTTACCTTTGTTCATGTGAATCATTGTGGAGATGTGCAAGCTGTATATACCTATAGTACCAACTTGAGCACTGTGGACATCTTAACATCTATCGGATGGAATGTGTGGATTGTATAATGGTTAACAGAATATCTAATAAGAAATAGAATCTGTCTATTATTTTCCCTAGCTATGGATTAAATAGTAAGGCTGTCTGGACTCATCAGCCTTGGTTGACAAATGGTCTAGGTCAAAGGAAACCTGAGCAGATGAAAAACTTCTCAACAATGGTTGTACTCATTTAATGAGTCAACAGACATCCTGCATTATAGTGGGTTGTCTGGAAAATTTTTGCTGATTTTTAAGTGAAATTTAAACACAAAACAAAATGATGCCATTAAACTTTATTAAACTAAATATCAATCATTTTCTTGCACAACCTTCCTTCATTTTTCCATTAACTTAAAAATCCTGTTTTCCCAGAATGTTGGTAGTTTTTTGACAAAGAACTCATTAAAGTGTATTTTTATGTCATCCAATGAAGTAAAACTTTTACCATTGAGATTATTTTGCAAGGATCTGAATAAATGAAAATCTGAAGGTGTAACGTCTGATGAATGTGTCAAGTGGGGTAACATATCCCAGCTAAGCTGCTACAATTTTTGGCTGGGTCACCAAAGAAACATGAGATCTGTCATTTTCCTGGTGGAAACCAACACCTTTCCTGTTTGCCAATTGTGGATATTTTTCTAAAATTGCTGCCCTTAATTCATCCATTTGGAAGCAGTACTTTTCAAAATCAGTTAACTGGTTACTGGTTATCATACAGGATTCCTTTCTGATCCCTCCAGATGCACAGCATGACTTTTTAGGAAGAAGACCTACTTTTGGAGTGGGTAAAGTTGGCACATGTCTCTTAATGCAGAATCTTTTTTAGCTGAATATTGTTGTAAACAATTCATTTTTCATCACCTATCCTAATTTGCTTAAAAAGGATACATTATCATTGCATTTATACAGTAAGTCACAGTTAGAAATGTGATCCAAAAGATTCATTCAGATCATGTGGTACCCAAACACTGTAACAATTTGAATACCCAACTTTACAAAGTTTTCATGGATGGTAGATTTTTATAAATTTAATGTTTCTGCCATTGCCCATGTTGTGTAATTCAGGTTATTCCCAATCAATTGATTCGGTCATCATCTGTAATAGTTGGGGGGTCTGCCTGAGCATTCCTCATCAATAAGGCTACACTTATCAACTCCAAGCTTAGCAAATCACTTCTGTAAAGTTCTGTCAGCTAAAACATCTTCACCATACAGAGCACATCTTTTTTTTGTTGCTTGCAAAGCATTCTTCCTTTTACAATAATAACAAAGCATCAAGTGTCTAAAATGCAACTTATAATTTTCCATTTTCACAGAGACACAAAATTGACATAAATTAAGTAATTTTAACCTTTCTTTTTCAAGAGATAATTTGAAGTGTTCTCTAATCAGAAATGTAAGCATATTATATCTGTCAACAAATTTTTTGTTGTGTTCTAACCTGTTGGAATATGAACATCTGAAAATCAGTATGAACTTTCTGGACAACTCAATATATTTTCATTTTAAATATTATTTTTAGTGAATATTCTGCCCAGGGAAATTCAAATTGAAATTCTGCTAGAGAGAGCATGTTTATTTTCTATTAAGACAAGCAGTATAGCCCAGCATTGCTCGAGTGTACTGAAAGCTTTAAAACTAATCCATGGTCCTGGAGCTCAGATTCTGTGGACTTTGGCACGAAAGACTAAAAAGCAATAGTTGTTTCCAGTTAATGCAAAACCGTAGACTGAAAGAAGAATAAATGGATGTAAGTCAAATTTTCATTTCCTGGTATTGATATCAAATAAGTTTTTTTGTTATAAACTGAATTTTGAAGGCTAAATAAGTCCTCTGAGTAAATGGTATCATGGCTGAGACTAAGAACTACAATTATACCTACTTAGAGCCAAACCCGAAGCAAAAACTAAAATAAAAGGGCTGAAAAACTGATTTGGATCAGACTCGGTAGAATATCAGGGTATCGATTTCCAGTATCGGAGTCAAATAAGTCATCCAAAGATAAACTAACCTAAGTAAGTCCATGAAAACTTATCGTACCCATTGGGAGTAAAATTGGAGAAAATGAGTCATATTGATGGCCGAATATCGGTTTTTGATCAGATTCGATAGAATATCAAGGGTATTGATTTTCGATATCAAGAATATTATCGATTTTCTGCACTAATGTAAGAACTGCAACCTTGAAAATTCTGAATATCATTTCTTATGTCTTTGTCTATGAGTGTATCAAATTTGATTAAAATCGGACCACTCCTTCTGTAACCCAATTTTTTCAATTATTGATTTTCAGTTCGGGGGTACCTTGACACAAAACCTAGCTAACGACAATTCTACTCCTGCAGCTTCTTCTCTCGCCCTTCCCGCCTGTGGAACTTGCTCCCATATTGTTGCTTTCCTGATGGCTACAACCTCCAGAAGTTTAAATGCAATGTCAATACTCACCTACTAACCACTTGACTCTAGCCCTTCCCCCACCCCGTATATCCCTCCCTTTCTCTCCTAGCTTGAAACTGTCATCTCACCTGCATTCTTATCTTTCTATTGCTCTTTTCTAATTGGTTTGTACTCTTTTTCTCTGTTCTAATTAATTTTCTTTCTGTTATGTAGCCCCCCACCCCAGCACATCAGTGGCATTTCTGCCTTGCTCAGGGTGAAATGATTAAAAAAAAAAAAAGAACACTCGCAGACACTTATAGTACAACTGTGTAAATTTTCAAGAAAATCAGTTCAGCCATTTCGGAGTCTATAGGTAATGGACACACACACAGACAGATACACGCACACATACACACACACACACAGGCAAAGTTCCATTTATAAATAAGTTTAGATTTAGATCTGTCAACAAATTTGATGTGTTGGCACATGAACATCTGAAAATCAGCATGAACTTTCTGGACAACTCAATATATTATCAGTTTAAACATTATTTTTAGTGAATATTCTGCCCAGGGGAATTCAGATTTAAATCCTGCTGGAGAGAGCATGTTTTTTTTTATATTAAGATTTCATCATGCCAGTAGATGAAAATAAATTTTATTGTTAATAACTTAAATGTTCTATGTTTACTGTGTGTTAATATTTACTCTTTGATAATGGCTTATGTGAGCCGAAAGCTTAGACCCGATAAAAAAAATCAACAATTACTGTGATTTTTTGTTGTCTTTCAACGACATCACCATCAAGTATATCAGATGGTATGAACGGATCCTACACAAAATTAATAGACAAAACTTGTCTATATTATTCAATGAAACCTGCATTAATGAAAATAAATAGATATACCATTTAATAAATAAAAGGAGTGTCAACTCAAATATGGCTATCCATTAAAAATAACATCTGAAGTGATAAAATATAAAAAATTCATTTTTTTTGTCAATTATCTATTATGTATGTAGGTAGGTTTCTATATGTCATGTAAGTATATATAAAAGTAATGTTTTATAGGCAAAGTAAAGGTGCTAAGCTTTTGTATTTCATCTATTGGATGTGCATCATGGTGCAGTGGATATCAGCTCAGAATGAGAAATCAGGGAGCCGAGTTCAAATTCCTGTTGAATTCCTTGCATTCACTTATGCACAAATACCCTTGGGAAAGATATTAATCCATCTCTTTTCTCGAGTTATGGATTAAATAATAGGACAGATTGGGTTCTATAGCCATATGGGATACAAGATTTGGGCGATCATGTCTCCAAAGAGACATGACTCACTGGGCAGAAGATTATCCTGCAGTAGGTTGCTATTGCTTTCTGCGGTAGACTGGTTGCAGGATAATCTTCTGCCCAGTCAGTCATGTCTCTTTGGAGACATGATCACCCAAAGCATGTATCCATATGGCACTTAACTGACTGACTATTGGTATAGTCATACACAAGTAGAGAAATAAAAGAAAAAAGATTATATCTTGTATTTATCTTGAGAAATATGCATTAAAAAAATTATTCAAGTTTATTTTTTAAATATTTGTCTTTTTACAACCTGAAATAACTTCCTTCCTCATACATTAAAAATAAAAACAACAACAGTTTTCAAATTTCTATAAAATAAATATTTTTCCCTTCCCCTGATCACTACTTGTTCACTGTTTAAAAACCAATAAACACGCCTCCTTTTCAAAA
Organism: Ascarosepion bandense; assembly: GCA_037127315.1. Taxonomy (NCBI): domain Eukaryota; kingdom Metazoa; phylum Mollusca; class Cephalopoda; order Sepiida; family Sepiidae; genus Ascarosepion; species Ascarosepion bandense. Next base: position 1,464,710 of record JBBBDQ010000575.1, read on the forward strand.
ATAGGATATTTTCTTTCCTTTTTAGACTATTAATGAAATAGATTCTGTCTCTCTGTAAGAGAAATACTATTGATTGGCAAGATTACTATCTGATAGTATTGATCACTAAAATCAATGAACATTTTACACCATCAAACAGTTGTGCACTTAAATATATTAAGGTCTTGGGTAGCTTCTATCTCAAGATAAACATCTTGGAAGTGGTTGTCTAACATAGCATCGCTCAATCACCGAAGTTAAGCAACTTTGAGCCTGGTCAGTACTTACATGGGTGAACGCTTGGGAATACCAGGTGCTGTAAGCGTTTAGTGATGGATGTGCATCATGGTGCAGGGGATATCAGCTTGGAAAGAGAAATTGGTGAGCCGAGTTCGAATTCCAGTTGAATACCCTGCATTCACTTAAGCACTGGTACCCTTGGGAAAGGTATTAATCTGTCCCTTCCCTCCAGTTATGGGTTAAATAACAGGGTAGGACTTCGGAACCCTGCCCTTAAAAACAAATCCCAATGAATCTTGATACTCGAAAAGAAAAACAAAAGGAATTACTAGAAACAAAACTTATAATATAAAAACAACAATAAATTGTTGAAAGAAAAAAGGTATTACCAGCAATAAATAAATAAAATTTATTTGGCAATAAATGACCCTGTGAGGTTGATATGCCATAAAACAAAACAACCAACCAACTAACATAGTGAAATGCTACTGAGAAACCCTTTTGAATATATGTACTGATCTTAAAACTTAAAAGTTCACAAGGTCCTGCATTAGTGAGTTCGGCTTCATTGTTGATTTGTGACACAGTTGTGGATAAGTATGTGCTTAGAATTAGTGTTTGGCAACTACAGTGATTGTTCTGTAGTGAATCATATTAGTTACTAGCAGTATAGCCCGGCATTGCTTGGGTGTAATGAAAGCTTTAAAACTAATCCATGGTCCTGGAGCTCAGACTCTTTGGATGTTGGCACGAAAGACTAAAAAGCAATAGTTGTTTCCAGTTAAAGCAAAACCGTAGACTGAAAGAAAAATGAATGGATATAAGTCAAATTTTCATTTCCTGGTATTGATAAGTTTTTTGTCATAAACTGAATTTTGAAGGCTAAATAAGTCCTCTGAGTAAATGGTATCATGGCTGAGATTAAGAACTACAATTATACCTACTTAGAGCCAAACCTGTCTATGGCTATATTGTGTTGAATACACCGGTTCCCGTCTGATCACCGAAGTTAAGTAACATTGAGCCTGGGCAGTACTTAAATGGGTGACCATTTGGGAATAGCAGGTGCTGTAAACATAAAAACCAAGAATGGTCCACCGGTCCTCCAGGTTTGGGGGTTGGGTGCAGGGCTAACAACCCTGCCCTGTAAAAAACAGTTTGTTACAGAAACAGCAACATAAAGTTGCTGCCCTATGCACCATCTGGGTGTGATGGATAAATGATGATGATCTTGAGAGCCAAACCCGAAGCAAAAACTAAAATAAAAGGGATGAAAAAATACAGATATACAGGCAAATAAACAGACACACACATAAACATCTTGCCTTTTATATATATATATATATTATCGATTTTCTGCACTATTGTAAGAACTGCAAGCTTGAAACTTCTGAATATCATTTCTTATGTCTTTGTCTATGACTGTATCAAATTTGATTAAAATCAGGCCACACCTTCTATAACCCAATGTTTTCAATTATCGATTTTCGATATTTATCGGGGGTACCTCGACACAAAACCCAGCTAAGAATACTCGTAAACGCTTATAGTACAACTGTGTAAATTTTCAAGAAAATCGGTTCAGCCGTTTCGGAGTCTATAAGTAATGGATACACACACACACACACACACACGCACACACACACAGAGACAAAGTTCCATTTATAAATAAGTTTAGATTTAGATTAGATATCCCTGCACTACTCTCCAAAGCTGTCTTTAAGTCAATACACCGCAGTTGTCCTGTTACTTATTGAAAGTCAAATCAGCAAATAAGTATGTCATGCTGATGTGAGTTTGATTACAGAATGAATACACAAAGTGACTTGTAAGCAGTAAGAAGGAAGGAGAAAAGGCCATTTTGTGTGCAGAGTGTCTGTACAAAGACCTTTCTTCTCTACCTTTGGATTGCCCAGTGCTAGATGCACTGCAACTCACATTGTTAGAAGTTGTCAGATGATTTGGAATAAGGAAGTCTTGTCACTTGTTTGATCTTTCAATCTGTTTCAATTCTTTATCTGAATTAAGTAAAGGTAATGCCCAAAACTTCTTTTATGACTATTTGCTTGAAGTTAGAGAGTAAACTTGGTGTCAAGTCACTAAATATTAATTGAACTTATATCACAATTTGGGAAAAATAAATTTAATATATCTAATGTAACTTTCTACAACTTTATTTTTTATTTTAACATTTTTGCTAGAATCTGCTATTTTTGCCCTGAAACAGAAATACAAAAATAATTTTAAAATTGAAATTTATTTCAGTATAAGGTTTGTATTTATTTTTTGTGAATTTCATGAATTATATTTCACAGTAAAACTATTTTCTTTTAACTAATAGTTCACCCAATACAAAGCCCAGGATAGATGGTTATTGAGTGAGATTTTAAGGGAACAAGAATGGGGGAAGTGCAATATTATTATGAGGATGAGATAGACAATGATTGACCCTGGACTCAAAGAGACCAAGACTAAAATATAACAAATAAAAGAAGACTAATTTTGACATTGACTGACCCAACAATATATTGTAAAATTCACCCACCCACTCCTAAAATAGCCGCTTCATTGAACCATATACCAATTTACCATTAAGAATGTAACTGTTTGGCTGCAATACAAATAATAAAAGCTGCCAACTAATTCTACCTTCAGTGACCTCTGGTGACCAAAGAAGTTGAAATAGACTTTTTAGTCATTTCACTCCAAACAAGGCAAAAAAACTGCCACCAAGATGCAAGGGTCTACCAAGTGCGAAAGAATACAAGAAAAAGAAAATTTATTCCAAAATTATTATTATGTAAATTCAATAAATATTTAAATAAATAAAGGATTCAGTTCGAAAATTCTTAATAATGAATGGGAAGAGGAAAGAATAATTAAGAGGACAGTAAATAGTGATTCATCATCATCATCATCATCACTCAACAGCAAAAAAAACAAAAAAACACAGCCTTGATGAGTGAAGTGTCCTCACAAAACTTCGAATTCGACATGAACCTGCTCAGATAAAGTGGCACATTTTTTGCACTAAAACTATATGTATATATAAAAACTCCTCCCTAATTTTAAAATTTCAGCTATTTCAAACTTTTAGTCATGCATTTATAAAATTGCTGTTGTACATTTGAAAATAAAAAGAAACATTAGAGAATCAGTTATTGTAAAATGCTTGAAGATACAGAAATGTTGAAACCAAGGTTGCATAAACAACTGGCTTCCAAATGAAAAATATTCAAAAGCTCTACATTATACAATATATATGTATTGAGCCTTTTTAATACAACTGTATATTGGTCTAATTTAATAATGATGAAAAAAAGGGTTTACAATAATTATTAATTATATATATAAAAAAAGTTAACACTTCTGCATTACTCATCAGCAATGAATTGAGTTCTTTTGGTGATTGGCATGTGTATACACTGCTTATATATAACACACTAAAATTTCCCTTCTCTGATCCCATGCATCTATGGCTTAGGGGTTAACAACTCTGACTGACACCAAATCGGTTAAGTTTCGATCCTGACCAGAAGCAAGTGGATGTTTAGCCACACTGATGAGCTGTGATACAGCAAAATAGGCTTGTATGTGGATGACAAATATATATATATATCTGAGTGAGTATAGAATGAGGAGAGAAAAAAGAAAAATTTTTCCATCCAAAACATTAATTTAAAACAGTGCTTGATATATGGTGTATAGAGCAGTGAATATTTATTATAAATTATGTTTTAGAACATGTACATAATTTCTTCTATATATGTCCTCTTCCCTACAATCATATGTTTGTTTCAATGTTTGGATTTAAACACTTCCTCAGGGGAAATAAAGGTTTGGAATCATTCTCTGTTTATATTTGATCCGTTGTTGTCGTGGGGGTTGGGTTGGGGTTATTGGTAATTAAGTGAATGTCTCGTTTTGATCTTTAGACTTTTGAGGAATTTGGTGTGTTAGTGTGAAATTGTTGATTAATGGTATTATCTGTTGGAATGTATGGTTTATCTTTTTATCAGTTGGGTATATCTTTTGGTTAGGATTTTTAAGAGGTCACTGTTGAGTGGTCATTTTTATGGTCGGCTATCATTCAATTGGTTGATGTCTGCTGTTAGTGGACCTAATTCATGCATTTACTCAAAAGTCTAAAGATCAAAACGATTTTATTTTGTGTTGACATAAAACTTCGCTTGGCAACGGCAATAGTTACCAAAAATAATAAACGCAGTTCTTAAGTTTGCGATGCAGTTTTATGACATCACACTGCGGGATAAACTACATCTCTGAAGATGGCTCATGTGAGCCGAAAGCTTAGAAGAAAACCAATAAATAATTATCCAAATGTTGGAGAATTTTTGTCTTTATTTTCAACTGAAATTAAAGCAAAAATACAACGTTTAGAACGGCTCATGATTAAACATAATAGACATTCATTGTCTCTTATATTTAATAGCATATGTTTAGAAAATTACTTGCTGCCTCGATATACTAAATATATATATATATATATATATATAAGATTTATTTACATTGTCTCTTTCAGACCGTTGAAAAGATAAATAGATTCATTCAGAATATTTAAAAAAACGTTTTTAACAGAGGAAGTGAAGCTTGTATTATTTAAACTGGAAATAAATTTAGAATAGATACATCAATTCACACATATAACATAATACAGACAAAGGAATACTTGCATTAAACTGCACATATGCAAAACAAATCTTATGAGAAAATATATACATACACAAGAAATTTTTGAATTAGACGCAAAAAAGGGAACATAGACAGGATGTATATAATCAATCAAACAAGTATATAAAAATGTAAGGATAAATACTCACACAAAATAAATGAGAAAGATAGGAATAGACATTTAAATCCAGAATATATATATATATATATATATATATATATTTTCATATTAAAATTGCATATTAATTTTAATTGAATAAAAATTTATAATACTTGTCTCCATATTTATCTTCTCATTTCAAATACTTATTGATCAAAAATGCTTTATTTGTTTCTCCTAATGTCAGATTTTATGAAAAAGAAAATAAATTTTTAATTCAGTCTTTTTCCTTTTTTTATTGACACTAACAAATATACTGAGGAATGATGGAAAAATCAATGACAAAAAGTGTTGATAGAAAAAGTTATCAAAACATGCTGAAAGATTATTTTAATTTAAAATGATACAAAAAAAAATTAATTAATTAAAATAAAAGATGCTGGCACATTAAATTTTGATTAATGCCTCACTGAAGAGAGCAGACATATTAACACAAGACTTAATACGTTATTTTTGAAACTGATTTAAATATCAAAATCTCTAATCTAATAGATTTAATTTTTTTCTCTTTTTAATACTGTGGATATATTGATACGTCTTTTTGAAACTGTTGACGTATACATACATTTCTAAGACTTCTTCTTTTTCTTCTTCTTCCATATACTGTGCCACTTCAGGATGTTGGCAATCATGTCTCTCCACAACTTCCTGTTCTTTGTAGCTCCTAATAAATTCTGCCTTTTTGTTATCTTTCATAAAGCTTGTTCCACTATCCATTTACTAAAGCTCACCAAGTCAGTTACATGTTGTTTTCTTCTGTCTCTCTTGCCTTCAGTCTGTCCTGTGAGTATCAAATTTTCCAAGCCCTCTCTCCTTACAAGCTGCCCTAGAATTTTGACTCTCTCTTTCTGATGTTAAGTATACTTCTTTCCGTATACTTGCTTCCCTCATGGCTACAATCTCCAAGAAGTTAAATGCAACATCAATTCCCATCACTAGTCCACTTGACAACAATCCTTCCTTCGTCCTTTCTTCATTACATCGTGTATCTTGTTCTTTTCCTTTCTCACTCTACTCTCGGAACTGAGCTTAATATTGTAATTTTTGTTATTTCAGTGGTTTATAATAGCATTATATTATTACACAAAAATTTTCATGTTACAGAGCAATACTGTTCTTTTTCATATGATATGTTTATTTTAACACACACACACACACACACACACACACACACACACACACATATATGTTAGTCCTTAGCATTTTTTTATAAAGTAAGAATTCCAAAGAATTAATAAGAATGACTTTTAATAACAAAAAAATCTACTCTCATATAGTCTCATACATTTTTAATGTTTTTTTAGTAATTTAATTTGCTCTCTATCTACCAATATATATATAGTGTATTGAGGCAGCAAATAATTTTCTAAACATATGCTGTTAAATATAAGAAACAATGAATGTCTATTATGTTTAATCATGAGCCGTTCTAAACGTCGTATTTTGGCTTTAATTTCAGTTGAAAATAAAGACAAAAATTCTCCAACATTTGGATAATTATTTATTGATTTGCTTCTAAGCTTTCAGCTCACATGAGACATCTTCAGAGAAGTTATTTAGACTGAAATATAATAACATCCACCATCATTAATATATATATATATATATATATATATATATATAGCATAGTGATGATCCATGTATACTGTCTTAATATGTATAAAAAAGAATATTAAAACATTTTGAGTTTAAAAATGTGTTTTTTTGACAGTATTTGTTTATTTCTACTATTATATTTTATATTTCAGACCACACTCGGTCCTTAATCAGAAACAAATGATTTTAAAATTTGAATTAGTAACTGACAATTTTGTATTTTTCTCAAAGGCAACAAAAAAGAAAAAAAAGTTTTGAATTACATTGAATTACATTATATATATATATATATATATATATATATATATATATATATACTAGCAATATGGCCCGGCGTTGCTCGGGTGTAATGAAAGCTTTAAAACTAATCCATGGTCCTGGAGCTCAGACTCTTTGGACGTTGACACAAAAGACTAAAAAGCAAAACCGTAGACTGAAAGAAAAATGAATGGATGTAAGTCAAATTTTGATTTCCTGGTATCGATATCAAATAAGTTTTTTTTGTCATAAACTGAATTTTGAAGGTTAAATAAGTCCTCTGAGTAAATTTTATCATGGCTGAGACTAAGAACTACAATTATACCTACTTAGAGCCAAACCCGAAGCAAAAACTAAAATAAAAGGGATGAAAAAATAAAGACATACGAGCAGATAAACAGATACACACACAAACATCTTGCCTTTTATATATATATATAATAGATTTTCTGCACTATTGTAAGAACTGCAACCTTGAAACTCCTGAATATCGTTTCGTATGTCTTTGTCTTTGAGTGTATCAAATTGGATTAAAATCAGGGAACTCCTTCTATAACTCAATTTTTTCGATTATCAATTTTCAATATTTATCGGGGGTACCTTGACACAAAGCCTTGCTAAGAACACTCGCAGACGCTTATAGTACAACTGTGCAAATTTTCAAGAAAATCGGTTCAGGCGTTTCGGAGTCTATAGGTAACGGACACACACACACAAAGTTCCATTTATAAATAAGCTTATATATATATATATATATATATATATATATATATATATATATATATATATATATATATATAAAGGTATGCTGAAAAGTTCTCAGTCCAAAGCTGAAAAAAATGAAAGGGTTGAAATTGTAATATTCAGAGAAACACTAACACAGGAGTTTGAATCACAAAGTGGTAGTTTTATGAAAAAAAGCTGTTTGATTCAAACTTTCTAATTATACTTGGAACATCGAGAAAATCAGTGTGATTCAACTCCATGGATGTGAGATGGTGAGTCCAAACTGCAATGATATGAACTGCAAGAAATAAGGAATGAAGCTCATCTGAACATTTAACAGGGACATAGGAATAGAACAGAAACAGGCTTTCAACATTCAATGTATGAGAAAGTGTTACATGGTGAATTTACAATTTCAAAAATTAAATTACCCTAACAATTCTCCATAGCCATGATTAAAAAAACAAAAAAAAAAAACTTAGTGTATCTGTTATTTAGTTGTTTTTATTTTATTTTATTTTACTATCATTAAGTAATCATTGCAGAATATCTAGAACCATTCAGTAAAGTTCCAATTTCTTTTTTCCTTCTACCTTCTACCCTTCTGGTTATATAATACTGTAGTTTAGATTTCAAAGCTTTGAAATGATCTCCATTTCATCTCTGCTGTCTCATCTCTTCTATTAATACCTGTTTCAGTTGATTTATTTTTCTGGAGTTTTTTCTGATTTTTCAAACTTTGATTAGAGCCTTTATTATTCTAGAATTATCTTTTTATTATATGTCTTTACCATTTTTTTTTCTTTTAACTTCTTCTCATATATATTTACTATATGCTTGTCATTATTATTATGATTATTATTATTATTTTTCTGTTCCATTTAAAGCTTCAGTAATTTGATCTGTTCAGTTCTTCAATAGCTATCTTCTCTGGTTCTACCATTTCAAATGCCTCTAGTTACATAATATGTTCTCAAAGTTTCTTCATTTTTTTTTATCAAGTTGCATTCTTTCTGATTTCTTTCCTGTAGCATTCGGTAAAACAGTACGTTGAAGAAGTTGCCGGTGGAAAATTTGAGACAATAGAATAAAAATAACTAATAAAAGATGCTTTGCACACACAGAATAGTAAAAAAAAAATTGAAGACATATACAAATAAACAAATGAGTGAAAATGCAAAGAATATATATATATATATATATATATATATATATATATATATATATATATTATAATTGTCTCACTCCAAGTAAGGTAGTACTGCCACTGGTGCACAGGGGACTACTTAAGAGGAAAGTGAAAGGTTAAATAAGAGGACAGTGAAGAAACAGAAACTGGTTACAGGTGGTGTCAGAATGGGTAAGAGAAAGATGGGAATTCTGATGTGAAGAGAGTTACGTGAGAGTAGATTGAAAAGGGAGAAGAACAAGACACAGTGGGTGTTGGGGAAAGGATAAGAGAAAGATGTGAGTCAAGGGGATAAAGATCTAAGTCTTTTATTACGTAAAAATTTATTTTTAGTGGGTACTCATATTTAAGTAGATGGTTAGTTAATTTTGAAACAGTATATTTATTTATTGTCATCTACATCTATATTCGAGAAAAATATGTGCTTGTCAGCAGAATTTGGACCCGCGTTCCCCGAGATGAAATGCCATTAAATCTCTTACATTTTTTGACTTTGCTTGATCATTGATGCCATCTGTAGCTGAGAAGCCAAAGACATCAGTTCTTTCAGGGGAATGCAGGTTCAAATCCTGCTAGAGAGTACATATTTTTATTAAAATACGATTTATTGAATATATATATGCATTTTTCACGAACAGGAGCATAACTCTGAGTTTCATGCACAACACACTCTTTAGGTATTGATTGAAGAACTGACCATTACAGGAAATTATGGGATGGTAAGTTTTTGATCAGCATACAAGTTCATATATTGATTTTGGGACATAGCAGCAGGAATATTTGCTGACACCTTTTGCCATTGTCATTTGTCTCTTAGCCAATCTCTTTCTCTCTCTCTCTCTTTCTCTCTCTCTCTCTGTATATATATATATATATATATAGTCATCTGTATACAGGACTGTTTTGATGTATCACAGCTCATCAGTGCAGATAGACATCAAATTACTTCCAGCAGGTAGTGAAACTTGATTAATTTGACATCAGTCAGGGATTCTATATTTTAGTGTGTTATCTACATAATGTAAAGAAACACCAGTAGCCAAGAGTGTTCAATTCATTGCAGAAGAATGATGCATATTGCTGAAAAATGCATGAAACTCTGAGTCATGCATAAAATGTAGGATAATATGTCAATTTATTAATATATATGGACATATATATATATATATATATATATATATATATATATATATATATAATGCATAACAATGTGTAATATATATATATATATATATATATATAAGGGGCTGTATAAGGGGCTGGTTGCCAACCAACACTATAGAATCCAGTCTTCCTTGCTATTTAACCCATAGCTGAAGGGATTAATACCTTTCTCAAGGATATTTGTGTGTAAGCGAATGAAACGAGTTTAACTGGAATTTGAACTCGGCTTTCTGATTTCCCAGTCTGAGCTGATATCTATTCTACCACAATGTAAAAGTAAAAATGTATATTAACATACACATACTCACACCTAAACACATTGCATACATGTGAGATGAAAGAAGCTACCTATAAATTTTTTTGGCACGCATTTCAAATCTTTCATTTGATCATATCTGTTTTGCTAAGAGCCAGTCAACATTTCACTTTCAAATCTAAAGATTTATGATATAAAATCCAAAATTACATTTTTTTTCTTCAGGAAACAAAACTAAAAATAAATTCTAATAATTGGCAACTTAACCATTTTTTTTTCTCATGTGAGAATCTCTCAATTTTTCCAACATTTGCAGTTCAGGTTTTATTATCCACATTTTGTAAGCTTTTCTGGTAAAGGAAATAATACTTTTGGTTTCCTTTTGGCCTTATTAAAAACTTTTAATTTTTTTATGGTGAGTTAGTAGATAATGAAACTACAGGATCAATCCAAGAGTTACCAACATTGGAAAAAGAATTAGCAAATCAAATTTGATTTCTGGCTGGGATAGTATTTGTTTATTTTGCACTAATCCAGCTCTTTTAACATATCGGACAACTACTACTAATTCTTAATGTGATCCTTGAAGACTTCTGACATTGTTGTGGGTCTTCATTGCCAATTTGTTGTGGAGTTTTTGTGGCAAAACTTTGCCACAAAGTTGTAGTGATTGGTTTGGCCAGAAGTAAGACACAGAACACAGGAGGTAGGTTCAAAGCAGTGCATTAGTATAACAAGAAGATATGTACAAAGTAAGTGTTCACCATAAGTAAATAGAAATAAGTAAGTCCGAACGGTACAGTTATGCTGTTTATTGCCTGACTTGTAGCAGGCTTTAACTGCGTACTTGACTGCATCCTTAACTGCTGTCAACTGCCCTCCCGGAAGTCATGCCGGTAATTATAAATAGTAATAGGAAGAGTCCATTCCTCATAGCAGGGGCACCATAACAGATATGTAATGTGTTCTTTGAGGACTTGTGAAATATGATATGTTTCTTGAAGACTTGTGATATGTTCTTTTAGGACTTGGGCTATCATGACTCTCTACAACTTCCTAGAACAGAATTTGGATTGTTCAGTATAAGGTTGATATATGTTAGACTGAAAGTGTCGTCTTTCAGTGGCTATCATAGCCCTTCCTAATCTTTTGTTTGTAGTAGTTTAGAATGTCAACAATTTGATTACGTCTTTATTTTCTCTTTGATTTACATGTACTATCTACTTTAGTCGTTGCAGTTGTTGATAGTCGTCAATTGATGTGGTTTCTGTTGTTTGGTACAGTTCTTTGTGAATTTGTAGTGCCAGTCTGTGAGATTCAAAGAAGGATGTTTCTCACTAAAACCTTATTATGGTGAAACACACCTATTCCTCAGATAATGGACTCTCCCTCCTATATTAATAAGAGGTAACAATAAGTTAACTCGAGAAGTTCTTGGGAAAATCATAGGAGATCTTAGAAGTTCTAGAGAGTTTTTTAGAGTTCTATTGGAGTTCAGTAGAACTACTAGGCAGTTGATATTAGTCGGCAGTTAGCCGAATACTAAGGAGTCAGCTTTCAGTGGAAGATTACCAAGTTCCTAACATTTAAGATGTGTTAAGTTGATTAGCAACCAACATAGCACGATTATAACTTTCTGTGAAAAAACTACTCCACAACAAACCTACAGGCTTCCTTTTCTCAAAGCCACCATTAACCATCGGCTTACGGCCTATCACGTTGAATACTCCGGTTCTTGCTCGATCACCACAGTTAAGCAACGTTGAGCCTGGTCAGTACTTAGATGGTTGACCGCTTGGGAATACCAGGTGCTGTAAGCGTATAGTGACGGATGTGCGTTGTGGTGCAGTAGATATCAGCTCAGAAAGAGAAATCGGTGAGCCGAGTTCGAATTCCAGTTGAATACCCTGCATTCTCTTAAGCACTGGCACCATTGGGAAAAGGTATTGATCTGTTCCTTCCCTCCAGTTATGGGTTAAATAACAAGGGTAGAACTTGGGGGACCCTGCCCTTAAAAACAAATCCCAATGAATCTTGATACTCGAAAAGAAAAAATGTTGTAAAAATAAAATAATCTTACCCAAAAAATCATTGGTTATGACCTTAAATGATCCCATGAGGATTGATAGGTCATTAAACCTCGAAACAAACAAACCATTAGCCATCAATCTGAGAAGGTTGTTTAAAAAATAATTTAATAACATCAATTATGAACATAGCTACAATATACTGGCCTTATTTGAAAGTTAACGAATATATCTGCTTTTCCACAATATTTAGACGTCTACAATAGCACATTCACACTGTTTATCATAGTCGTATAACATTTGATTTCTGGACATGAGATCTGGGTTAGTATCTTACCATCACGGATTTGTTAGAGAGGTGAATTCTTGATAATATCAGCCTGGGGAGGTGATCTCAGTGTTTGCTTCTTTAGGAAGTGCCCATGAACCATAACATAGTTAAACCCAAGTCTTGTGAGTGAAATTGGTTAAATTGTTCAGAAGCAGTTGATGGTTGTGCTAGTATAAAGTCACAAGTCATTATGACTGAGGGGTGGAGTGTGCTGGCCCTGTTTCACACAAGATTATGCACTCTCTCCTAGAAACTGTAACTAAGTTCCACTCAGCTTAGTTGCAATATAAACCACAGGTGGATTATAAGATGAGCCAATGTCTGTAATAGGGATTAGCTAGCACCCCCTCCCGCCCAGTAAAGGAATAGCAGCTGGCCATAGATAACTAACATCCTTGAAAACAGCTAATAGATTAGCCGAAAGCACTCAGAATTAACAAAAATTTGAATAATTTCTACACTTATTAAATCCAGAAATATTTGAATATAAGAAAAATTTAAAAAAACACTCATGTTTGTATTATTTCAAACTATAGTTCCCATTTTGGTTAATATAGATATTATTATAGATACAACATTTTAATCAAACGCACTCTGGTCATCTTCAGGAATCCATTGATTGGCTGATATGGATTACCTGTTGATTATTGATATATCCTCTGATATCAGTTGTTTGTTCTTGCTGGATTGATGCATCACTACCAGATCCACTAGATAATAGTAACACATGTACAACCAACTGCTATATCCACTACACCACTATTCTGAATGACATTAGTGGTGTATTTTTGGAGCCTTTTATATTCAGTGTCAGATGGTTTTGATAACTGGTTATAATCGCTGGTTTGTATCATTTTTTTTTATAATTTAATATTTATTTATGTGATGAAGAATTATCAACATCTTGATATTATTTTGAACCATTGTTCTTATTTTTGTTGATATAGATGTTATTATAGACATGTTTCGATCAAGTACCCTCTGGTCATCATCAAAGGTTCAGTGATTGGCTGATATTGATTATGTGTTAATTATTGCGATACATTCTGTGATTGAATTGGTGCATCACAATCAGCTCTAAAGACTGAACTCATAACCACTAAATGATAGTAACACATGCATAACCAACTTCTATATCCACTACGTCACTGTCCAAAATACAAACATACTGACAATTACTCATCTCAGAAAGGAATACAAAACAAAAAATTAATAAAATAATTTATCCGTTTTGTTTAACATTGCATGTATTAAAAAGAGTTTGCTGCCTAAATGCACAAACATTAAAAATATCTAAATCTAAACTTATTTATAAATGAAACTTTGTGTGTGTGTGTCTGTGTGTGTGTGTGTGTCCGTTACCTATAGACTCCGAAACAGCTGAACCGATTTTCTTGAAAATTTACACATTTGTACTATAAGCATCTGCGAGTGTTCTTAGCTAGGTTTTGTGTCGGGGTATCTCCGACAAATATCGAAAATCAATAATCGAGAAAATCGGGTTATAGAAGAAGTGGTCTGATTTTAATCAAATTTGGTACACTCATAGACAAAGACATAAGAAACGATATTCAGAAGTTTCAAGGTCGCACTTCTTACAATAGTGCAGAAAATTTGATATTGATAGCAGGAAATCAAAATTTGACTTACATCCATTCATTTTTATTTCAGTCTACGGTTTTGCTTTAACTGGAAACAACTATTGCTTTTTAGTCTTTCGTGCCAACATCCAAAGAGTCTGAGCTCCAGGACCATGGATTAGTTTTAAAGCTTTCATTACACCCGAGCAACACCGAGCTATACTGCTAGTATACTATATTCAAATAATTACTCTAAAGCAGAGTTTCCTAACCTGGGTGATATCACAAACCAGTGGGCAATTTCAACAGCTGAAATCACCCACTAATGGGTGATTTGAATTGTTGAGTGGATAATTAGCAACTGATGACAAAATAATGGGTGATTAGAAATGTTGGTGAGTGATATAAGATTTTGAATATTAAAAAGGTATTTCATAAATCAGTCTGTCAGTCAAGTGACATATAAGATACACGCATGGATGATTATGTCTCTTTCAATCCATGACTGACCAAGCATATGATTTTCCCACTGTTGGTTGCTATTTCTTTCTGTGGTAGACCGGTTGCCAACCAAGGCTATAGAACCCAATCTGTCCTGCTATTCAACTCATAGCTGGAGGAGAAAGAAATGGGTTCATATCTTTCCCAAAGGTATTTGTACGTAAGTGAAAGCAAAGAATTCAACTAGAATTCGAACTTGGCTCTCCAATTTCTCATTTTGGGCTGATATTCATTCCACCATAACACCTATATGTTACCCTCAAAAAATATTCAAATGCAATATGGAAAGAACCTATTAACCCCCCCCCCCAACCTTAAAAACAAGAGTGTAATTAGGAATAAGTGGGTCACATTCCTAAATAAGATATAAATATCCCCAAACAATGAATATTTTTGTATTTTTTATAGATTTGAGAAGGGCCATTAGTGGTCAAATAGTTTTTCAAACAAAATAACATTTTCTTCAATTATAAATCAGATAAGAGAAAACCAAGGACAATAAAAAATATTTGCTGAATTTCTATTAGTTGCTAGTAGTGTACATTCTTTTTAATTATGAACAAAGATCATTTAAATTTTTGTCAACATTTGCAATACTAACCCTAACCATAAAACTAAACTTGACCATAAAACTAAATTATATAGTTTTCAAAAGTCAAGTTTACTTTTGTTGGTTCTTTAATCCTCTCCCTGGCAAATGAATATGTCTAAAGCATAATCTTCAAAGACCAGCTACAGATGTGTGTATATGTTGATCTTGATTCTTTTTATGCCCTACTGAGCTTGAAACAAGTTCAATTATCAAATCATATGTCTGGTAGAGGTTTTAGCTAATGTTCAGGTACTTCAAGATGACTCAATTTCTTAGTTACTATATTAAAACAAACAAAAATAAAAAAATGAAACGTTTTTCACAAATTAACAGGCAGAGAATGACTTAATATAGTATTAACAGTAGCTGCATGTCGGTATTATTTATTACCTCCCTTTGATGTTTTTTATTAAATCATAAAGTCAATTTATGAACCAATAACAAACATAGAGGTTTTAGCTGCTGTTTAGGTACTTCAAGGTGCCTCAGTTTCTTTGTTACTAAATTAAAACAAATAAAAATAAAAAATGAAACATTTTTCACAAATTAACAGGCTGAGAATGGCTTAATATGGTATTAAGAGCAGCTGCGTGTCGGTATTAGTTGTTACCTCCCTTTGGTGCTTTTTAGATCATAAAGTCAGTTTATGAA
This sequence comes from Ascarosepion bandense, assembly GCA_037127315.1. NCBI lineage: Eukaryota > Metazoa > Mollusca > Cephalopoda > Sepiida > Sepiidae > Ascarosepion > Ascarosepion bandense. Next base: position 1,480,652 of record JBBBDQ010000575.1, read on the forward strand.
CCAATAACAAACATACACCAAACAATTTGGTATGCTTTTAAATATTTACTATACAGATGGGTGTTAGAAAATTTATCTATATGAAACTGGTTGGTGGAACAGAAAAGGTTGGGAAACCCGGCTCAAAACCAACAGAAGTTAATGAGGAACAAGTAAACAGCATGGTAATATCCCTTGAAAGTTATTTTCATGTGTATTTGCATATAAGTATATGATAAGACACAGGATAGATCACTCTATGTGGTATAATGTGTGAACTGCTCTTACTTTGGCATCGACATCAAGTAAAGATTGCAGACATTAGACAGTATTGATTTCCTATAGAGCAATTATATAAATAGGGCTATACTGTATGAATTGTGAGATCAAAATCTCTTGGACTGCTGTAGTGGATGAGAATGTGTAATGTCTTTTTCATTATTTTTTTTCGATTGTTTTTGTTTTGTTTTGTTTGGTTTAAATTGAGCAAAATTATTCTGAATTTTCAAGCATTTTATGAAGACGAATTTAGAAATATGATTTAATTGATGCTTCATTAACATGGTAGACACTAGTAAAACAAATAACAAGTAAAGTCAGGCCATGGCAGTTTTTAACTGTTTTTTTCTGTTTGTTTTTAGTAACTTTTTGTAAAAAGAAAAAGAAAAAAACAGGAAGGAAGAAGGAGGGTGAGAGAAACAGAAGAGAAAGAAGGAATGTCAAAGAAAACAGAAAGGAGAGAAGAAGAATGGTGAAAGAAAAAGAAATATAAAAAAAAAGAGAGGGAAAAAGAAGATATGTGAAAGAAAAATGAAATGAAAATGAGGGGAAAGAAGAAGAAAGATGAAAGGAAAAGAGGTCAAAGAAGAAGAATGGTGAATGAAAAAAGAAAAAAGTTAATGCCAAATAAAAAAATAAGAAAGGTGAAAAAAGACATAGAAGAAGCAATTGGAAGGAAAATGGAGAAAGAAGAAAAGTGGAAGAAAAGGAAAAGAAAGAAGGAGAAAGGTGAAAGAAAAAGAGGAGAAAGAACAAGAAAAGTGAAAGAAGAATGGTGAAAGAAAAACAAAAAAGAAGACACTGGAGAAAAAATAGGGATTTAAGAAGAGGGAAGATGATAAAAGTTGGAAAGGAAGATACTAAAAAAAAAAGAAGAATAGAAAGGTAAAAATGAAATTAATTGAAGGAAGAAAAAGAAAAAGAAAGAAAAAGAAAGAAAAAGAAAAAAGAGAACAAGTAAAAACCTGAAAAAGCAAAAAGTATAAAAAAAGAAAGAAAGGTGAAAAAAGACAATAAGAAAGAGAGAGAGAGAGAGAGAAGAATGGAAGGAAGAACAAAAAAAAAAAATGAAAATTGGAATAAGTATGAAAAAAAACCCAGCAATTTTAAAGGTGTTCAAATATTAAAGAATATTTAGTTTAAAATTCTGATATTTTTTTTTCTCTTAAATAATCTTTGTCTATTTCATTTATGTGACATCCTTTCAAAACCTGGGAAATCCTGGCTTTCTACAATATTAGTAATGCTAGCTATTAGAAATGGTATATAATAATTTTTTTGCTAGGGTTCTCTGAGACATGAAAGCTATTTCAAGGGTTCCATATGGATAAAACAAAGTTGAAAAATATTGCTTTATGATATTTTCCAGATATTTCTTTTGAACGACATCTTCTTTGACTTAAGTCTCTTCTTGATCTGTGAGGAAAAACTTCAGCGTTCACTGCAACAGTTAAGCACTCTTTTTTGTTGTTGTTCTGAACTAAACTTGACAGAAAAGAATGTGATAGTTTACAGATATCAGAAATCATGAGTAATCACAAATGTTCACCAAATTTATTAAATAAAAATAAAAGATATGTTTTTATTCTATTTCTATTTATTAAACAATATATTTTGCCATTTTGTCTTACTATCTTGGTGGCAGAGCTTAGAATACACCGACTGCATTGACTGCAGAATGTTTTAGATTATATTAGCTAGTGAATAATTTCCTGAAGAAGTATATTTTTATGAAACAGCAAAAAATATGCAAACTGCTAGAAAAAGAAAATAGATATTTTTTGATAAATATTTGATTGTTATCAAAATTAAGAATGCTGGCAAAATTCTCCATGTCAGGAAACTGATTGTTTTGAAAACTGCATAGCAATAGACAGAAGCGTATATAATTTACATTAAATTATTTCAGGTTTTAAAACAATGAAAAAAACATTAACGTGTTTATGTCAAAATGCAATTGGCCAATGACAACAATTGGCAATTAGGCCTGCCTTGGCATGATGTAAGCGAGTCTCCTCGGCCTTACCCTCTCTTCTGATCTCAAATGGAACCACTACATTGAGTCTATAGCTAAATCCACTGCTAAGAAGGTTGGGTCACTGTGTTGGGCCAGGATGTTTTTCCCGCCTGAATCCATCCTGCATATATACAAATCAACCATTCATCTGTGCATGGAATACTGCTGCCATATATGGTCAGGTGCCCCTGCTGTTCATCACAGTATTCTTGACAGGTTCCAAAGGAGAATCAGTCATGTGATAGGTACCGACTTGGCAGCTCGACTACAGCCACTTCCCTACCAACGAGATGTGGCTTCCCTTTGTCTTTTCTATAAATACTTTCATGGCTTCTGCTCCAACGAACTTAAGTCACTGGTGCCTCTGAAACAGGTGTTTGCTCATGCAACTAGATTGGCAACTGGGTCCCACCCATTCACAGTTAGATTAACCAAATGCAGACGACAATTCTACTCCTGCAGCTTCTTCTCTCGCACTTCCCGCCTGTGGAACTTGCTTCCATATTCTTGCTTTCCTGATGGCTACAACCTCTAGGAATTTAAATGCAATGTCAATACTCATCTATTAACCACTTGACTCTAGTTCTTTCCCCACCCCGTATATCCTTTCCTTTCTCTCCACCTTTGCAACTGTCATCACACCTGTATTCACATCCTTCTCTTGCTCCTTTCCAACTGGTTTGTCTTCCTCTTCACTCTCTTCTATTTAATCTTTTACTCTGATGTAGCCCTTTGCACATCAGTGGCATTACCGCCTTGCTCGGGATGATACAATTAAAAAAAAAAATGGGGTGATGCTCGACAGAATGTGAACTTATTTATATATGACAGTGTTTTCCAGGGTCCAGACAAACAGGGGTAGGAAGCAGACAAGCTTAAACATGAAAAAGACTCAAGGAAAGACAACTCCAGCTGTCACTCCCTCATATATGTGTGCCCCTCTGACCACTCCTCTACACACAACCATCACATTAATTGCAGAGAATAGACCAGTGAATATAATTTTGTACACATGTCTGTTGTTATATTTCAACATTGGTTTACAGGTATAAGCATACGTCACACTGGTGTACGATGAACAGTATACAACAAAAGGAGTAAGAATCCCTCCAAAAAGGCCACTGAGTGGATACTTGCTGATATGGTGAGTATCTTTTAGCCTGTAGTGTAAACTGGACATACGTTTACATTTTTTCTACTCGTGTAAATTAAACTTATGTCTATGTTCCTGTCATTACCATAATTTTCATTATTACCATGACCAGGTCTGGCTGTAGGATCACTGTGCAGCTGAGCCCCTGGCCAGTTCTCTCCATATATCTGGGTTGAAACCCAGACAGGGTTTTGTTCATATATGGTAAAGCTTTGTCAAGTAGACATGATGGAAGTCTATTCCTCCTGATCAAAGCACTTTCGATATCCACTAATTTAAAGTTTCACCTTGGTCACAGATATATATATGGTATATGTTGTATCACTGAGATGATATGATACACAAAGAAAGTGTGCTATGGTATTATTCAGCACAATATCTGGTGCTAAATGGATATACACAGAACATTATAATAGTTACAAAGACACACAAGACAGAACTTACAACACAGAGAGGAAGGGTTTAGATCTCAATAGTCGCTGAAATAATCAGTCTGAATATTACTGAAATGACACTCAAATATTATGCCTTGAATGCTACTATTCTTTACTTAAAAAGACAGTTGGCAATTCCATCATTGAGAGTGCTGCAGGGGTGTCAGCCACTCTACAACAGTATAGTTAATAGTATTCATTTTCCCAGCCTCACAATTTTTTCTGTTTCATGTCGTAAAATATTAAGACAATTGGGCAAAATATAGCTACAATGATAACAAATAAAGTAGGGTCATAGTTAATTTTAAGTGTTTTTTTAAGTAGTTTGTGGTAGAAAAAAATCAAAGATCAAGCATGAAAAAGAAACATGAATGAAAACAGAAGAAAAAAAATGAAAAAAAATGCTCTTTTATCAGATGATCCCATCAAAAGTTGATACTCGACACACTAGATTTGATGTCCAAATGTTAAAAGAAGATTATCTCATCTTAATTTTTAATTGTTAAAGACATCTCATCTTAAATGTTAAAGTAATCTAATATTAGATATTAAAGTCATTTCATCTTAATTGTTAAAGAAATCTAATCTTAAATGTTAAAGACACCTCATCATAAATGTAAAAGTCATCTTATCTAAATTCTAAAATTCATTTGATCTTAATTGTTAAAAAAACATTTAATCTTAATTGTCAAAGACATCTTGTCATGATTGTTAAAGTATTCTAATATTAATTGTTAAAGACGTCTAATATATTTTAAAGTCATTTAATCATAATTGTTAAACTCATCTAATCTTAGGTGTTGAAATCATTTAACTTTAATTATTAAAGATATCTTACATAAATTTAAAAAAAACATCTAATTCTAATTGCTAAAGTAACTTAGTCTCAATTGTTAAAAACATGGAATTTTAAAAGTGAAAGTCCTTTAATTTTAATTGTTAAAGACATTTCCTCATAGATGTTAAAGTTTGCTAAAGCCAATTTTAATTGTTAAAGACATCTCATGTTAAATGAGAAAGTCTTCTAATCTTAATTGTTCAAGTCATTTAATCTTAATTGTTAAAGACATTGCATCATATATTGCACTTCTATTGTTTAAAATATCTCATATTAAATGTTAAAGTCTTCTCATTTTAATTGTTAAAGTCTTCTCATTTTAATTGTTAAAAACATCTCGTGTTAAATGAGAAAGTCTTCTAATCTTAATTGTTCAAGTCATTTAATCTTAATTGTTAAAGACATTGCATCATATATTGCACTTCTATTGTTTAAAATATCTCATATTAAATGTTAGTCTTCTCATTTTAATTGTTAAAAACATCTCAACATAAATTTTAAAGTCATCTAATCTTAAATGTCAATTTCATTTAATCTCAAATGTTAAAATGACCAAAACCTAATTATAAAAGATGTCTCATCTTAAATGTTAAAGTCTTCTAGTTTTAATTGTTAAAGTTATCTCATCATAAATCTTAAAGTCATCCAATCTTAATTGTTAAAGACATCTAATCCTAAATGTTAGCCATTCAATCAATTTTAAAGACATCTTATCTTAAATGTTAGTTTTCTAATCTTAATGGCTAAAATCCTCTAATCTTAATTGTAAAAGACATCCCATCTCAAAATTTAGTCTTTGTAATCTTAATTGTTAATGTCATCTCATCATAAATGTTAGTCATTTAATCTTAATTGTTAACGTCATCTAATCTTAAATGTTGAAGTAATTTAATCTTAATTTTTAAACACATCTGATCTTAGATGTTAATGTGATCTAACCTTAATTGTTAAAGACATCTTATCTTAAATCTTCAGTCAGTTAAGTGCCATACGTGATACACGCTTGGGCAATCATGTCTCGAAAGAGACATGACTGACTGGGCAGAAGATTATCCCGCAGTAGGTTGCCATTACATTCTGTGGTAGACTGGTTGCCAGCCAAGGCTACAGAACCCAATCTGTCCTGTTATTTAACCCATAGCTGGAGGGAAGAGACAAATTAATACCTTTCCCAAGGGTATTTGCATGTAAATGAATGCAACAAATTCAACTGTTGTGGTGCAGTGGGTATCAACTTAGAATGAGAGATCAGGGTGCTGAGTTCAAATTCCAGTTGAGTTCCTTGCATTCAATTATGCTCAAATACTCTTGGGAAAGGTATTAACCCATCTCTTGCCTCCAGTTATGGGTTAAATAATAGGACAGATTGGGTTCTATAGCATTGGCTGGCAACCAGTCTACTGCAGAAAGCAATGGCAACATACTGCAGAATAATCTGCCAAGTGAGTTATGTTTCTTTCAAGACATGATTGTCTAAAGCGTGTATGACTTATGGTACTTGACTGATTGATCTTAAATGTTAGTCATAAAATCTTAATTGTTGAAGTCCTCTTATTGTATATGTTAATGTGATATTTATTTGTTTTTTTTTAGCTCACCCCAAGCAAAGCAGTAAAGCCACTAAGAGACGAGGGATTACTGGCTAAAAAGAATTTGAAAACAGAAATATTACAAAGGAGTGAGTGTAATAGAGGTGTAATCAGGAAGATAATAGATAACGGTTGACATAGCAGATAAATTTTTGAATATTAAAGTTGCCTGGAAAGCATGGAGCTGGAAGAGAGTTTCACAAGTGGGAAGTGTAAGTAAAAAACTGTTTTCATAGGACTACATCTAGCCAACTCAAATGTAAATATATATATGCAAGAGAGATTCAGGAGAGAAAAGTTTTCTAGCATGACACAGTGAACCAACTTTGTTAGCAGCTGACCTAGCAATAGATTCAATATAGTCTTTCCACCTCATGTCATCTGAGAACATTAGCCTAAAAAGGTGCAACAAATCCCTGTCCTGGAGGTTAGCATCAGTCTTGCTGATGGAGGACAGAAAGATGTTTCAGTAAAGTAATCTAATCTTAATTGCTAAAGAAGTCTAATTTTAATAGTTACATATTAAAATCGTCTCAAATTGCGTAAAATATTGTAACTATAAATCTTTTTTTGACTAGTTTCTTCTTTTTGTTCATTTTATTTGTGCTGCTTTTATTTTAAAGCCAAAATAATTTTTACATTCTATGATTATTCTTTGACATGAAACAGAAATAAAAAATCCCCTGACAAATTCAATTAGACAAGCATTCAAAACAATGGGGTGGAATTTCAAATCCTGTTGAGAGCTAATTCTTTATTCCTAATAGGTGCTGCTTAATTTATTAAGTATATAAAATATAAAAAACGACCTGGATGTAGTAAGAAAAAACAACAAAAAATTGATGAAAGATTAACTAGCCAGAAAATGAATGTTATATTTTATTTTCTAAGCATCACTTAGATGTGTTACAAGGCCAAAAGTATAGGGTACCCAGTGAGAATCAAACTCACTACTCAGTTGTAATAGGTTCTAGCAAGTCAAGCTTGCTAACCATTACACCATGTTGAGGTGCTCAACAAATGTGTTATATTGATGACAAGCAGTATAGCCCGGCGTTGCTCGGGTGTAATGAAAGCTTTAAAACTAATCCATGGTCCTGGAGCTCAGACACTTTGGACTTTAGCATGAAAGACTAAAAAGCAATAGTTGTTTCCAGTTAAAGCGAAACCGTAGACTGAAAGAAAAATGAATGGATGTAAGTCAAATTTTGATTTCCTGGTATCGATATCAAATAAGTTTTTTTGTCGTAAACTGAATTTTGAAGGATAAATAAGTCCTCTGAGTAAATGGTATCATGGCTGAGACTAAGAACTACAATTATACCTACTTAGAGCCAAACCCAAAGCAAAAAGTAAAATAAAAGGGCTAAAAAACTGATTTTGATCAGACCCTGTATCTTGCCTTTTATATATATATATATATATATATTATCGATTTTCTGCACTATTGTAAGAACTGCAACCTTGAAACTTCTGAATATCGTTTCTTATGTCTTTGTCTATGAGTGTATCAAATTTGATTAAAATCGGACCACTCCTTCTATAACCCGATTTTTTTGATTATTGATTTTTGATATTTATCGGGGGTACCTCAACACAAAATCTAGCTAAGGACATTCGCAGACGCTTATAGTACAACTGTGTAAATTTTCAAGAAAATCTGTTCAGCCTTTTTGGAGTCTATAGGTAACAGACACACACACACACACACACACACACACACACACACACATACACAGAGACAAAGTTCCATTTATAAATAAGTTTAGATAGATAGATTATTGAACTATATCAAATAAAGGAGTGAATGAAAATGGTAGGAAAGTACATTTTAGGAAAAGTCCAGAAACACTAACAACCAAAGAACCTAGTTCTACTTTCCTTGATTAAATAATTCTGTTTTATCCATTTTTGTTTTTATTTCTGTCTTTCACTTCTGAGTTACTGCACACTTATTTTTTTCTCTTCAAATTCTTTCATTATGACTTTCTCACATTTAGTTTTAAATCCTCCATTGTTTTCAACTCAGATGAACTATAATTTAAGATTTAAAAACAGTGTTTTACAAAAATAAAGCAGTATGGCCTTTTCAAAATGGCCAGATTTTTGGCTCTCTCCCAGAAAATCTTTATCATCTATTTCTTGTTTATCAATCTGATAAAGATTTCAGATTGAAAAATGAAAGCATAATAGTAAATGTTATATTTAAATGACTATAAAGTCAAGTAAAATCTTTTTTGTCTAATTTTTGTGAAGTTACATATACAAGAAATAATGCCTTTGAAGAAAAGCATCAGACTTTTTCTCTTTCAAATGCATATTATGTACTCATACACATATTTTTATGCTGTCACATGATCCCAGCCGCACGATTCCTCTAATTACATCAAAAGGAGGATTACTATGTTTTTTTCTCTAGTGAACTATTTTTAAACTCAAATGTCAATAGCGACATTTTATTCACATATGACACCTCCCCTTCGAGATGACTTGCTCTGGAGTCTACATTTCTTCAGCTTTGGTTAAACATTTAAAAATTCTGTAACTGTTTTTTATCTCTTATCGTAAAACCATGGTCCAACAATTTCTGATGGCATGGGTACATCAAATGTGTCATACAAACTTTCCATAGATATCTCTTTTTGGAGACCTTCCAAATCAGTGAATCTTTGTTTTAACTGATTAAAGTACAATTCTATTAACAATTAACAATTAAAGTAACAATTCTATTCCATCAGCTACTTTTCTCGCACTTCCCACCTGTGGAACTCCCTTTCATGTACTTGATTGCCTGATGGCTACAACCCCCAGGAATTTACATGCAAACTCAATTCCCATCTCTTATTCACTTAACTTTCCACATCACCCTGTGTATCTTGTTTTTGTCCTTTCTCTCTACCTTCGCAACTGTCTTCACTCCTGCGTTCACATCCTTCTCTTGCCCTTTCTCTTTCACCCGCTGTAGCTGGTTTGTCTTTGTCTTCACTCTCCTCCTGCCTAAAACTTTAATTCTCTTATGTAGCCCCCTGCACATCAGTTTAACATAAATAGCACCGTACAAAACAAAACCACCAACAAAGAATGCAACTGCAGGGACAAAAATAAATGTCCACTTCAAGGTCTCTGCAACACAAAAGAAATAATTTATTTATGTACATGACCCAGATGGCCAAAACAAAATATATTTGGGCTCAACCAAAGACACATTTAAGACCAGGTGGTTCAACCACAGATCTACATTTAAAATAGAAAAATTAAAAAACAATACAAAATTGGCTAACCACGTCTGGAAATTGAAATCAAAATATGAAAAAGATCCACACATAACGTGGAGCATTGTAAAAACTGCCAAGCCTTACAACGATGGACAAATATGTAGACTGTGCCAAGAAGAAAAATTAGAAATTATGACATACCCAAATAAGGACGAACTGTTAAATGAAAGAACAGAAATTATGACAAAATGCATCCACACTAAGAAATACCTCTTATTTTCATACAACCATGGATGAAAACATAATTCGTTTGAATTTAAACAATGTGCGTTCATAAATTCTCTGCCACGTGAACATTCAAATAAAACACCATTACAAGAGCGTTCTTAAAAAGAAAAATGGTAAAAGGTAAAGTCAGTTATTAAAAATCGCCTGAAGACCCCACTCATGGTAGAAACCTGGGTAGTGAAATATCTTGTTTAAAAATGGAAAATATTCAAAAGTTCTACAATATAATTGTATTGAACACTTTTTAATACAAATGTGTACTGGTCCAACCCTATTAGGACCAAAAACTAAGTATTAAACAATATATATATATATATATATATATATATATATATATATAGATAAAGCCATTATTAGTCTGAAAAAGTTCCTTCTAGGTATGAAATACATTAAGAGATTTTTTCAATTTTCTTATTTGGTTGTCTGCTATATTTAAACATTAATAATAAACTCTAATTTTGGAAAGTGAAAATTTCACTGAAATATCTTGTCCAAACTTTCTTCAGAAATCAAGAAAATGTGAGTTTTAAGTAAAAGGCTCACAAGATATGAAAAAAAATGGGTATGTTTCATTTTTTCAGGTTTTGTATTGGCAAAATTTGTTTATCAAATCTTATTTTGTTTATTCTATTTATTCTGGTCTACACACACACACACATATATATATATAGAGAGAGAAACAGACAAATAGACAGACTAAGAGACAGACAGAGTGCTGGTATTAATAAAATAGTGCTCAATGTAATATAACAAAGTTATTAAGTATATATTTTCAAATGATATATATTATCAATATTAACACAGTGGTCATGCTAATAGTGAGGGATTATACCTAGCACCCATAGCCCAGAGGTAGAATCGCCGACTGACACCAATTCAGTCAGGTTTCAATCCTGGGTTAAAAGCAATCGGAGTTTAACCGTACTAATGTGCTGTGATACAGTGAAACAGATCTGTCTGTGGATGACTATTTACGCACTCACACCCTGATTGAGCACTCTGGAAGAATGGTAGATTTTGAAAAACAGTAGCTACTCTGGCATGTACACATCGTTCATTCAGTAAAATGAATTAGAGCACTCTGGCTATTGGGCGTGTATAATGAAAATATACACGCTAAAAATCTGCCTTCTTCTACCGAGTGCCCATAGCCCAGAGGTAGAAGAGTGCCCATAGCCCAGAGGTAGAATTGCCGACAGACACCAATTCGGTTGGGTTTCAATCCTGGGTTAAAAGCAATCGGAGTCTAACCATACTGATGAGCTGTGATACAGCAAAACAGATCTGTCTGCAGATGATTATATATATATATATACATAGTCATCTGCAGACAGATATATATATATACTCAGAAGTAATCCCTAGAAAAGACAATATAAATAAGAAAAGAAACAAGAGAAAAACAGTTCATGTATTTACTCATGCTACAAGATTGGCATCTAGGTCCCACTCTATACTCTATTTACAAAATAGTTAAATGTAAATGCTGCTTCTACTCTAATAGCTTCTTTTCTCACATTTCCTGCTGGTGGTACTCTCTTCTGTTTGCTTGCTTGCCGGATAGCAATTTCCAAAAGTTCAAGAGCACTGTCAATTGCTATCTTCTATCTACTTGAATCTTATCTATCTCTTATTTTTTTCTGACATCTCCGTACCTTGTTTTTTCTCTCATTGTAACACCTTGTACACCAGTATCGGCCCTTCCTTGAGGTGAAATGATTATAAAAAAACTTAGACTTTTGCAGACAAGTTTTGTCATCTGATGGACTTTTTCAAGGCAATCAATTGACAAAACGCAAAAGACTAAGTATTGTTTTCCTAGAATCTTCTTTATATTCGTATAATGCTACTCTAGCATCTACGCATCTTTCATTCAGTAATGAATTAGAACACTCTAACTACTGGTGTATGTTTACATGGTGTATCACATGCTAAAAGTATGCCTCCTTCTACTGAGTGCCCATAGCTCAGAGATAGAATCGTCGACAGACATCAATTTGGTTGGTTTTCAATCCTGGGTAAAAGCAATTGGATGTCTAACCGTATTGATGAGCTGTGATACATCAAAACAGATCTGTCTGCGAATGACTATTTATGCTCTCATACCCTGATTGAGCACTCTGGAAGAATGGTAGACTTTGAAAAAACAGTAGAACACTCTTACTACTGCCATAAGTTTACATGGTATATCACATGCTAAAAGTCTGCCTCCTTCTACTGATCATCCATAGCTCAAAGGTAGAATTGCCAACTGATGTCAATTCAGTCGGGTTTCGATCCTATATAAAAGCAACTGAATGTCTAACTGTACTGATATCTAACCATACAGTGAAACAAATCTGCCTATGGATGACTATATATATATATATATATATGGGCACATGTCTAAGTGGCCAGACTGTTTGCCTTCCAACTATGTGACCTGGGTTTGACTCCAACCATGGTCAATTTGTCAGGAAGGTGATTTCTTGATGTTAACAAAACTGGCGAGGCTTTTCCAGCATGTGGTACATTTGAAAAGTGTCTACAAAACCATATTATGGAGATCTATTGTAGCCCTGTGAGTAAAAATTGGCAGAGAGCAGTGTTTGAAAGTCATCAGGATCAAGGGTTTGAGCAGTTCAAACTGCTGATTTTTGCCAGACTCTGTGCTCTCTTCCAAAGAAATGGTAACTAAGATCCACTAAGCATAGTTGTAGTATAAACCATAGGTAGGCTCTGTGGATGTTGAACAGGTGCAAATATGACTGGGCAGGTGTTCACAAAATGGATTAATTCTTTTTCTTTTTCCATATGCCTTCAAGATGTAGGAAATCATGGCCTTCCTCATCTCTCAAACCCTGGTAGCTCTTAGCACGTTTTCTTCTGTTATGCCAACCAAACTCTGCTCTGTCATCTACTTGCCCGAGCTCATCATATGTTACCTGCTTTCCCCTGTTTCTCTTTCCCTCTATTTGGCCTGTGAGATTCTCCAAGCCATCCTTCCTCATTACATGTCCCAGGAACCTTAGCTGTCTTTTCCTGATACTCAGTATTAATTTCCTTTTTGTTTCTCTCCTTTCCAAAACCTCATCATTGCTCACATGCTTGATCCCTGATTTCAGCTGCCCAGAAAAAAGGATCTACTTGAAAAATCAGTAGCTGGTTATTATATGATTACAAACACTAGAAACGTTAAACGTAAAGATCACTCCAACATCAATGAAATGTTATCAAATTTAGAAAGAAACATAAACATCTTTTGAAGATTAAAAAATGACACAACATGAACTATCATATGATATAATATTATAATTATTATTACATTACAATAATATTATAATTATTATTATATATTATATAATATTATAATTATTGTAGTTATTAACTATTGTATAGTATAGTATTATAATAATATAATATTATATTATCATATAATGTATGATATAATGACAGGATACATTAGAAAATGACTACACGTGTGAAGATGCAATATATAAGAGAGTTGTCGGAACCGGATAAAAGTTATCTTATACACGGGTTTCTCTTATATCTGGGTTTGGTCTATTTTATATACATTACCACAGGCCACTAATTTGGGACCAGAGAAAATCGCTCTTATATCAGGGTTTCTCATATCCAGTTCTTTTATATTCTGGTTATACTGTATTTAAAAAATGCTGATGTTATAATCTTTGTTGGGTTGCATTGTCACCTACAATGTTACTGGGGTATTGATATCACAAGGTTGTATATCTTGGTCTTGGTATATTCAATTAGTTACTTGTAATACGATTGATCCACGGTAGATTCAAAGTTGGGTCACTTGACAGATTCGTTATTGACTGAACTTCAATTACTTGTTATTTACTCAATGCTTCAGATTTCTGTCTGGTGCTTACATAGTTATTTTAGTCCTGGTTATGACCGTAAACTGCATCTGGCAAGGCAACTGATTTGGAGGTTGTGAGGAGCTTGGAACCACTTCTTCATTGCTGTTGTTCCAGGTCAACCCTGACCTGGAGTGGTAGCACCTGTTAGGGTTCCATCTATGGGCAAATAGTTAACTCCTAAACTGGGGTCAAAACACTATGAAAGTATAAAAATAGACTTTTATTGAAAAATATACATTTTTGAATGAAAAATATTACCAACAATACATTTTTCAAGAGAGAAGATATTACCATAACACATTTTTAAAGGAAAAAAAAATTATTACCAGCAATACATTTTTAGAAGACATTTTCAGTTTCTAAAATAAAAACATTTAATCAAAATCTGACTAAATCAACCTTCTTACTATAACTGAACATTAAAAAATACCTTAAGACCCCACCTTTTTGGCATTAAATAACCTAAAGAGGTTGAAATGCTGTTGAACAAAACCCAAACTCAAAAATAGTTATTTTAGTGGTCACCTGATTGCCTGTGGAATAATCCATTTCTCTAGTATTATTCTTTAACTGGTGATCAATGTTCAAACCCACACATTGGCGTTTATACTTTCTACATGACAGCTGAATCTGATATGTCACAGAAACAAAAACACTTTGTTAATGGCTTATGAAAACCAAAATTACTTGGACATTGAATAATTTTAATTTTCAAGTTTCACTAGAAACCAGAAAAAATGGTCAGAAATTTAGAAAAAAAACAAAAAATCTTTAACAAAGAACTCTCATTCAACTTTAGCCAAAACATTCTCAGCTGACATGAAGTAGAAAGATTATATTGAATCCATTGCTAGGTCTGCTTCTAAGAAAGTCAGGTTATTCTGTTGGGCTAGACAATTTTTCTTTCCAGAATCTATCTTACATATTTAGAAGTTTACCATTTGACTATACTTTGAATATTGCTGCCACATCTTGTCTGGTTCTTTTCTTGATTTTATCAAGAATCTTTAGATTCTTGATAAAATCCAAAGAAGAATCAGCAATATTATTGGTTCTGACATGGCATCTCAGTTTTAGTCACTTTCCCACCATGATAATGTAGCTTCAACTTTCCTTTTCTATAAGTACATTTGTGGTAATTGTTTGTATAGAATATTTAAGATTTTAAGCACTGTTAACATTAATGACTGGCTACTCATATTTGAGGATACTCATCTTCCAGGGTGACAAGCTAATCCCCATTGTAGATGCCTGTTCAGGCATACTTGTGTTTGTTCAACACCTACAGAGCTCACCTGTGGTTTATACTGCAACTATGCTGAGCAAATCTTAGTTACATTTTCTGGGAGAGTGCGTGTTATCTAGTGTAAATAACAGTCTGAATAAAACCAGGAGTCTCAAACCCTTGGTCACAGTGATTTCTGACTTCATGCTAGCACAACCATCAATGAATTCTCAAAGAAAGCTGTCTACCCAAATTTCACTCACAAAGCTTGGGTCAACCTGTGGTATGGTTTTCAGGTTTTTTCTAAAGGTGCCGCATACAGGAATCGCCTACTCCTGACTGATAACATCAAGAAGTCACTTTCTGAGAAATTGACCCTGGTGAGATTAAAACCCGAGTTTCATGGTCAGAAAGTGAACATTCTAACCACTCAACCATATGCACTAGACTGGCAACAAAATCTCATTAATTGAATTGGCTAGTTGTAACTGTAATATGCACGTCTTTGAGTAGGCAGAAAATAGAAACCAAAAGGAAACTTATTTTTAACATCAGGAAGAGAAAGTTGAGGTTTCTATCACACATAATGAGGAAAGAGGACTTAGAAAATCTGATACTGACAGGACAGATTGAAGGCAAGAGAGACAGAAACAATGCATAAAATACTTAGCAAGTTTGAGTAAATGGATGGCAGAACAAGATTTTTTAAGTGCTACAACGTGCAGGAAGTTGTGTGGAACCATGATAGCTAATGTCTTGAGGGGACATAGCATATAAATTGGAAGAAAAACTTTGGTAATCAAGACAATAAACTGGTGTACTTGTAAATTAAACTTAAAAACTGAATAACAGAAGCAATTAAATTTCCACAAATAGTTAAGGTTAAAAAATTAAATTTCAAATTTTGTCTTTGAATAAATCCATAGTTTGTTATTTTTGTTCATTGGAGTAAATTGAGTTTGTGCTAAATTGTCTTGTATGGAACTGTTAGAAAGTATCAAATGGTAGGCACCAGCTTGCTTACATTAGAAGTATGGTAGAGTAATGGATAGAGAAAGTTTAGTTCATTACATTCACTTATGTGCTAATACCCTTGAGAAAGGTATGAATCCATATCTTCTCTCCCCAGCTATGGGTAATTGGTAGAACAGACTGGGTTCTATAGCCTTGGGTGTCAAACGGTCCAGGAGTAGGATAAAATCTGAATTCAAAACCAGCCTCGAGGTGAACCATCTTACTAGAGATTAAAGAGATTTGTGATGGGTTAACACCCCTACCTGTTAAAAAAGACAGTTATGGAAGCATCGATGACAATAAACCAGCCCAGAACAGATGTTGATGCTGAGGAGTTGTCAATGGCTTATGCTCCACTGGGATTAAGAGAAGAGTGACTTTACTTACATTATTATCATATTGGTACTGAAAATTTCAATAACAAATTCTGAAATTTGAATTTTTGTCTTCTGCTAGTAGAATGTAAAAAAGGAGTGCAGAGGGTGCGATAGCCCCAGGTATTAATACCAGGAGAGTATCCAAAGATTGAAATAAAAATTTAGTTTATATTTAATTGGAATAAAGCATTTATTTCATGTTTCATTTATTTTTACATATTTAAAATGCCTTTTTTCCTTACATTTCTTAGTACCAGGTCCTATAAGCAATGTGAGACTTAGAGGCATACAATCAAGGAGTTGGCCTCAGGTATCAACAAACATCACCTACCTCTGCACGTCACTGACTTCTACTCTCCTATGAAGCAAGCTAAACAACACTTCTCTCAGCTTTTAGAAGTTGTTAAGAACTTACTAAATTATTGGTCAAAGTTTGATCTCAAAAATTGTATTTTGGAATTTTGCTCTTGGCAGTAAAAGTGTAAGCGCATCTGAATCAATTTTCAATCAATTCCATTCTTAAAGTGTTTATGTTCAACAAGGTAGAATGATGTCTTCAGAAATGGTTGGACATTGAAACCATGTAATAGGATTTGGAAAGAAGGAAAAAATCCAAGAAGCATGTAAAACAGTTGGTAGCTGAATAAAGGATTCTTTTTCAGTTGTGCCTAATTTAGTAGTTGGAACAATTTGCAATTGGAAATAGAAAAAATCATTTGCCTAAAGATACTGAAATTGTAAATCCTCTTTCTGTGTAGTTTTGGAAACTGCACCAGAATTTGTTTTTTATATGAAAACCCTGCAAAATTACACATGTACACATGGGTATCAATGGTATAAATATAATAATTTTCAAATTTCTCTTTTGAAGTGTATTTACACAAGAATATATGTTATTTATATTTAATCATCCATAATAAATTTTTTAATAAGGAACAGTGATTATGAGCAGCTTCTATTAAAATTTGAGTAAATCATAAACAATTACAGTACTGAATTCAGTGTGGCTTAAGCAACTAAAAAAAAAACAGAAAAGAAAACTCTAATTTTAAGCACAAAGTGTTACTAAATACATTATTTTATGCAGTATTCAAAACTTCTACCAATTCCACTTATCTAGTTACATTGAAATGTCTTTTCTTTTCAATTTATTACATCTGAATATAATAATTTAAGAAACCATTTAAACAACTTGGATAATAATTCTTGTACAAAAATTAAGTGACCTGAGTACTGGTCAAAGCCCTAAGAAATTATATCCATTTTTTTTTTTATCATTTCAAACCCAAGCAAGGTAATAAAACCACTAAGATACAAAAGTGCAAAAAAAAAAAACAAATGAAAAAGGGAATGAAAAAAGATTATTGAGGAATGAGAACAAAAAAAAAAAGAAGAGGAATAAAAAAGACAGTAGATAAAAACTGATTTAAATTTTTGAAGATCAAATTTGGCTGGAAAGCAAGAAGCCAGAAAAGAGTTCCACAGGCAAGAGTGCGAGAGGAGAAACTGTTAACAAAGAAATTATGGTTAAATCTACCAAATTCAACTCTAAAATGATGACATATTGTTATCCATCTAGTACTGCACTTCAATTTGAAAAGTCTGGGTATTATAGAGCAAATTTTATCCAAACCATGGTAGAACCTGGCCTGATGTTCCCTCATTTTTAAGGTCGAAACTTGAGGTGTATCATTTTTATCTTTATTATAGATTTATCTTATATTTTATAGGCACTATTTTTGTATTGGCCATTTTTTCTTGCCAGCTTTATCACAGTTGAAATTGAACAAATACGTTTCAGTATATATATATTCAGTTGGATTTTGTGTGAGTTTCAAAAGCATGAAACCCAGGGTCACAAACTCACACCAATCTAATATGTTAGCTTATCACTAATATTAAGCACTTTCAAATAAGTACCACGCATATATAATATATAAATAATATAATATATATAACAAATTGCATATATATATATATATATATATATATATGGTGGATAAAGGGTTGTCGAAATTGTGCAAAAATGAAAATAATACTGACATCTCATTTTAACAGATGTATTTACTAAAATATAATATATATAGCTATGAATACTGCAGTAATGTTCCAAATATATATTAGTCATCCACATACAAGCCTGTTTTGCTGTATCACATTCTTCTACTGAGCGCCCATAGTCCAGAGGTAGAATTGCCAACTGATGCCACTTTGGTCAGGTTTCAATCTTGGATTAAAAGCAATCGGAGTCTAACCGTACTGATGAGCTGTGATACAGCAAAACAGATCTGTCTGCGGACGACTATATGTCAGATGAAATAAATTGCAAACATTGTATCTGCTTATATTTAATAAAATCCATACATACACACGGATAATCTTTCGTGTATTATAATTGAAAGATGTAAGAAATGACATCTACAACAACATTCCTGTCTACATTCACAATATCAAAAAAATAATGATCGATAACACAACTATCTTACACCAAGAAAACAACAAAAGCAAACTACAGATCCTCAAAGCAATATTAATAGAATTAGCTATGAATACTGTAGTAATGTTCCAAAATGTTTATAGAAAGAAGTGTTTTCATGCTTTAACACATGCATGACCCTGTCATTACAACAGAAATGTAAAAATTCCATTTTTGATTATTTTCACATTTTAATGAATGCTAAGCAGTCTGTCAACCATTATATATTTAGCAAGAAGAAAATTTACAGTAACTTTTAGCAAGACAATTTTGTGGTTATTTTTTTTTTTACCACAACTCACACTCCTGAAGATGATCTCGGAAGGAGATTGAAAGTACTTGAGAACATCGAGAAATGAATAATAAAAAATCTGGCAAAGTTACAGCTCATTTCTTACATCTTTCAATTATAATACGTGAATGATTATCTGTGAGTATGAATGGATTTTATTAAAAATAAGCAGACACAATGTTTGCAATCAATTTATTTAACCTGACACACACATATATATATATATATATATATATATATATATATATGACTATTTACACTCTCACACCCTGATTGAGCACTCTGGAAGAATGGTAGTCTTTGAAAAAACAGTAGCTGCTCTGGCATCTACGCATTGTTCATTCAGTAATGAATTAGAACACTCTCAGCTATTGGCATGTGTATGCATGATATATCACACGCTAAAAGTCTACCTCCTTCTACCGAGCACTCATAGCTCAGAGGTAGAATTGCTGACTGGCGCCAATCCGGTCGGGTTTAAATCCTGGCTAAAAACCATTCGGATGTCTAACCATACTGATGAGCTGTGATACAATGAAACAGATCTGTCTGTGGATGGCTATATATATATATAAATATATATGTTACAGTATAAATGGCATTGTCATTTTTGTTAGATATTTCTCAGCAAGAGAAACTGTTTCCATCTCTTTGATTCCATTCTAACATTTTATATATAGCTCCTAACGTTACTCATATGTATTGTCCATATGAAATAAATGCAGGTAAGTGGCTTTCATTTGCTTTGTCATCTGTTTTTTTCTTTCTCTCATTTTTTTCTTTTTTTTAACCTTCTAGGGATGTCAGATATAATTCTCTAAGAAAATAACTTGTTACCTTTACTTTTTCAGCCACCTAAAGGTAACTGTATTTATTCTATTCTATTTATTTGGTGCCTAAAGCAAAGGTAGGCTCAAATTCACTTTTCTAGCTCCTTCTTACTAAAGACAGATTGGCTTTCTGAATGTTCTATGACTGAGAACTGATTTTTTCTATTAGTTTTGCATTTTTACCTTTTTTCTTTCATTTTCATTCAATTTTTCTTTCTCTCCTCTATCTTTTTTCTGTGTTTTATTGTTTCATCTTTTGCTTTATTTCCCTCTGTTTTCCTTCCCTTAAATTAGAAATTTGTTTTTTATTATAATTTTTCTTTTAATTTCTTTTCTGCTTTATTTTTGTTATATTATTTTATTTTAATTTTCTCTACTCTCATTTCTCTTTCTTTCTTTCTTTCTTTTTTACTTCATAATTTTTTACTTTCTTTTTCATAATTTATAATTTCCTTCTTTTTTTCTTTTTATCATTTCTTTCCTTCTTTCCTCATAAGTACTTTCCTTTTTTCTTTCTTTTCTACTTCATAATTTTTTACTTTCTTTTTCATAATTTATAATTTCTGCATTCATTCTTTATATTTTCTTTCTTTTCTTTTTTCTTAATCATTTCTTTCTTCATAATTTTATTCCTTCTTTCTTTTTTCATAAAATACTTTTCTTCTTTTTTACTTTATAATTTCCTTCTTTCTTCAAGTTTTACTTCATAATTTCTTTTTTTTTCTTTACCTAGGTTAAAATTTCTTTCTTTTTTCTTTACATAGCTTAAAATTTCTTTCTTCTTTTTTTACTTAGCTTAAAAGTTCTTTCTTCTTTTTTTACTTCATAATTTCTTTCTTTCTTACTCCATAATATCTCTTTCTTTCTTTCTTTCTTTTTACTTCATAATTTTTTTACTTTCTTTTCTTTCTTTTTCATCATTTCATTTCTTCTTCATAAATTCTTTCTTTCATAATCTCATTCTTTCTTTCTTTCTTTCTTTCTTTCTTTCTTTCTTTCTTTCATAATTTCATTCTTTCTTCCTTCATAATTTCTTTCTTTTTTATCTGTTTTGCTGTTATTTATCTCTTTTTTCCTTAAATTTTCCAAGATATTTTTGTTCATCTTTTTTCTTCCTGTAACATTTTAAAATATACTTTTTTTCATTCCTTTCTTTCTTTGTTTTTGGTTTTACATTCCTTTACCTATTTTTGTTTATTAATTAAACCATTTTACCTTTTTCTTCAGATTTCATCTGATTCTGTCAATTTCTTTCTTCCATCCTTTTTTACATTTACTCTTAACTATTACAGTGTAACCCGGATATAAGAGAAATCGCTCTTATATCCGAGCTTCTTTTATACCCGTGTCTCTTATATCCGGGTTATACTGTATTAATCTTTAATATTAAAATATCTAAATTTATTGGATATAAAAAATTCATAATTTCTCAGTGTAGATAACTAAAAAGCAACAAACCAAAGAAAAAATATTGAGAGAGAGAGAAAAGAAGAGAGAAAGTGTGTGAGAGAATAAGAGAGAGAGAGAGAGAGAGAGAGAGAGAGAGAGAGAGAGAGAGAGAGAGAGAATAGTGACTGGAAAAAATATTTAAAAAAAGGAATAAAGAGAAAAAAGTTTTTTTTTATAATCGTGTGGCCCCAAGCAAGACATTTTATTGCCACTGTTGTGCAGGGGGTTACATAGGAGGAATGTTATGAGAAAGAGTGACAGATTACAGGGGTTGTCAGGAAGAGAGTATGAGAAGGAAGAGAATACTGATGAGTGTGGGGTGGATGGGGAAAAAGCATGAGAGAGAGGATGTAAGTTAGTGAGACAGGAGATGACTATTGACTTTACAATTAAATTCTTGGAGGTTATAGCTATCGGGGAAACAAGTATACAGAAGGGAATTCCACAGGCAGAAAGTGCGAGAAAAGAAGCTACTGGAGTAGAATTTGCACTTACAATTTATTGATTTCACAGTAAAAGGGTGGGACCTAGTTGTTAATCTCGTGGCTTGAGGAAATTCATGTGTCTGATGTGAGAGTTAATCCGAGAAGGTGCAGTGTTTTACTTTCAGGGAGAGAAGCCTGATCCATGTTAATGGGTGGGAGGAACGATTGTCTGTGATGGTTAATAGATAGCAGCTTTGTTTTGGAAGCATTAAAATTTATGAGCCATTTCTTACCCCAGTCCACCACGGATTGGAGATCCTTTTTAAGCTCGGCAGCAAGGTTTGCTTTGTCAGCCTTGGCAGATTTTTTATCAAGATGAGCGTAAACCATAGGGTCATCAGCATATATGCCTACTTGGGATCTTATTACGTTGGGGAGATCGTTAATATAAATAAGGAAAAGCGTAGGACCTAAAATAGAGCTTTGAGGAACACCTTTGTTCATGTGATAGTATTGGGAGGCTTGTCTGTTCAATACTACCTTCATTGTATGATTTGAAAGGAATCACTGGATTAGGTCAAACAATTGTCCAATTATACCATAGCCCTGCAGCTTGTATAGAAGGCCAGCATGCCAGACTCTGTCAAATGCTTTGGAGATGTCAAGGACAACAGTTTAGGCTTTGCCGTTTTTGTCGAGAGCCTGGTGTATGTACTCAGTGATGGTCGTGAGTATATTAGCAGTAGACCTGGTAAAATGGAAACCATACTGTTTGTCAGAGAAGAGTTTGTGGACTGAGAGATGTTGTACTACTTCGGTTACAATAAAAATAATAAGAAGAAGAATGAATAAAGAGCAAAAATAAAAACAAAATGAGAAAATAAAATAGAAAATGAAAATAAAAAGGAAAATGTGAAAACAAAAGAAAAAGCAAAAATAATAAGAAAAATAAAAAATAAAAATTAAAATCCAAAAATATAAAAGGAAGAATGAAAAATAAGAAAAAAGCGAAAAAAAAATAAAAAATAAAATAAAAAGGAAAAGCGAAAGAAAAAAGTAAAAATAAAAAAGAGAAAGTGAAAATAAAAAAGAAAAATTGAAAACAAAAATAAAAAGTGAAAATAGAAGAAAAATTGTGACAATAAAATATAAGTAAAAATTAAAAGAATGAAGAGTGAAAAATGAACAAAAAAAAGGTGATAAAATAAAACAGAAAAGAAATTAAAATAAAAGTAAAAAGTTGCAACAAAAATAAAAAAGAGTGACAATAAAAAAGAAAAGAGTAGCAAAAACCTTCTAGAAAAAAAGGGAGAGAAACAGTGAAGAGAGAACTGAGTGTAAAAGAAAAAAGAAAGGGAAAGGAAAAGTGATAAAGAAGAAAAATCATTGGAATATTGAGTAGTCAGAATGTGCGTGTTGATATTTCCATCTGAGAGACAGGCTGACATATTGACTATAGCTTGATGCTTGATATCCAGTCGATATTTCAAAGTATATCACAAAAACGTTTCCAGTTGTCTTATCTTTGATGTTACTTTGTTTTTAAGGTTTTTTTGGTAGTTTTCATTGTTCTAGCCTCTTGCGTTAAGAAACGATACTTACTCAGACAAGAGTCTAGTAAATATAAAAATATTTTGTATCAAGGTAGCAGAATAGATGACAAAGATTCAAAGACAGGCAGGTGAGAAGATAAGTAAAAATAAAATGAAGTACTTAAAAGGAAATAAGTGGAGAAAAGAATGAAGAAAATGGGTATTGGAAAATAATATTAGAGTAAATGTTTAATTTTGAACCATGGAATTTAGAAGATAAAAACAAAATAAGGATTTTAGAAAATTATTATTTATTTTATGTTTTTTCTTTTTTAAATAATTAGTTTTTATTTTCACTTTTTAAATAATTAAGAGAAATTTCAGTGGAAACAAAGTAAGAAGTACCAAACTGTTATGTGATATCAATTCTATACAGCAGTGAATACTGGACAACAGCTCAGAGATGAAGAAAACACTTGAAACCAGTGCCGTGCTCAGCAACATCGCCCTCTCACTCTGAAGAATGTGCCTTGCGGCCCCTCTATCCACAAAATACAACAGGTGCCTACCCCCTAACATACTGAACCTACAATAAATGGTACTTTAAACAAAATAACATACTCTTGGAATACTGATATTCCATGATCATGAAAACACAGAATAAATCACAGAGTTTGCATTTTAAAGCTATACATTATGAACTTTTCACAACTTTTATCTACTTTTTGGTGATTTCCTATCTATTTTTATAGCCATTTCAGTGCATTTTGGCTCTCAATCTTCTACAAGTTTTTCCAAAGAATTTTCAATAATTTAAACCCAAGTTTCAAAAACATTTTGCTACAGAAAGTTTGATATACTGTCAAAAATTAGACTTCAGGCATTTATTTAAAAAATGAAGAGAGAGTGTCAAAAAGTTTTGGTATATATATATATATATATATATATATATATATATAAGGAGAGAGAGAGCAAGATGGGTTGATAGATATCTATTTCAACATACAAGTATGATAATAATTTTCCAGTTAATCCTAATAATTATTTTATTAATTTATTTTCATTACATTGCAGAGCCAAGGAGCCTTGCAGCTTCCCAGGGCCTTGTGTCCCTTAGGGATCTTGTGTCCCCGCCACAATTGCGGGGTTTGTGGGGGCCCTAAGCACAGCCCTGCTTGAAACAATGGAAATGCAGTTCTATTGCAGCAGTAAATTTTATAGAAAATCAAGACAAAGAGGAAACTTAGATATAACATCAGGAAGAAATACTTGAAATTTCTTGGAAGGTAGGCATGGAAAATCTGATACAAATAGACAAAATTTATTAAGAGCTATGAAAGACAGGAAATTGTGGAGAGCCATGATCACCTATGTCTTGAAGAGAAACAGCTCATAAAGAAGTTCTTTTAATTTTAAAAAAATTTCCAAAACTTTTTTTTCAAAATAAAAATTTAAAAGTAGAAAAATATTTTCTTATATATAAAGAAAATGTAAAGAAAACAGACATGAAAATAAAATAATAAAAACATTTATCGGAAGAAAAGAAAGTTTCAAAGCAAATGAAAATTGTTTTTATTTTTTGGTGCCTTGGGATTTAGATGACAAAAGTAAAGATTTAAATAAATAAAAAAAACAGAGAAATAAAAAATGATGAAAACCTCTTGGTATAATTTATTTTCTTAAATCTCTTCCTGATACTTTGTATAAACTTTCTCAGTTCTGTATATTGTATTTTCCATTTGATAATTGGTACATCTTTACAAATGAGGTTTAAATCTTTTTTTTTAATTTTTTATTCATTCTTTAAGAAAAATCACATGATTCTTGTAAGTCTTATTAAAAACAGAATAAATTTAATTTAAAATCTAAAAAGAAGAAATAATTTTACATAAAATTATGAGATACAATAACTGATAATCTGATCTCATTACACATTTTCTATGTGCTGTGTCCGTTCAAAACATTGGCAATCATAGCTCACCATAATTTTCTGTTCTTTGTAGCTCTTAAAAAAATATTTATCTTTTTACTATCTCTCCTAAGCCCTGTTCTTCCAACCACTTACATAAGCTCTTTAAGTTTATTTTTAATCATTTCACTCCAAGCAAGACAGTAACACCACTGATGTGCAAGGGACTACATAAGAGAAAAAGATTAGATAGAAGGAGAGTAAGGAGAAAGATGAACCAGTTACAGGGGGCGTCAGAGAAGGAAGCAAGAGAAGGATGGGAATACAGGTGTGATGACAGTTGCAAAGGTATAGAGAAAGGAAAAGATATACAGGGTGATATAGAAAGAACTAGAGTCAAGTGGATAAGAGATGGGTATTGACATTGTGTTTAAATTTCTGGAGGTTGTAGCCCTCAGGAAAGCAAAAATATAGGCAGGAAGTGTGAGAAAAGAAGCTGCTGGAGTAGAATTGTCGGCTACATTTGGTTGATCTAACTGTGGATGGGTGGGACCCAGTTGCACAAGTAAACTTATGTGGCAGGGGCACCAGTGACTTAAGTTCATCGGAGCAGAAGCCATAAAAATATTTATAGAACAGACAAAGGGAAGCCACATCCCGACAGTGAGAAAGTGGCTGGAGTCGAGCCACTATGTCGGTACCTATCAGATTACTGATTCTTCTTTAGAGCCTGTCAAGAACATTGAGATGAACAGTGGGAGATGCCTGACCATATATGACAGCAGTATTCCATGCATAGATGGATTGTTTATTTGTATATGTGCAAGATGGATTCAGGCGGAAAAAACATCCTGGCACAACACAGAGATCCAATTTTCCTAGCAGTGGATTTAGCTATTGAGAGTAGGTTATGCACAGCTTTTCTCTGCTTCTTTTGCCTTCAATCAATGGTTTTATTTTGTGTTGACATAAAACTCTGCTAAACAACCCATACTTAATAAAATCATGTTTAAATCTGGTCATAACACATTACATTGCATTTGAAAATATGGTTCTGTTGTCCTTTTGAGCTATCACATGGTGTAACGTCATAGAATCACAATGCAAATTTGCAAACTGCGTTTGCTATTTTTGGTATCTGTTGCCATTGTTAAGCAGAGTTTCATGTCAACACAAGATAAAATCATCACTGATGGTGGATGTTTTTGTGTTAACATCCTTATAACCTCTCTGAAGATGGCTTATGTGAGCTGAAAGCTTAGAACCGACTTAATAAAAAATTATCCAAATGTTGGAGAACTTTTGTTTTTATTTTCAACTGAAATTAAAGCCAAAATACGATATTTAGAATGGCTCATGATTAAACATAATAGACATTCATTGTCTCTTATATTTAACAGTATATGTTTAGAAAATTATCTGCTGCCTCGATACACTATATATATATATATATATTGTTGTTTCCTCATATTCAGTTCATTTGTTTTGATTATGCATTAGACACTTTTTCAATTT
This sequence comes from Ascarosepion bandense, assembly GCA_037127315.1. Taxonomy (NCBI): domain Eukaryota; kingdom Metazoa; phylum Mollusca; class Cephalopoda; order Sepiida; family Sepiidae; genus Ascarosepion; species Ascarosepion bandense. The sequence goes on from JBBBDQ010000575.1 coordinate 1,507,360, forward strand.
ACTGTCTACTGGTCGAACCAGCCACTATTTTACTGGTTTCATGAAAATTGACAGATAAGGTATTATGGTTAAGTTTTTCATATAATTTTTTCTGTGATCTTATAATTTTGGAAAAACAAAAAATTTTAATGTGATCTTATAATGTTCTGAAAAAAAATTATAAAACCACATTAAAAATGATATAAAAAAAATTAATAATAATACCTTGTCTGTCATTTTTTATAAAAAAGACCTACATAAAAGAGAGATTGCTGCCCAAATGCACAATATATATATATATGTATATATATATAAGGAATGACAGATTATAGCTTGATATTACTTCTGCCTAGGATCAGTGCAGCATTTCCGTACTCTGCCTAACTGAGTATTTGCAAGTTAATTTTTTCCTGTTTCTTGAACAGAAGACTGATGGCCTACTGGATATGGTGTGAGTCTGCTTATCTCCATGTTGGAGATTCAAATTTGCATTTACTGTTTTATATCTATTTCCCTTATAATAAGAAAAAGTTAAAGAAAAATATATAAATAGACATGGCTTAATTTATATATATATATATAATTACTTTATTTACATCATTTACATTCAAACAAATATCCTCATCTTTGTTGTTATAATCCTTTTTTGACTCTTGTATCCTCTGGTCTTCTTCAGGTTGATTTGGGTAACCTTCAGCAAATTTTTGAGCTGAACCCTTCATTTAATTTACAGGGGTAGTTTCTTCACATTCCACTGTCCATGTCTAGGGATATCTTGTCTTGTTCTAATTTTAATGCTACTCAGTTATTGTTTGCATCTCTTTCACTAAATCTCTTGGCATAAATATTGAACTCACAATTACTTTATGGAAGAAATATCATCTATAAACTCTATATATCAGACTAATCTAAACTTATATAATAAATGGAACTTTGTCTGTGAGTGTGTGTATGTCTGTGTGTGTGTGTATCCGTTACCTATAGACACCGGAACGGCTGAACCGCGATTTTCTTGAAAATTTACACAGTTGTACTATAAGTGTCTGCAAGTGTTCTTAGATAGGATTTGTGTCAAGGTATCCCTGATAAATATCAAAAATCAATAATCAAAAAAATCGGGTTATAGAAGGAGTGGTTTGATTTTAATAAAATTTGATACACTCATAGACAAAGACATAAGAAATGATATTCAGAAGTTTCAAGGTTGCAGTTCTTACAATAGTGCTGAGAATCGATAATATATATATATATAAAAGGCAAGATGTTTGTGTGTGTGTCTGTTTATCTGCCTGTATGTCTGTATTTTTTTCAGCCCTTTTATTTTAGTTTTTGCTTCGGGTTTGGCTCTAAGTAGGTATAATTGTAGTTCTTAGTCTCAGCCATGATACCATTTACTCAGAGGACTTATTTAGCCTTCAAATCTCAGTTTCCAAAGAAAAAAGCTTATTTGATATCTATAGCAGGAAATCAAAATTTGACTTACATCCATTCATTTTTCTTTCAGTCTACGGTTTTGCTTTAACTGGAAACAACTGTTGGTTTTTAGTCTTTTGTGCCAATGTCCAAAGAGTCTGAGCTCCAGGACCATGGATTAGTTTTAAAGCTTTCATTACTCCCGAGCAACATTGGGCTATACTGCTAGTGATTCAGAATTGAATGATGAAATCGAAAGAAATTCTATGACATATGTTCCATCCTTGAAAAGTCTGATGTAGTGTTTTTGCAGTATTTTAGTTTGAATGACAAATAAAACATGTTGCACAGAATTGTTTCCATTTTGTTAATTAACAACAGTTAGCAACAAAGATGAGGATATTAATCTATACGTAAATAGTGATAACACTTCATTCCAGAAATTCAGAAGTTGAGAAGAGTATTAAGAAACAAGAGAATTTCACTAGAAACAAAGAAGAGAGTATTGGATTGCTATGTGATGTCTGTTCTTCAATATGGCAGTGAATGCTGAACAATATCATTAAAGATAAAGGAAAAACTTGAAGCAACTGAATTGTAGTTCTACAGAAGGTTGCTGCAAATATCAGGGATCGAGCATGTGAGAAATGATGAGGTTTTAGAAAGGACGGAAATGAAAAGGAAATTAATGCTGAGCAGGCAAAGACAGCTGAAGTTCTTGGGATATGTGATGAGGAAGGAAGGATTGGAGAATCTGATAATCACAGGTCAGATAGAGGGGAAAGAGAGACAGAGGAAAGCAGCAGATCACATATTTAAAGGGCCTGAGCAGGTGGATGGCAGAGCAGGGTTTTGGTGGGGTAAGTGGAGAAAGTGTGCTAAGAACTACCAGAGATGGGGAGACATGGAAAGGCCACGATTGCCTTCATTCTGAAGAAACATGGCACATAGAAGAAGAAGAATATCTTTCAACAATTTTGTTTGCTTTTTATTGCAACTGCCAGATTCTGTGATTGTTAGACAGTAACATGGATCCAAAATATGGCTTTGGTTGAATTAAAACTTCCATGTGTATTCTTTTTTGGATCTACTAGCAGTATAGTCCGGCGTTGCTCGGGTGTAATGAAAGTTTTAAAACTAATCCATGGTCCTCGAGGTCAGACTCAGTGTAAAGAATATTTGTGTGAAGTTTGGTGAGAATCGGATAAAAATTGTGGATTTGTATAAAGGACATACAGACAGATAAACAGACACACACACACAAACATCTTACCTTATATATATATATATATATTATCGATTCTCAGCACTATTGTAAGAACTGCAACCTTGAAACTTCTGAATATCATTTCTTATGTCTTTGACTATGAGTGTATCAAATATGATTAGAATCAGACCACTCCTTCTATAACCCGATTTTTTTGATTATCAATTTTTGATATTTATTAGAGGTACCTGGACACAAAACCTAGCTAAGAACACTCACAGATGCTTATAGTACAACTGTGTAAATTTTCAAGAAAATTGGTTCAGCTGTTTCGGAGTCTATAGGTAACGGATACACACACACACAGACAAACACACACACAGAGAGACAAAGTTCCATTTATAAATAAGTTTAGATTAGATGCTATTTATTCATAAACATGGGATGATGAATTGAGATAAAAAGCATCTAAAATTAAGACAAAGAAAATATCAGTCAAAAATGATAAACGACAGAATTTCATCAAAGAAACTTAAATAGTATTACAATGCAAACCATTGGTGGATGGTTTTTATTGTTTTAATTGACGACTTTTAATTTTTTTAAAAAAAATTGTTTTTTATTCATCATCTTCTTCTAAGTGCTGTGCTCCTTCAGCACATGGGTGATTATGGCTCTTTACGATTTCCTTTTCCTTGTTGCTCTTAGTAAATTTTGTCTTTTTTGCTATCTCTCTTAATCCCTGTTCAGCCAATGTTGCACAGGTTTATTAGGTAGGTTTTGTGGTTCTTTCCTTTGTCCCTCTTCCCTTCACTATGTTCTATCAGTGTTAAATTTTCTTAGCCCTCTTTCCTCATTAAGCATCTAGAAATTTCAGCTAAATCTTTCAGATTCTAAGTATAAGTGTCCTTTTTGCTACCATTTCCACAAAACCCTTGTAAGGTTTTAAATAGAACATCTCACCTAGTAAGCAGAGAACCAAGGTGAGTTAATGCCTTTGGCACAGTTAGTAGATAGTCAGTCAGTTAAGTGCCATACATAAAACACACTTGGGTGATCATGTCTCTTTCAAGACATGACTGACTGGGCAGAAGATTATCCCACAGTAGGTTGCAATTGCTTTCTGCGGTAGACTGGTTGCCAGCCAAGACTATAGGACCCAATCTGTCCTGTTATTTAAGCCATAACTGGAAGGAAGAGATTGATTAATACCTTTCCCAAGGGTATTTGCATGTAAGTGAATGCAATGAATTCAACTGGAATTCAAACTCGGCTCCCCGAATTCTCATTCCAAGCCGGTATCCACTGCACCACAACGCACATCCCTGTTAGTAGATAACGGAGAGAATTAATGCCCTTGGCACAGTCTAGAGAATTAGTTTGGATCTGTGAAAAGGTTTGAACAAGATATGTCTAAAATCAGTTCTAATGGGGAACAAAAGAGAGATGCTCATACTCTAAAAGATTATTTCCTTTATGTTAAGTTGAGATTGTGGGTTACCAACTAAGAATATTATTTATTGTTGAGACTGGACATTGGCCACAGCATATCTTGTTCCAACCTTTACGCAGGTGTTCTGTCTAAAACCCTCCAAACTTGTCATTTCTTATATCTTTAGTTCATGGTATTCTCAGCATCTTTCTGTAGAACCAGATTTCTGTTGCTTCAAATTTTTTCTTTATCAGTAATGAGATTGTCTAGCATTCCTTGTTATAATAAGACTACTGATATTACGTAAGGGGATGTAAAAATTTATTCGCACATTCTGTATAACATATCTGAGCTTTCAGTGTGGATAAATTTGACTTTCCCTCATGAGTATTTGTATACAAACATAAACAAAGGTCAACATATAAAAATAAATAGATAAATATACTGTTTAATAAATAAATAGAGCATTTCTAGTTTCTACATTTTTATTTACATAAACTCTATCCCTGATATTAAGCACTTTAACCCATGAATATAGCATACTTTAATCTATCATATGATTTATCATGTATATATATATATATATATATATATATATATATATAAATCTATCTAAACTTATTTATAAATGGAACTGTGTCTGTGTGTGTGTGTATGTGTGTGTGTGTGTGTGTGTCCGTTACCTATAGACTCCGAAATGGCTGAACCGATTTTCTTGAAAATTTACACAGTTGTACTATAAACATCTGCAAGTGTTCTTAGCTAGGTTTTGTGTTGAGGTACCCCTGATAAATATCGAAAATCGATAATCGAAAAAATCGGGTTATAGAAGAAGTGGGCCTATTTTAATGAAATTTGATACACTCATAGACAAAGACATAAGAAATGATATTCAAAAGTTTCAAGGTTGCAGTTCTTACAATAGTGCAGAAAATCCATTATATATATATATATATATATATATATAAAAGGCAAGATGTTTGTGTGTGTGTCTGTTTATCTGTCTGTATGTCTGTATTTTTTTCAGCCCTTTTATTTTAGTTTTTGCTTCGGGTTTGGCTCTAAGTAGGTATAATTGTAGTTCTTAGTCTCAGCCATGATACCATTTACTCAGAGGACTTATTCAAAATTCAGTTTACGACAAAAAAACTTATTTGATATTGATACCAGGAAATCAAAATTTGACTTATATTCATTCATTTTTATTTCAGTCTACGGTTTCACTTTAACTGGAAACAACTATTGCTTTTTAGTCTTTCGTGCCAACGTCCAAAGAGTCTGAGCTCTAGAACCATGGATTAGTTTTTAAAACTTTCATTACACCCGAGCAACATTGGGCTATACTGATAGTATATACATACACACACGCATATATATATATATATATATATATATATATATGTAACAACCCATAGTTGATTTTAATGAAATACTGATAAACAAATGTCTGGCAAAAATTCCTTTTTTATTATTACTGTTTGCTTTTTACACCCTTTACATCATTTGAACAGTTCTCCTCATCCTTATTGCTATATTCACAATGTTTCAGCTGTTGTACATTCTGAACTTCTTCAGGTGAAATTCTAGTATATATCACCTAAAGAATGTCAGAGTGTACAATCTTTGAAATGTGAATATGGCAATAAAGATGAGGACAACAGTTTGATTTGGTTTGGTTTATTTTGTTTGACAGCATATTAACCTCAATGCTTTATTTAATACCTACAAGAATTATGATAGGTTTGTATGAACAGAATATATTCTTTGTAAGAAATCAGTTTGTAGATTAGTTATCACTGATGTATTTTTGTAAAGGGGTTTTTTGTCAAGAGTCAAATGTTTTGCTGGTAACATTTTTTTTTCAAAAATATATTGCTGTTATTTTTACTATAAAAATCTATATTTGTAATTTCATAGTGCTTTGACCTCAGTTTGGGGGTTAACTATCCATCCATAGCTGACACTCTAACATGTTCTACCACCCCAAAACAAAATGGACCTGAAAACAACAGCAATTAAGAGGTGGTTCTATGCTTCTTAAACCTTCAATCTCCTAATCAGAGGCCGTGCTGCCAGATGTAGTTTATCATCATACCCAGGACACAACAATACAAATGATGTAAAATAGTGTAAATAGTTACAATACTTCATCTCAGAAATATAGACAGATACTGTTTTGCTTGTTTGGCATTTTTTGTTCTGTTTTTTTAAATTTCTGGAAAATAATGCTTAGTGTTAGAATACCAACATTTTTTTCTTCCTTTATTAAAAAGTAGAATAAAAAGATTTAATTCATTATTTTCTGTAAATTTCTTTAAAAGATAAAAGAGAAAACGTTCATAGCATTTATTTAGAATATATATTTTGTTTCATTTAACACTGTATTAATTAGAAAAAATGATCAAGTGCATCATGCAAAAAATATAGAAAGATAAAGAGTAAATAGAATTTAAGATTTAGAAAATTTGAAAAAGTCATCAGATTTTTCTTAGATCAGTAAGTCCATAGCCTAAAAGTGTTATTAGCTAAATTTCAATTTGAAATTTTCACTGTATAATTTTATTTCCTTTTAAAATTATGTTCACTCTACATGAGGCCCTTTTCACTCTACATGAGGCCCTTTTCACTCTACATGAGGCCCTTAAGCTACTTGAGGTAAGAGTAACAGAGTAAAAGGCACAAATATTTGAGAAAGATAAATGGTTAAACTTACACTTGAACAGGCTAAGATAGCTCAGTGATCAGGGAAGCATCCTCTTGGGAGTCGTTTCTACAGAGCAGCAGTTTGTAAGAAGAAGCTGCTTGAGTAGAACTTACATCTCACCAATAGAATACAAAGTGGTTTGTTATAATGTGGTGGGTAAATGTTTGAGCTTTGTAATTAATATTTATCACTGAAGGAAAGATATATTGTAAAAGTTATTTTCTATATAAAATAATTTGTTTGTTTTTAGGCTATGGACTTATTGACTCATCTACATACACTTGTCTATTTAAACTGGTGTCCTTATCTTGGGTTCTATAGTCACAACATTTTGGATACTATAGTCAATGGTTTTTAGGTTCAAAACTTACTAGAAGGCTGTAGAATATGGCAGACAGTAGCTGAAATGTTGTGATTATAATAGCTAACTACCAAGGTGAGAACACAGGTTTAGATAGCTCAGTAAATAATAATAATAATAATAATAATTATTATTATTATTATTATTATTATTATTATTATTGTTATTATTTTTTTTATTTTTTTTTATTTCAGAAACTCAGACAATAATGATAAAAAATGCACAGAAGCTTTGACTTTTGTTGGGAAACACTTCTTGTGACAACTGTCTTATTGCCCTCATGACAATAGCATGCTGTTGAAAACAGTGATAAAAAGGATTAAAGAAATTAAAAATCCATACAGAAAGAGTAAATTGTTCTCATTCAGAAGTGAGAATAATATTAAAAAAAGAAAAAAAAAAACAAGACAAAGAAATGAACAGAATTTGCTTAGTTTCACTCAAGCAATACAATTCAGCTACAAACTAGATCAAAGAAACTTGAAGAATCAAAATTGATTTTAAATTTGAAGAATCAAAATTTCTGGATCAAAGAAATTTGAAGAAGCATGTCCTGTTCTTCAACATGATCTGTACTCAAAAGTAAAAAAAGAAAAAAAGGAAAAAATAATTCCCTGTTCCCAAATTTGATCACCCAAAGAAAATAAAAATAAAACAGAAACAAAAAAATGAATGAAAACAAATACTGGAATGAAAGAGGAAAGAAAATCGCAGTAAAAATAATTTAAAAAGAGAAATAAAAGAAAAACAGTAAGACAAAAAAGAAAGGAATAACAAAATAATGAATGAAGTAAAACCAACCAAAAACAAGAAAAGAAAAAAAAGCGATATATCTAAAAGAAAATATATGAAAACAAAAAAGAAAAGATTCTGCTCAAAATCAATTAAGAAAGAAAAGTAAAAACAAAACAAAAAATAGAAAGCAAAATCTAAATGAAAAGAAAAACAAAACAAAAATACAGGAACAAAAAGAAAAACAAATAAGCAAAAAAAAAAATGAAAGAAAAAATAGGAAAAATTGAAAAAAAATAAACAAAATAAAAAAGTGTTGAATAAACAAAAAAAGAAAAGGAAAGCAAAAATGAAAACAAAAAAACAAAAGAGAAAGGAAATAAGAATAAACAAAAAACAAGAAAAGAAAAACAAAAAAAAATTACTGATAAAATGTTACTAATAAATGAATATATATATGCAGCCTGATTTGGAGGATTGTAAAACTTTTGACTTTGAAATGAACCTGATTTTGATTATAATTTTGTTTATGAGTTTTCTTCATCTTATTAAGGCTTTTTCTCATCCCATTCTAGGCCAAATACTCTTTAACCATTTCACTAATTAAATAATAAAGAAATAATTTCCAAAGAAACTTGATCTCATATTCCATTTCTCCGAGCTGATAGCTTATCAGAAGCTACTTATTTATTCTATCTTCATGTGAATTACTTTGATGATTTGGAGAGTATTTGAGATGAGATGAAGAAAAGGCTTACCATAAATCAATATTGTATAGATACATATGGGTAAGTGAATTCTTCTAAAATGAATTGAATTCTTTCGGTAACTGGCATGTGCATACACTGCTTATATACAACACATTAAAATTTCCCTTCTCTGATTCCATGCACCTATGGCTTAGGGGGTAGCGACTCCAACTGACACCAAATCGGTTGAGTTTCGATCCCGACCAGAAGCAAATGGATGTGTCTAGCCACACTGATGAGCTGTGATACAGTGAAACAGGCTTGTATGTAGATGACTAATATATATATATATATATATATATATATATATAAGAATAAATCTAAGAGCCAACAGACCTACCTAGGTTTCACCTAACGGCTCGTCAGGGCAGCTCAGAATGGGGTTTTTTACTTTTCTATGAGCATTTTGATGTACGTTCAAGTACTTCGTTGGTTTCTTTATTTATTTTCCCTTTTTCCCCCTCCGTGTTTATTCTCGGTAAGTTTTTCGAGATGGACTGAAATATATTATAACAATTATTAATAGTATCATTATTATTGTTATTATTGTTATTATTATTATTATTATTATTATATATATATATATATATAGATATATATATGAAATGATTTGTTTGAACATTATTTTTTATCAACACTCGTATTTAAATAGATATTCTGTTTTTTAATTAAACAGTATTATATATTTATATCTACCAGCCTGATTATTTACGATAAATTTTTATTACAAAAATGTGTGTCATTCAGCAGGATTAGAACCTGCAGCCCTTATCCACATAGGGGAAGCTACCATGTGATCTGGCATGTCTCTCGACCACGAATGACCATCAGTCTAAACAAGGTTTTAATCAAGCCTATATAACACAATTTTCGATTCATCGCAATAATCATATCCGCTCTGAAATGTATCGTAATGTCAACAAATGTAAACATGTTACAGAAATTAACGAAGATTAACAAAACTTGGCTATAAACAACCGACAATTTGAAATGATTTGTTTGAACATTATTGCATGTGCATATTTATTAATTTATGTCACTACCTATATATATATATATATATTTATATATATATATATATGTGTGTGTGTGTGTGTGGTGATCCAAAAGTAGGTGGACAGTTGTCAGAATAGGTTTGTATATGGGTTATATTATAGAATTAATTGTATTTTCTGGTATAGTTAAAGAACATACATTTAAGCATTAAAGAAAGAACTAAACGGTATATATATATATGTGTGTGTGAGTGTGTGCGTGTGTGTGTGTGTGTGTGTGTGTGTGTGTGTGTGTGTGTGTGTGTGTGTGTTTGTTGTGTAATGAATATCAGCTCGGAATGGGGAAATTGGTAGAGCCAAGTTTAAATTCCAGTTGAATTTAAACTTGGCTCTTGAATTTACGTTCACTTGTTCACAAATACCGTATTTTTCTTCAGCTATGGGTTAAATAGCAAGACAGATTGGGTTGTATAGCCTCGATTGACAACCAGTTTACTACAGAAAGTAATGGAAGCCTACTGCTGGAAAATCTTCAGCCCAATCAGTCATGACTTTTTCAAGACATGATCACCTGAGCATGTATCTGATATGGCACTTAACTGACTGACTTAAACTTTCATATTTTTCTATAAGTAAATAGAGAAACAGACTCGTTGTGTAACTTTTTTCACATAGGTTTCTTCTTTTTTAAATGCCATATCTCTTCAAGATGTAGGCAGTTGCCGCTTTTCATGGAGTCTTTTTTCTTTACTATCTGTGTATAGCTACAATTTCTTAGAGAATATAGTGGCATGATTTCTCATTGCCTTCTCTACAGTTTTGAATTCAAAGTAGTCCTTCAAAACCGGCTGTTATCAAAACTAGAGATTCCAGTCTACTATTTAACTTATATATGAAAGGAGAAGAGATAGATTCATGCCTTTCCCCTTAGAATTTGGCTCACCGATTTTATTTTCTGTGCCTATAATGACACAAATATTAAAATTCTATCATAAATCATCTGGATAAATTAACTGGTTTTATGTACAGTACTGTGCAAAAGTATTAGGACAAAAATTATTTTCTCTTTTATGAGGCATATTGACAGAAAATAAACAATTTAATGAAAGTAATTTTATTTGATTTACTCAACAAATGTTTTAACAAAGAAAAATACTTGTAACAAAATAAATTTAAGATTTAGTATAATAGCCTTTTGCTTTGATCCCAGCCTTCATTCTGTCAGGCATTGACATCACAAGCTTCTTCAATGTATCTGATGATATCTCCTGCCAAGCAACTTGGATTTGTTCCCAAAGTGTGTCTTGTGAAGTAACATTAGATTTATCAAATTTTTATCCAAAATATCCCATACATGTTCAATAGGATTGAGATCAGGGCTTTGTGGGGGCCAATTCAAATTCCAAAGCATTTCTTCCTCTTCCTTTTTAGTTAAATAATTCTTAATAAAGAATTCTTAATAAAGGTTTGGTTTTTCACCCTGTATTTGAATTTCAGTGAGGTTTTTAGGAAAATCCCCCCTGTCCTAATACTTTTGCACACTACCAGTAGTGCACAAAAGTTTTAGGACAGGAGTGATTTTAAACTTTATTTTGATGCCTCATGAAAGATAAAATAGTTCTTGTCCTAATACTTTTGCACAGTACTGTATGTGTTCCTAGGATACTGTAAAACATGACTCAAAATGCACCTTTTAATTTCTAGCTTTATAGATTATTTCTTTCATTTGTTAATATTACGAAGATACAGTTTTATCTCTTGAGTGCAATGATGAAACCTTTTAAAGTTGCATTTATATTCAAATTCAATCATGATATGATATTTTTCACAAATGTGCATTGTGGTACAGTGGATATCAGCTCGGAACGAGAAGCCAGGGAGCCGAGTTCAAATTCCAGCTGAATCCATTGTATTCACTTACGTGCAAATACCCTTGGGAAAGGTATTAATCCATCTCTTCCTTCCAGTTATGGGTTAAATAGCAGGACAGATTGGGTTCTATAGCCTTGGTCGGCAACCAGTCTACCGCAGAAAGCAATGGCAACCTACTGCGGGATAATCTTCTGTCCAGTCAATCATGTCTCTTTCGAGACATGGTTGCCCAAGCATGTATCACATATGGCACTTAACTGACTGACTGAGATGGTTAGAATTAAATGACTGTGGCACCTAAACAGAACTAAAGATATGAAAGAAAATCCTGACTCTATTCTTTAATGCAAATAGGGTTCTGGTGCATTAGGAATGAGTCCCAGTGCCAAGATACAATACAAGGCAAATGTGGTGAACATTTTGGCCTATTTAAATATATTTGACTTGTCCACAAAGAAAAAGAAAAAGAAAAGAAGACAGCAGATATAATGTAAATACAAAATATTTATATTTCAGAAATGTTTGAGGTGTTTTGCAAAATTGTGTTTTTCCTCTTTTTTTTATTGTTTACTTTCTTATAAGGACAATTTTCTCATAAGAAAGAATAGATGAAGCACAAGAAATTTTTTAATGACTTCAACTCAAACTGTTACATGTAGCTGCTACTTGTATTATCATGTGGACTGCTTGGACTATCACGGACTATTTAATATGTTGCCCTTTTACTTATAGTCTATGTAATAGCAGATGTGCATTGTGGTGCAGTGGATATCAGCTCAGAACGAGAAATTGGTGATCTGAGTTTGAATTCCAGTTGAATTCATTGCTTTCACTTACGCACAAATATTCTTGGGAAAGGTATTAATCTGTTTCTTCCCTCTAGTTACGGGTTAAATAACAGGACAGATTTGATTCTATAGCCTGGGCTAGCAACCAGTCTACTGCAGAATGTAATGGCAACCTACTGTGGGATAATCTTCTGCCCAGGCAATCATGTCTCTTTCGAGACATGATTGCCCAAGTGTGTTTCACAAATGGCACTTAACTGACTGAATAGCACAAAATGCTCAGCTACATTTTAAAGAGTGTTACATCTCTAATAACTTAATAACTATGCATGTTTAAAATCTGAAACTTAGCTGATTAATAATTTTATACACATTCTACATAAGGTATACATTTTATGTTTTATTATAAGTTAATTAAATTTTGAGGATTGGGTTTCCAGGTACTTCTAAAGTCTACTTCAACTCTATACTTCTGATGTCACTGCCAAAACTCTGAAATTTTATTTCCTATTTAGTTTAATTCTTTTCTCTTCATGAGTAGATACCTCTGCCTGTCAACTGCTTCACACTCCTACCCATTGATTTGAACAGGAGTTTAGAAATAAACTTTGACTTGCAGTCCCCAGTTTAGGAAAACCCAAGACTAAGCATTTCCAGTTTGTGGAACATATTCTTGCTCGGTACATAGCAGATGAATCCAGCCCACATGAATCCAAAGTCCTAAACATGGCTTCTCCAGAACACAAAAAAATTTCCATATTATATGTAAGACCCTATCTTTTCATTCAGCTTTCACTCTGCTATGTAGATATATGAAATATTAGTCTCTGTGTGGGATATGTGTAAATCGATATATATAGTCCTGTGTATGTCATAGTAGTATGAAACTCTCCCTGAGAATAAAGCATCTTCTTCATTTCTTTTCCTTTCAGCCATTCCGTTATGTTCATTAAGTACAGTGTTATTATATCATAAATATAATACTGCCCATAGTGGGAGAATTGAAATGGGAGAATAAACCTTTTTTTCCATACTTTTCCCTTTACAGTGATCAGCAAATAGTAATAAGTGAACTTAATGAGGTAAAGCTACCTCATAAACTTCACTTCTTACTATTTGGTTATTTAAAAACATTTTAGAGGCTAGTGATATGTTGTGTACTAAAAGAAACTTTTGATAGCACTAAGTAAAAGAAACATGTTTGTGTTCATGTTGTACAAAATAAAGTGTTAAAGAATGATGGTTTTCTTTGTTAATGTCTTTATTGATATTGTTATTCAATAATTTTAAAGGAACTGATCATCTTACTAACTGGAAATGAGGATCAGTATTTTTCTTTTTGAAATAGTATCTATATATATATAAGGCAAGATGTTTGTGTGTGTGTCTGTATGTCCTTTATACAAATCCACAATTTTTATCCGATTCTCACCAAATTTCACACAAATATTCTTTAGGCTTTTGGTCAGGTCTTGTGCTACTTATTTTTTGTGATTTCCTGATATTCAATCAGGTCTGATCAAGATCAGGATTTCAGCCCTTTTATCGTGGTTCTTGCTGCAGAATTTGCTTGGTAAAATTATAGATTTTAGTCTCAAACATTAGTAGATCTTCTCAGACGACTCATTTTCCCTGATATCAGAAATCGATATCCCAGATACTCTATTGAATCTGATCAAAAACTGATATTCAGCCATCAATATGGCTCATTTTCTCCAATTTTACTCTCGATGGCTACAATAAGTTTTCATGGACTTACTTAGGTTAGTTTATCCTTGGATAACTTATTTGACTCCGATATTGGAAATCGATACCCCGATATCCTATTTGGTCTGATCAAAATCAGGTTTTCAGCTCTTTTATTTTGGTTTTTGCTTCAGGTTTTGCTCTAAGTATGTATAATTGTAGTTCTTAGTCTTAACAACCTACATTTTTCATGCCAATGTTCAAAGAGTCTGAACTCCAGGACAATGGATTAGTTTTAAAGCTTCCATTACACCCGAGCAACATCGGGCTATACTGCTAGTTCTTACATAAAATCTCAGCTCGCATGTTGGTTGTTTAGTTAAATCTCTTATTTTTTTATTTACAGAGGGGGTGTTGATAGCAGGCAGAATAGCCACATGAAAACTTCAGCTGATTTAAAAAGCAGTGCAGAAAATGCCGCAATGACGAAACATACAAAAATCAGAGCGCAAACAACAAAATCAGGCAAGAAATCAATCGTATGGATTATGTATCGAGCATCAATGTCAGAATTAAAGGGAAAAAAGATGTAAATACATGGTAAATGTTTTATCATTATCATATTGCTTCCATTAAAAATTGACATCTGTCTTTTGTCATCATAGAAAACTATATTAAATACATTTGCCAGCAAAATATCTAAATTCTAATAACCTTAAAGATATTTTAAGAACATGGTATTATTTCTTATTAACTAAACAGAGTTCATTGGAATGTGAATGTTTACCTACATCATATTTGCAGGAGAAAAATGAATTTTATTGGTAATTCAGGGTTTATTTCTGATATATGGTATTTACCTTGCTCCCCCACTGGAGCGGGATGTGATACGTGGCCTTTTTTAGGTGGGGATCCAACCGTGTACGGATGGGCTCAGGGACAAAACTTCCCTAGTTCCCTCAACCGCTAGTTGAGTTGGCACCAGTGACGAGCACCCGGTTAACCCCTCTGATGCAATGGGGTGGCGCAGTTGTGGGACACTGTTCCCCGGGACCGTGTATCTGGTCAGTGTAATTTTTCTCAGTTGTGACCCTGCCCTCACAGACGGAGCCATGACTGAGCCGTACTCTGTCCTCAAGTACAGAGATGCAACTGAGATGATTCGGTACCCACCCAACACAAAAATGTGGCAGGTAAATATTTCTGATACATTAGATTGGCCAGAGAGTCTTGAGTCACTTTGGAAGCAGAAAGAAAGCAACAAATCTTGATCTCTTTCTGGTGTAATTTCAAAGGATGTGTGTTGTGGTACAGTGGATATCGGCTCGGAACGAGAAGCTGGGGGGCCCGAGTTCGAATTTCAGCTGAATCCATTGTATTCACTTACGCGCAAATACTCTTGGGAAAGGTATTAATCCATCTCTTCCTTCCAGTTATGGGTTAAATAATAGGACAGATTGGGTTCTATAGCCTTGGTTGGCAACCAGTCTACTGCAGAAAGCAATGGCAACCTACTGTGGGATAATCTTCTGCCCAGTCAGTCATGTCTCTTTCAAGACATGATCGCTGAAGCATGTATCACGTATGGCACTTAACTGACTGACTGCAGTTTGAGCTTGTTCCGCACAGTTGCACCATTGCTAAACTGTATCATGATCTCACCATTTTACTGTTGAACTACCTAGATGTAACTGTATGCTCTATTCTAATAGTATATTTTCTTGTGCTTCTTCTCTATGGAACTCCCTTCCAGTTACTTACTTCCCTGTCACTAACAAACTTCAAAAATTTAAATGCAATACCAATCACCATCTTCTGTCTTCTTGAATCTTGTTCTTTTATTGATATTTCTTCTAACAAAAATATCATTCTCTTTCACTCCCAGTAACCACTTCTAACCGAGTGGCATTATCATCCTCTTGCTTAGGGTGAAATGATTAAAAGAATATTTACATATAGCCTAATTTCACAACTTTAAAACTAAATCACTGGACTGCCAGTTTAGAATGCAGCCATTTTTTTTCAGATTATGGAAACTGAATAATTGCTGATATTATGAATTTTCTGTGCCATATTCTTTATTCAGTAGATATGCAAACATTTATTTTTAATTGTTTTCTTTGATTTTAAAAAGATAAAAAATGTTAGGACAATGATTGATTTTAAAACATCAGAATGAATCTACCAAACTGTCAATTCAGAATACAGGTCTCTTTAGACTTAATGAATAATTGCAGATATTGTGAATTTTAATTATCTGTTTGAAGGAGTATATAGTCTCAAAAGGTGCCTAAATAGATGGTAGATTTTATATAGTTTTCTATGATTTATATATATTTTATATTGTTATATATATTTTATATTGTATATTTTATATTGTTTTCTATAATTTATATATATTTTATATTGTTATATATATTTTATATTGTATATTTTATATTGTTTTCTATAATTTATATATATTTTATATTGTTATATATATTTTATATTATATATTTTATATTGTTTTCTATGATTTATATATATTTTATATTGTTATATATATTTTTTTATATTGTTTATTTTATATTGTTTTCTGTGATTTATATATATTTTATATAGTTATATATATTTTATATTGTATATTTTATATTGTTTTCTATGATTCATATATATTTTATATTGTTATATATATTTTTCATATTGTATATTTTATATTGTTTTCTGTGATTTATATATATTTTATATTGTTATATATATTTTATATTTTATATTGTTTTCTATGATTTATATATATTTTATATTGTTATATATATTTTATATTGTATATTTTATATTGTTTTCTGTGATTTATATATATTTTATATTGTTAAATATATATTTTATATTATATATTTTATATTGTTTTCTATGATTTCAAAAAGATCATGATGTAAAAAGTTTAGGCATTTAAAAAATAAAGTACATGGTATTTGCAATATGATAACATTGAACATTGACCATGTGATGAGAAAAAAATGATACTTGTTGAGCAAAAGAAAAATAAAACAGAAGAAAAAATACTGATGTTTTGTATTTAGTCCTATTGTTCATGCTGCAAAGTGCTTGTATCACGTTCATATTCAATGTGTGTTTGTATGTGTGTGTACGTGAGTGAGATAGAAAGAGAAAGATAGAGAGAAAGAGAGAAAAAAGAGAAAGAAAGAGCAACCTTTCATTGAGAGCAAAGAATCTTCACACACATGGCAGGCAAATGACACAACCACCCCACCTGGTTGAGTGAGGCTGTATGTTTAGTGACTCACACCAACCACAGTGAAAGTGCACTTTTCACAACAACTTACATACCTTATCTCTATTCTTTGCAGTATATTTCTGGAAGGGGGAAAGAAATGAGGATACATTTATATATGCATTTATAGATAGGTACTGTCCAAGAGGTGGAAGCTTCAAAAGAAAATCAATAAAAAATATGAATCAAATGTAATCAAATCAAAGAGAGAGAAAGTGTGAATCTGATTTGTTATAGTATAGATATACATTGACAAATTGGCCATCATCTTTAGTCAGGAGTTGGACAGAAAGTCAAAACACACTGTCAATTGGAAAAATAAAAACAATGTGTTGTGGTGCAGTGGATATCGGCTTGGAACGAGAAATCAGGGAGCCGAGTTCGAATTCCAGTCGAATTCATTGCATTCACTTATGCGCAAATACCCTTGGGAAAGGTATTAATCCGTCTCTTCCTTCCAGTTATGGGTTAAATAACAGGACAGATTGGATTCTATAGCTTTGGCTGGCAACCAGTCTACCACAGAAAGTAATGGTAACCTACTGCGGGATAATCTTCTACCCAGTCAGTCATGTCTCTTTCGAGACATGATCGCCCAAGCGTGTTTCACGTATGGCACTTAACTGACTGACTGAAAAACAACTGTTGAGGGTTTACAGAAATGTAACATCCAAAGGAAGTACAGGGTGTGATGGGTAAATTATTGCCATCTTATATTTTTAATTTTGTACATTGTTTTTGACTTTGTCAACTGCACAATACAGTAGGGTCAGTTGGGCACTATCTGTAAGAAAAAAAGGACTTTGACACAATTCCCTTTGACAGAAATTTGGAAACAATATGCTATATTGCTTGGAGTTCATATCAGAAGCACCAATATAAACATTTCAGAGTGTTTGATTGTCAATCCAAGGATAGTTCAGAGGATTCAGAAAGAGTCGGATAAGTCTAATGGTGATTACGAAGGTATGGCAGCTTGAAAAATTAACTTTGATCATTCTGATAAGAAAAGAACTTCTGAATTTGTTGTTGAGGGCCTCATGCTCAACATGGAGGCCTATGTCAAGTGCCTTGAGGTGGTAATGTTGTCCCTGGGTTAAGAGGGTGGTTGCTAACACTTTCAGATAGAATCAGAATATATGTTGGTGGAATATTTGTTTTCCCTTCAACAAATGATTTTGCATTTCTACAATTCCTGACTGATGATAAAGAAAAACAATCTTGTTAGATGAGCTGTTTGTAAATGTATATATACAGTAGGACCTCATTATCTCCAGAAGGTAGGCTCTACATCTGTGGGTAAAAGCAAATCATCTATATACCTAAAAAAAAAACAAACCCAAACAAACAATTTCACCAGAAAACAGATGGTTTATTTAAAGGAATATAATTCAAATTGTACGCGCAAAGACCCTTACATGCAAATACCCTTGGGAAAGGTATTAATTCATCTCTTCCCTACAGTTATGGGTTAAATAACAGGACAGATTGGGTTCTATAGCCTTGGCTGGCAACCAGTCTACTGCAGAAAGCAATGGCAACCTACTGCGGGATAATTTTCTGCCCAGTCAGTCATGTCTCTTTCGAGACATAATCGCCTGAGCGTGTATCATATATGGCACTTAACTGATTGATTAAATATAACAGTTGGAAACATAATTAATACTTCTAGTGGGCATAAAGTAGGGGATCTGTTTTATTTTGTTATAAAGTAATAAACTGATCCCCCACTAATTATACTTAATATAATAATGTAATGCAATCTATCTCTTCTCCCTCCAGCTATGAGTTAAATGGCAGAGCAGACTGAGCTCTATAGCCTTCACTACGCCAGAAAGCAATGGCAACCCACTGCAGGATAATCTTCTGCCCAGTCAGTCATGTCTCTTTCAAGACATGATCGCCCAAGCGTGTATCACGTATGGTACTTAACTGACTGAATTTAAATTGTAATGCTTTTTGATGCACCATGTCACTGTTGATTGGAATACATTTTGATTTTTTGTCTTCTGTCCACAAATTTCGATAAGGGATAAAGCTCAAGTTATTCAATGAATTACCTGACTTTGAGTATATTTAAATGGATTACTTTTATTTATATTTTAAAATTATTGAGTGACTGAGTAGCATACTAACAAAGCAATGATGAGGTTACAAATATATGAAACCTAATATCCACATCTTAAAACACAGTGTATATTATTATAAATAACTTTTGGGGAAACCCAACACTTACTGTTTTTTGCTCATGGAATATGTCCTCATCTTGGACATATATGAATATATCCCATTTTAATCTGAAGTCCTAAACATGGCTTCTACAGATACAGAAGTATCTCCATATTATTATGAATTATTTTTATTTTTTGTTTATATTTTTCTACTTTGAAATAATAATTCAGAAGACAATTTTAGTTCAATAAAATTTTTCAACATGAAAATCTTGCTTATCAATTGGGTAAACAGCAGATAACTAAAACTGCAGTCGATAATCTGAAGGTCCTACTGCATACATTCATAACAACATAAGTACATATATATATATATATATATATATATATATATATATATATATAAAAGAAATCACTTATAAATAAAATATACCTGTAGAAAGACAATATGAATAAAGACAAAAGGAAATATTTTCTTATACCAATGTATTTCATACTCTGGTTTTGAAAACCTAACGATATCTTTACTTCAGTTTATAAATACATATTATAAAATTATTGGGCACTTTGAACATGGTGTAATGGTTAGCAAGCTTGTCTCACTATATCAATTATTATGGAATAGTAAGTTTGATCATCACTTGGTGCCCAATACATGCTATACCTAGAAAATCACTATAAAATAAAATCCTTAGATTTGCCTTGATAACATTCGTTATATATCAGTAAAGAAAAACTGTCCTTTTGTCTTTATATATATATGCAAATTTCATTAAAAGTTGACAGACAAGGCACTATCGTTGTTTCCTAGACAATCCTTCATGAGCTCTTACAATCCTTTTCTTTTCAGAACATAAACCACACAGAAACTGTTCAGTTTTAAGAAAATGGAATTCATTCTTGATGGTGGCTGGTGGTATGGTCAAGGGCCCTTGGATAGATGGAGCACTTAGACAGTCTTTGTGGGGTTTATATTCTGTAAAGAAAGGAGTTATAAGATCCCACGAGGGGTTGTACAGAGGAATTAACCATGGTGCCATGTTCGTCATTTTCGACAAAACTTGTATAAAAGAGTGATTGCTGCATAAATACACATTTATATATATATACCAATGAATGTTCTTTGTTAAGGATTACTTTTTAGATATTGAACCATTTTCCTGGTTGATAACATTTTCTTGATACTTTCTGCCTAAATTTTTGGGATGTAGAGTTATCATTATTTCCATTGTTTACATGTGAGCTATTCTCCATATCTTTGTTGTTGTTATCCAAATATTTTAGCTGTTTGTCTTCATCAGATGTATATTGATTCAGGTAACCTATTGGGAATTCAGAAGTCAGTTCTTTATTTAAGCCATTGAGGTAGAGTGTCATCTTTCCCCTGCCCATATCTATGGGTGTCTCATCTCGTTCTCATTTTTAGTACTGCTCAGTTATTAATAAATAAATTAAAATAGGATTTATATAAAGGATTTATTCAGAATTCTGTGTAAGTTACCTGGATTTATGTACTCTTGTGCAAATTAATTGAAACAACTGTATCAGTTTCCTTTCTTTCACTCTATGATCGGTTTTAGACCCACTGAAGTTACAGGGTGTAATCAGTTTTCATTTTTTCCTATGATTACATCATTTGCAGTGGGGTGCAGTAATAAGAATCTATTTTACACCCTTGTGCAAATTAACTGAAGCAAGTACATTAGTTTCTTTTCTGTCACTATACACTCCGTTTTAGACTCACTGGAGTGACAGGGTGTAATTAATTTCTGTTTTTTCCTATGATTATTTCATTTTCAGTGGGGTGAAGTAATAGGAATCTATTTTACACCATTGTGCAAATTAATTGAAACAACTACATCAGTTTCTTTTCTTTTACTATACACTGGAGTGACAGGGTGTAATCAATTTCTATTTTTTCCTCAAATTAGGTCATTTGCAGTAAAATGAATCTATTTTTTGGGTGTATGAGGAAATTTGTTGACAGAATTTCCTCCTTGTTTTACAAGGATTATTTGTAATTTGGAAATATGTGTGTGTGTGTGTGTGTGTGTGTGCATATATATATATATATATATATATATATATATATATATATATATATATATATGATGTGTGTGAGTGTTTGTGTGTGTACATTGCAATGTATATGAGATACATGAATTTCTCTGTATGTGTGTGTTAGTATTTATTCTTGTGTATATGTGTATATGTATGTGTACACATATACAGGGTTAGCATAAAGTTTATAATCTTTCCTCTTCTACAAATATATTTTAAAACCAGTACTAGATAGAAACATGAATTTTGTTGCAGTATACAGAAAACTAGTAGAATTCTTTCTGTATAGGTAGCACTTCCATCACCAGTTTCAAAATGGCATCTATAGGTCAGAGTTCAGGTAAAAACTTTATGCTCACACTGTATATAGATATCAAATATGTTGCAATCAAAAATTAATTTCAAGAGAAGATCAGGAAGTAGTCAAAACCTCAAAATAAATATAAAATCATTCTATGAATTAACAAGACTAATCTCCTGTCTTTGTTTTTTTTATCACAATGCTTCCAGTGGTTATCTTTCTGATGGTATATTCTTCAGCCTTTCACATTACTGAAATGATTACTCTTGCCCAATTCTCAACTTTGAAAAACAATGAAAAATATCTAAAAAAAAATATCTAAAAATTTTTTTTAAATCTGACAATCACAAGGCATAAAATACATTAGTAATAATGAAAAAACATTTTAGCCAAAATGTACAGATAAAAACAACAAACATGGGGATACTAGTTCACAAAATAATGAAATTGCTTCATCTATGAATAAATATCTATCTATCTAAATTTATTTATAAATGGAACTTTGTCTCTGTGTGTGTGTGTTTCTGTGCGTGTGTGTCCATTACCTATAGACTCCAAAACGGCTGAGCCGATTTTCTTGAAAATTTACACAGTTGTACTATAAGCATCTGCGAGTGTTTGTAGCTAGGTTTTGTGTTGAGATACCCTCGATAAATATCGAAAATCAATAATCGAAAAAATCGGGTTATAGAAGGAGTGGTCAGATTTTAATCAAATTTGATACACTCATAGACAAAGACATAAGAAATGATATTCAGAAGTTTCAAGGTTACAGTTCTTACAATAGTGCATAAAATCAATAATATATACATATATATATATATATATATATATATATATATATATATATATGAAAGGTAAGATGTTTGTGTCTGTGTCTGTTTATCTGCCTGTATGTCTGTATTTTTTTCAACCCTTTTATTTTAGTTTTTGCTTCAGGTTTGGCTCTAAGTAGGTATAATTGTAGTTCTTAGTCTCAGCCATTGACTCAGAGGACTTATTTAGCCTTCAAAAGTCAGTTCTTTATTTAAGCCATTGAGGTAGAGTGTCATCTTTCCCCTGCCCATATCTATGGGTGTCTCATCTCGTTCTCATTTTTAGTACTGCTCAGTTATTAATAAATAAATTAAAATAGATTAAATAAAGGATTTATTCAGAATTCTGTGTAAGTTACCTGGATTTATGTACTCTTGTGCAAATTAATTGAAACAACTGTATCAGTTTCCTTTCTTTCACTCTATGATCGGTTTTAGACCCACTGAAGTTACAGGGTGTAATCAGTTTTCATTTTTTCCTATGATTACATCATTTGCAGTGGGGTGCAGTAATAAGAATCTATTTTACACCCTTGTGCAAATTAACTGAAGCAAGTACATTAGTTTCTTTTCTGTCACTATACACTCCGTTTTAGACTCACTGGAGTGACAGGGTGTAATTAATTTCTGTTTTTTCCTATGATTATTTCATTTTCAGTGGGGTGAAGTAATAGGAATCTATTTTACACCATTGTGCAAATTAATTGAAACAACTACATCAGTTTCTTTTCTTTTACTATACACTGGAGTGACAGGGTGTAATCAATTTCTATTTTTTTCCTCAAATTAGGTCATTTGCAGTAAAATGAATCTATTTTTTGGGTGTATGAGGAAATTTGTTTGGCCTTGTAAAATATTGTGTCACCCATTATTGAATCAGATTTTTATCATGCCCAGACACTATTGCCTTGACTGTCAATTAGTTGTCCTACAGCCATTGTCTGCAAAAGACATTACTCCAAGGAAGAATACAAAAATTGTAATGCTGCACAAACACACTGGCAAGTCTTACAGAGAGATTGTGGATATTGTTGGTGTTGGCCTTTTAACTATCAGTCATGTCATCAAGGTGAAGAAGCAAACTGGATCCATCAATCCAAAGTGTAATGGAAATATGTGGTGGGAAGAGAAAAACAATGCCAAGAAATAATGTTCAGGAAAAGTGTGAAAGATCCTAGGAAGACATTTTTCATTTTGATTCAATTAATTTGCACAAGGGTGTATACTCCTGATGATGGCTGGAGGATAGAGGGGTCAAAATAGTTCACATGTAAATATCATTTTATTGATGTTAAATTTTTTACTTTTTTATGCTTATTGCTTTTGATATGCATAATCATTTTTACAGTTTATGTGATATAATGATATAATATGATATAATGATATAATGATATAATACTCTCATGTTATTAATAAGGACTTGTCAGATTTCTGGTGTTTTTTGTTGTGTTGATTGGTGATATGCAATAGAACAATTATCAGATAAATAGTATGTTAATTGATGCAAAAATTTTGTGGTTGTGTAACCAATGCATATTTTATTGGAATTATTATTATTATTATTATTATTATTATTATTATTATTATTATTATTAGGTGAACAATATTGGTTTGTTAAATATGTACTGTAAATCAAGAAAATGCCCTGAAAACATAAACAATGTTTTTAAAAATCCTTAATAAAGAAATATTGGATCTTCAACCAAATTTGTATAAATGAAAGATTGCTGCCCAAATACACCAAATTCAATATATATATATATATATATATATATATATATATTTCTATCAAGTATTGTCTGACCATATCACTGTTATATTTTTTTTTAATGAAGTTTGGACAATTCTTGACAGAATTTCCTTCTTGTTTTACAAGGATTATTTGTAATTTGGAAATATGTGTGTGTGTGTGTGTGTGTGTGCATATATATATATATATATATATATATATATATATATGATGTGTGTGAGTGTTTGTGTGTGTACATTGCAATGTATATGAGATACATGAATTTCTCTGTATGTGTGTGTTAGTATTTATTCTTGTGTATATGTGTATATGTATGTGTACACATATACAGGGTTAGCATAAAGTTTACAATCTTTCCTCATCTACAAATATATTTTAAAACCAGTACTAGATAGAAACATGAATTTTGTTGCAGTATACAGAAAACTAGTAGAATTCTTTCTGTATAGGTAGCACTTCCATCACCAGTTTCAAAATGGCATCTATAGGTCAGAGTTCAGGTAAAAACTTTATGCTCACACTGTATATAGATATCAAATATGTTGCAATCAAAAATTAATTTCAAGAGAAGATCAGGAAGTAGTCAAAACCTCAAAATAAATATAAAATCATTCTATGAATTAACAAGACTAATCTCCTGTCTTTGTTTTTTTTATCACAATGCTTCCAGTGGTTATCTTTCTGATGGTATATTCTTCAGCCTTTCACATTACTGAAATGATTACCCTTGCCCAATTCTCAACTTTGAAAAACAATGAAAAATATCTAAAAAAAATATCTAAAAAAAATTTTTAAAATCTGACAATCACAAGGCATAAAATACTTTAGTGATAATGAAAGAACATTTTAGTCAAAATGTACAGATAAAAACAACAAACATGGGGATACTAGTTCACAAAATAATGAAATTGCTTCATCTATGAATGTCAAATATCTATCTATCTAAAGTTATTTATAAATGGAACTTTGTCTCTGTGTGTGTGTTTCTGTGTGTGTGTGTCTATTACCTATAGACTCCAAAACGCCTGAACCGATTTTCTTGAAAATTTACACAGTTGTACTATAAGCGTCTGCGAGTGTTTTTAGCTAGGTTTTGTGTCTAGGTACCCTCGATAAATATCGAAAATCAATAATCGAAAAAATCGGGTTATAGAAGGAGTGGTTCGATTTTAATCAAATTTGATACACTCATAGACAAAAACATAAGAAATGATATTCAGAAGTTTCAAGGTTACAGTTCTTACAATAGTGCAGAAAATCAATAATATATATATATATAAAAGGTAAGATGTTTGTGTGTGTGTCTGTTTATCTGCCTGTATGTCTGTATTTTTTTCAGCCCTTTTATTTCAGTTTTTGCTTCAGGTTTGGCTCTAAGTAGGTATAATTGTAGTTCTTAGTCTCAGCCATTTACTCAGAGGACTTATTTAGCCTTCAAAATTCAGTTTACGACAAAAAAACTTATTTGATATCGATACCAGGAAATCAAAATTTGACTTACATCCATTCATTTTTCTTTCAGTCTATGGTTTCACTTTAACTGGAAACAACTATTGCTTTTTAGTCTTTCGTGCCAACGTCCAAAGAGTCTGAGCTCCAGGACCATGGATGAGTTTTAAAGCTTTCATTACACCCGAGCAATGCCGGGCTATACTGCTAGTTTCAATTTTTAAAAAAAAATTGTTTGTGTGACAGTTTTCAAATATATAGAATGAATGCAATTACCAAAAGCAGATTTGTAGATAATCATTATTTGATAAACAAGTAAGAATAGACAGTTTATATATTATTTTTATGATGGTCAGGTTAGACTTAGACCTGCTACTGGTAAAATGTAACCCAGTACAACCTGCTGTATGGATGGGGGACTGGTATCTAAAACAGTACCTCCATCAGCTTTTCTACTAGTGAAGAGGTTGAGATGTTACCTGTATAACCCATAAAAGGGCAGATGAGCTTCTTATAAGAGCTAAAACCAGCATATATATATATATATATATATATCTTAGAAGTAGTATAAAAAACTATAAAAACTAATCTCCAAATCATAGACTTCCTAGATGTTATTATTGTTGCTGTTATTAAGTTATGTTATTAAGTAGGGAGAGTGTTATTGATCTAGTCGTGACACTTACTCTCCCTATTTAAAAACTAACACTTATCCTATATACATCCACCCTAAATCTAACCACCTCGATCAATCATCAATCATATACCCTTTTCTATACAAAACAGAATTAGTAACAAGTCTTTTAATGAAGATATCTTTTATAGACATAGCAAATTCTATGACACTTCCCTCAAAAGCTGCAGCTACAAATGGTCAGACTTTAAATATAACAAAAATAATAATAACAATAATAATAATAATTGAAAGAAAAAAATCTTTTGGTAAGATCCCAAGTAGGCATGTACGCCAATGACACCACAGTTTACTCTCGCCTCGATCAAAAATCTGGTGTGGGCAATAAAGCGAACCTCACTGCCGAGCTTGAGAAGGACCTCCAATCTGTGGTGGACTGGCATAATGCTTTCAAAATACAGTTGCTACCAATTAACCATCATAGACAATCGCTTCTACCTCCCATTAGCATGGAACAGGCCTGCCTCCCTGAGAGTAAAACGGTACGCTTCCTTGGCTTCACACTCTCAGCGGACCTCAAGTGGAATGACTATATTGAATCCATTGCTAAATCCACTGCTATGAAAGTCAGTTCTCTGTGCACGGCCCAGAAGTATTTCCCACCTGAGTCCATCCTGCACATCTATAAATCTGCCATCTGCCAGTGTATTGAATACTGCTGCCACATCTGGTTGGGTGCCCCTGCTATTTTCCTCAGGGTCCTTGACAAAATACAACGGAGAATCTGTAATGTGATCAATGCTGACTTGGCAGCTTGACTGCAGTCACTCTCTCACCGGCGTGATGTAGCTTCCCTGTGCCTCTTCTATAAATACTTTCACGACTTCTGCTTTAATGAACTTAGTTCACTGGTGCCTCCTAGGTATGAATTTGCAAGAGATACTAGATTAGCAACTAGGTCCCACCCTTTTACAGTGAAACAGATAAAATGTAACTGCAATTTCTATTCTAACGGCTTCTTTTCTCGCACTTCCCACCTATGGAATTTCTTTCCATATACTTGCTTCCCCGACAGCTACAATCTCCAGGAATTTAAATGTAAGGTCAATAGACATCTATCACACTCGCATCCATTTCCTCAAAGACTCTACCCATCTACCCAACCCCCATCCTCAGTATCCTCATCCGTCTACCACCCTCCTTCCAACATTTCCTATAACTAACCACTCTTTCTCAGCACTTACCCCTATGTAACCCCCTGCGCAATAGTGGCAGTGGAATGCCTTGTTTACAGTGAAATGATAACCCCCCCCTCCAAAAAAAAAACACCCTTATTTAACAAGATGATAAGCACTAAGTTAGGGCATAAATTCCTCAAATTAGTTGAGAAGCATTTCTCCGAAAGTAACTCCCTTAGCAAATTATTTTAATAGAAATACTCTTAAATTGAGCTATAGCAGTATGGATAACCTTGAAAAGATCATCAAAACCATAATAATAGAATTTTAAACAGATATAACAACCTAATAACAACCTAAACAATCAACAACATCTTGAAAAAAGTAATGATCACAGTAACAATAATTGCAGTTGCTAAAAACCTATTGAGTGCCTTACAAAAGAAATGTCTAACTGACTCTATAGTCTACCTATGCTCTATTTCTACCATAGAAAATTTTTCAGCAATAAAATATTATATTGGTTGTACCATGAATCCTTTTAAAACCTGCCAATATTTTCATACCTTATCTTTTAATAATAAAACTTCCTGCAATAGCACATCACTTTTTACTTATTATTAGCAATTAAAAGATGCCCTACTGCAAAATGAAAATATTAAAAAAAATTTGTAAATCTTCATATGAGCCATGTTTTCTATGTTTACAGGAAAAATTACAAATTATCAAATTTCCAAAACCAAACTTGCTTAATAAACATAGCAAAGTAACTTCCATTTGTCAACATTGTCTAAAATATACCATAAATTAGAGGTAATTTTGTCTAATATAATATAACTAGACATCTATAATCTGTCCCTTAACACAAATCAATGGATTATCTTCTGATAATTAATTTGTTTTGTTTAAGGGATTGATCACTAAGTCAACTACATATCTTTGATGTGCAGTGTATTTTTTTAAAATTTTCTGTATTTGTCACTTGTTCACTACTTTGAATGAAAAATAACTTAAAGAAAATCCTGTCAGTGTTTTATGAGGATATGCGATAACTTATCAGACGTGCTAAATGCAATATATGTATCATTCAATTTATTTCATCACTGACAGAGAAAACGTCTGGGTTTCAAGTCATTTCAAGTTTCTACTCCCCTTTACGCATACAATCAAATTTTTCCTATCCGTCATGAACTGGCTTTTTATTAGTTCGAAAATCCCCACCACCACTTAATTGTCTGGATTTGGTAAAAAATTGTGTTATTTTTTAAGCTTCTATATATAATGATTCCTAACAGAAAAAATAATAAGATAGTCATCATCATCATTTATCCATCACACCCAATGGTGCATAGGGCAGCAACTTTTTTTGCTGTTTCTGTTTCTGTTTTTTACAGGGCAGGGTTGTTAGCCCTGCACCTAACCCCAAAACCTGGAGGACTGGTGGACCATTCTTGGTCCTAATGTTTACAGCACCTGGTATTCCCAAATGGTCACCCATTAAGTACTGACCAGGCTCGATGTTGTTTAACTTTGGTGATCGGATGGGAACTGGTGTATTCAACTCGATATAGCCATAGACAACGTGTCAGGAGGATAATTCCTATCTGTTAGATAAAAATTATTAAAACATGATGATTGGCTTTGATGGTGTATTTGACTTACATTGAGCCCAACAGTAGGATTTGACGGTTTTACTGTTGCAAATCTGAATAAGATAGTACTGAAACACGATGACTCTTGCGTTGCAGTAATCTATACCTTTATTATAAACTTATTAGTAAAAATATTACTATATATATATATATATATATATAGTAATTTTTTAATACAATGGTTTATAAAAACATTATATCACCGCACAAAAAATTCATGTTTCAGAACATAATTGTTCTTCTTGAGGTGATATTTTTAAAACAAAAAGTAAAAAAATATTTTAAAAACAAAAAGTAAATGCAACAAATAGGGTTTTTAATCTATATGTTCTTTCACTTCCTTATATATATAATGGCTGGCCACTCATATTCAAAAATATCCATCTATCAAGATGGTTAGCTAATCCCAATTGCAGGCGCCTGCTCAGGCACACTCTGACAGAGCCTACCTGTGGTTTATACTGCAGCTATGCTGAGGAGGCTTTAGTTACAGTTTCTAGGAGAGAGCGTGTTATCTAGTGTGAACAAGAGTTTGAACTCAGCCAGGATGCTCAGACCCTCGGTCATGATGACTTGTAACCTCAAGCTACCGCTTAACATGCTATAGAACAATGTCAAATTGATAGTGGGGGAATGGCATTTAATTATTAGGACTTCACTAATAGTAAGATGTCAACGGTTATGTGATTTAAAAAAATTTGGGGGTGTTACATTTTATATTCTTCATGGACCTGAAAGAGACTACCACCATCTTTAAATTTGTTGTTTTTCATTTTTTTTAACTTTTTTCAGTGCAATCTTATCGATTACACCCTAAACTTTCTGACTGATAAAAAAAATTAGGAAAAATTTTAATATTTAAACAATTTTACGGGGGGGGGGGGGGGGGCTAAGTTTTTCATACAACGTTATAGTAAATCGATCCTCCATTTTGGAACCACTCACCGGTACAACATTACCACCACCTGTAAATTTGTTTATCAATTTTTTTTTACCTTTTTCAGTGTAATCTTATCAATTAAACCCTAAACTTTCTGATTGCCAAAAAATTTGTAAAAATTTCAACATTTAAACAATTTTAGGTTGGCGCTCAGTTTTTTATACAAACTTATAGTAAATTGTTCCTGTGCAATTAACTTTTTGATTGTGCATATTCAACAACTGAATCCTTTGCGAAATTTTTGAATAAAGCTATTCGTGGAGCTTCTGAGGAAGATGTCATCGTAAGAACTGAAGAAAACTTGAAAAAGGCAAAAACAAGAGCAGCAACTCGTTCCAAAAAACCAAAACAAAGCAACCCCAACACGAGTGGTTCCAAAATGGACGATCGATTTACTATAATGTTGTATGAGAAACTGAGCCCCCACTAAAATTGTTTAAATATTGAAATTTTTCCAAATTGTTTTTATAATCAGAAGCTTTATGTAATAATTGATAAGACTGCACTGAAAAAAGTAAAAAAAAAAAAATGAAAAAAAACAAATTTAAAGGTGGTGGTAGTCTCCTTTAGGTCTGCCATATTCTTTAACTCCTAAAATGATAAAGAAAGAATATGACTTTAAAAAGTTAGGTTGTATAATATCCATCAAGATGCCTCAGTATTAGATCAGGGATGGAAGCTAGTATTATTACTGCATGTATCAGAGAGAGAGGATGTGCATTGTGAGTTCGAATTCCAGTTGAATTCATTGCATTCACTTATGCACAAATGCCCTTGGGAAAGGTATTAATCCGTCTCTTCCTTCCAGTTATGGGTTAAATAACAGGACAGATTGGGTTCTATAGCCTTGGCTGGCAACCAGTCTACCGCAGAAAGCAATGGCAACCTACTGCGGGATAATCTGCCCAGTCAGTCATGTCTCTTTCGAGACATGATTGCCCAAGTGTGTTTCATGTATGGCACTTAACTGACTGATCAGAGAGAGAGAAAGAGAGAGAGAGAGAGAGAGAGAGAGAGAAGAGGAAGAATATTTATTTGATCAGATAATTGGAAATGGAAAATGTGTCAGTAAATTAGGATGTGGTGCAGTGCATATTGGCTTGGAACAAGAAAACGGGGAGCCAAGTCCATTATAATGACAACCCCCATGCTAAGCGCCCATTGTCTTTTATTCCCCAATCTTCTTTCACTTTTTTCTTTTTTTTTTCTTGTTCTCAATTGGAGTAGATCGACTTAACTATCGCCCAGTTCACACTCCACCCACATCTATTGAACAAGTGAAGAGGCTCATACCTTGTTTCCTGTTTAGGATGTGGTTCCCGGCTTTTCTTTTTCTTTTTTTTTTTTCCCCCCAATCTTCTTTCACTTTTCTCTTTTTTTTTTTCTTGTTCTCAATTGGAGTAGATAAACTTAACTATCGCCTGGTTCACACTCCACCCACGTCTATTGAACAGGTTAAGAGGCTCATCCCTTGTTTCCGGTTTAGGATGTGGTTTCCGGCTTTCTCTTTTCCAATCATTCTACTCTTGTCACCGCCTTGCTTGGGGTGATATGATTAAAAAAAAATATATATATCCGGTTGACCAGATGTCACACGGTACAAGCCACGACACAACAAAATATGATTCAATTACACCCTGTCACTCCAATGGGTGTAAAACTGACTGTATAGTAAAAGAAAGGAAACTGAAGCAGTTGTTTCAATTGATTTGCACAAAGGTGTATATGTATATTACACGTACATGTACATGTATATATATATCTTACACCAAATCACGTGCTTTCTCACAGAAAATGTTTTGTTCAGTATAATTGCTGTATAAACTAAAGGTTAACTCTGTGGGTGCTGAAGAAGCATAAATGTGCCTGAGTGGGTGTCAGCAACAGGGACGAGTTAGTTACCCTAGCAGATGGGCACATTTAAAAATCAACAGCTGAATATTATGTGTGCGTGCATTGGTAACATAATTTTGCTTGATTAAAAATGAATTTTTTCATGTCGTGAGAGAGATGTCTTCTGACAGAAAAATTTGGATTAATCATTTAAAGAGTGAATATTAGAGGAAGTAAAGAGATTCTATAGAACTTATCACCTTCACTCCAAAGAACTAGGAAAAGAGTTGGCATCAAGAGAACAGTATAGTAATTAGCAGACTAAGATGGTGGCAGGAATAAACACAGCACAAGAATAGAGAAAAATAATGTTGAGAGGAAAAGGACAAAAAAATCACAAAAGAAACCCGCTTCTGAATAATTATGCTTGAGGTCAGTATAAGAAAAAGCAAATAATTGGAGGTTAATGGCCATAATGGAGTCAAAAAAGTAAATGATATTGGCTGAGAATAATTGAAAGGGTGGCATATATCTGTCTGATGTCATCAGATGAGAAGAAAAATTGCTTTGTTGATGATTTGATCAATCAAAAAATAAAGCAAAAGAGAGAAAAAAAATGTTTCTTTTTTTTTATATGCCATTTATACATACATGAAGTGGGTATTATATTAGCCAATGATAATAAGCAACGGTTTGATCTTCAAGAAAAGTGGACCTTTTTAATATTGGATGAAAATATGGTGTGAAAAAAAAAACTGATTACGACTTGAGAAAAAACTCAACAGAATGGAATTAAAAATTAGTCACTCTGCAATAGCTTTACATGTGAACAGAGATTATGAAAAGAATTATGAAAGAGTCTGAATATGACATTCCGCTTCTGATGTAGGCCTGTTGATAACGGATCATAACAATAAGGAAACGGCATATTCTACCACATTCTTTTTCTATGCACTGCATCCCTTCAGGATATGGAGGATCATGGTCCTCCAAAACTTCCTATCAGTTGTTAATCCAAATATATTCATTTGCCAAAATAACTGTTTTCCTCTCTATTCAACCAAACAAAAGACTGAAACTGTCACAAATTTCTGTGTTTACCTCACCTCCCACTCCTAATCTGCATTTGGAGAAATGTTTTATGCTTCTCAAAATGTTATTTATAGGTAGCGTTCTCTATTAATCTAATAAGGTATGGCTATTTACTTCATCTCCACACTTAGATGTGGATGTGACACAGGGTCGAATTTATTTTGGTGCTCCCAAATGTGTGTGAATGAGACAAAGACAAAATTTGTGCATTCCTCACAACCATAAAGTTTGCACTGGCCTCAATGGTGAACCCTGATCCACACTTCGAGTACAATGGTTGTTCAGCCTTAGGACACTGTTAACCAGGACCGGGTACCTCTTAGTGTAATTTTTCTTAGAAGCGTATCTGTCCTTAGACAGAGATACAATAAAGCTGATTTCTGCCTGAAGACAAAGAAGCAACTGAAAGATAATAAACCTCACCAGCCAAAAAATGGCCAGGTAAGTAATAAGGTATGTTAATCTAAAAGTCTTGTTTGTATTATTTATATTTAGAGAGTTATCAAAGGATTCCTGTTCTAATCCTGAGCCATATTCTTCAAGATTTCTTCATTTCTTAAATTGTCATTTGGTAAAATGCTATTGAAACACTATTT
Source organism: Ascarosepion bandense (assembly GCA_037127315.1). Lineage (NCBI taxonomy): Eukaryota > Metazoa > Mollusca > Cephalopoda > Sepiida > Sepiidae > Ascarosepion > Ascarosepion bandense. Next base: position 1,541,021 of record JBBBDQ010000575.1, read on the forward strand.
TTATGGAAAGTGTTCAGAAGAACTATATTTCTTGGTTCTACTAGTTCTAACCTTCACAGCTAAGACCCGCTGTATGATGTGCATTGTTGCAAATCACTCTTATTCATTGCATATGCAGTCAACAAAACAAGACCTAGACTTGAAATTCAAAGGCTAAGCACTAACTCATTGATTTTGTTAGAAATTAAAAAGACTCACGTTTACAAATTTTGCTTAGCACGCACGCCAAAGAGAAACAAAAATCGGAAAATTTCACACCTTCATGTGAAATGTTTTTTGCCCGATAGAAAACTAGGAAACATCGAAAAACAAAATTCAAATAATCTTCAATTATCAGAAACAAATTCTTTTACAGAACTTTTCATGAGCCAACACGAAGTTTGTTCATCATCAAATGGAAAGGCCAGAATCACATCTAGGAGTGAATTCCCAAATTACCTTTTTAAGCCCCACAAACAAAATCAAAGATGGGCAAATTCGTCTGTCACCAGAGAGAAGAAGACAAGCATATTAACACGCCTCTTGACAAACATCAAGCGATTGTTATTATCTCTATCCTATTCTCTCACCTATTTCCTTTTCACCGTTCACCCATCTGCCTCTTCTTATACTTAATAAACAAATGGAACCTTAAGACTGAGCAATAATTTCCTACCCAATGATAATGCTCATACATATATACATATGAGTTACTACTCTTAACTCCTTACTACTGTTTCTCATTGACCAGTTAACTTCTTCAAATTCATGTTATTCTGTTCTATCAATAAATTTCTATTTAAACATACAAAAGCTATACTTTTATTCTTCCACAAATCCACCTTCTGATAATCTTCTGATAATTCTAATAAACCACAAGTTGTAAGGATTGCCAGCTATGTTTGTGAAATGGCCTTGTACCACATATGGCTGACTGTCCCTATAGCTACACATATTCCATTGGTGAAATGTAAGTTCTGCTTGAATAGCTTCTTTCTATGAGCACCTACTTTGTGGAAACAAATCTCTAGAGGATGCTTCTATGATCACTACAATCTCATCCTATTCAAGTCTAAATTTAATTGTTAAATTTTCCTGTAAGGGCAGTAGGTCAATAGCCAAGGGAGTTAACTCACCTTCTAACAGGGAAGTTATGTTTCCTTGCACAAAATTCTCCAGAAAAGGAGGAGCAGGAAAAAAGAGAAGAAATTCAATATGGCTGTCATGCATTCCCTTATGTTTTCTCATGGACTCTTAATCCACCAGCCATGTTTACATATATTTGTTTATCAATAATAAATTAATATGCAATAGTTTGAGTTGCACGTTTGTTCTTATTTGATGCAAATAAGTATATACACAGACAACACTTCCCCACCTATCTGCATAAACTGCACCTATTACCTCTTACTATTTAACCCTCTACCTCAGGTGGCTCTTGAGGCCTTGTACAGAGTGAATATTAATGTTAAAAAAAGACAAATTATTTCAAACTATTGTT